>CM050198.1:9362261-9389761 GCA_027475355.1 Coilia nasus
CCTCTCTCTCTCTGTCTCTGTCTCTCACTCTCCCTCTCTCCCCTCCCTCTCACTCTCCTTTCTTTTCTTCCTCTCCCTCTCTCCCACCCCTCTCCCCCCCCTCTCCCCCTCCCTCTGTCTCTCTCCCTTTCTCTCTCTCTCTCTCTCTGTCCCTTCCTCCTTGTCTCTCTTTCCCCCTCTCTCTCTCCCTCTCCCCTCCCTCCCTCTCTCTCTCCCTCTCTTCCTCTTTCTCTCTCTCTCCCCCTCCCTCTCTCCCTCTCTCTCCCTCTCCACTCCCTCCCTCTCTCTCTCTCTCTTCCTCCCTCCTTCTCTCTCTCTCTCTCTCTCTCCCTCCCTCTCTCCTCCGCCCGCACCCCCCCATCTTATCACCTGTGTGTCTGGTCTAGCTGGTGTAGGTGGGTGGCCTATGATGATTCAATAAAAGGATTTAAAATTTAAAACATCAAACCTCTGTCTCTCTCTCTCCCTATCTCCCCCCCACCCCCCATAGGTGGGTGGCCTATGATGATTCAATAAAAGGATTTAAAATTTAAAACATCATACCTCTCTCTCTCTCTCTCTCTCCCTCTCCCTCTCCCCCCTCCTAGGACCTGGTGAGCCTGGGTGAGCTGGTGGAGGTGGGGGGCCTGTCGGGGCGCCTGGTGTCGCTGCGGGAGGCGCGGGCCTGGCTGCTGCGCTCGGTGCCCGGGGGGGAGGCGGCTCGCACCGCCCAGGCCTCGGCCCAGGCCCTCCACGCCCTGCGCGCCCTGCGCCTGCCAGAGTGGCGCCAGGAGCAGCGCACCAAGCCCCCCCACAGGAGGCCCCAGGGCCTGGAGCACCTGGTCAAGCACCGCCACCCCCCACAAGAGGCCCCAGGGCCTGGAGCACCTGCTCAAGCACAGGCCCCAGAAAGGAGCAGGAGGACCAGGAGGTGGTGGAAGAGAAGGAGGAGGAGGAGGAGACGGAGGTAATGCTGCCCTTCAAAGCCTAAAAGAAAACTTTTAAACAACTGCGAAAAGTAAACAAAGATGGTGGCCAAAATTAGCCTGGTAAACCAGCCCCTCATTTCTTCATTTCATTTTGTGTACAGATGGTCTGGAACAGAGACCGTCAGAAACGATTTATTTGAGGTGTGGACTCTGCTGAAGTTTAAAACAAGTGCCTCTGCCTTTACCCAATCGCTAACGCCTGGTCGTCACGTATGCAATTAGCCCACCTACGCACTACAATTCAAATGTAGCACACAAGGTCAACGTTACCGCTAACGAACACACCCTCTGTTCACTGATTTGGATCGGTCTTGCTGGGGCCGACTAAATGACCCTCAAGAGATTCCTGTCCAGACCCTCTGTACAAAATGAAATGAAGTGCGAGGGGCGGGTTTACCAGGCTAGGCCAAAATGAATGTTATGCAGTGGCGGCGCCAGAGAATTATTATTGGGGGGGCTATGGTGGGGGCGAATTGTTTATGAGGGGGGGGGCTGATGAAACCTGACACAAGACACCTACTACACGAACAAATAACACAATAGAGGCCAATTACTCCCAACCCACGCCAGTTACTCCTACCGTTTGTTGTGGCCTGTATCGTAAACCATACTCTTGATCCTGACAACCTGTTTCGGACTGTCGGTAAGAATACATAGAAATAAATATATTGTCGACAAAACAGCATGGATATTTTATTAGGTGCATAAACCAGCTCAAAATAAAGGAATGCTGCTGCAGTGAACGAACTTCACTTTTCACAACTTGCCACTTTCACCAACTGGAGAGAACTAGCGGCTACAACATACCTAACAATCCCAGCGTGCCGTCTGAGTTTAAATCAGCGAATCAAATCACACGGCGCAGGTGCAGCAAAGTTCCGGGTTCACCATCATTTAGGAACGTTATAAACAATATAATTCCTCGTCAGGATTATTTCATACAGTGTAAATAAATCAGAGAAATGTGTTCGTTTTATGTGTACATGTTCATATAATAATTTTAATAAATATCACTAGGTCAGTCAGGGGGTGCTAAGGGGGGGCAGAGCCTTTTACAGGGGGGTCTCCCTAATTTGGTAGAAATGCTGTCAGTAGTTTACAGAATAAAACAAAAATGTTCACTTTACTCACATATATACCTATAAATGGATAAATCTGAGAAACTTATAATTTTACAGTTGCCTCTTAATTTTTTCCAGAGCTGTATTTTGACAAATTGACTTTAGACTGGAAATTGACTCTAGAAGACCTCCTTTGACAACTTCAAAGGCATTTTTCTCAGTTTCTGTGTTAACGTAGTTACTGCCCTTTGCCTTTGTAGGGCCGAGTGGAAGGGTGGAGGCGGTAGGGAAGGAGGAAAATGGTGGAGGAGGAGGAGGAGGAGGGCAGCTGCCCAGAAAGAGAAGGCTTGACGATGCAGCAGCAGCAGGAGGAAGAGGAGAAAGAGAGGAGGAGGAGGGAGAAGGAGCAACGCCAAAAAAGAGGAGAGCTGTGGAGGAGGAGGTGGAAGGTAGGCTTGGGCGGTATCCAATTTTTCATACCCCGATATTTTCATGATACCATGATACCCCCGGTATGTCGGCATTTAAGAAGTAATAAAACTGGAAGTTGAAAATTGTACAGAAATGTTATGCGAGTAGATATGGCTCGTTTTAAGTGCCATAAATCAGAGTAGTAGCTCAATGAAGTAGTCTTGAAGAATGTAATATATTGGCGTCTTGTTTCCTTATTTTAACTTTTCAACTTTTCATTTTTTTTTACTTTTTAACTTTTTTATAGAATACAAGAAACTGCTTCTTTTGTATCAGTTATTAGAGTATTTCTATACCATCCCCAACTGCACTCTACACACTTTACTCCCCCTGTACATGCACAGCATGGACTGACAAACAGCAATTTCACTGCATGTCTTACCTTAAGCATCTCTCTGTGTGTGACAATAAAAACTCCTTGTAGGAAGGGAGGAGGAGGAGGAGAAGGGAGGAGCAACACCGAGGAAGAGGAGTGCCGAGGAGAAGGAGGTCGGAGGAGCGATGGCTGGTGGAGAGGATGCGTGTGGAGGAGGCGTGGAGGAGGAGCAGAGGAGTGTCCTGGGAGGAGAGGTGCTGGGGGAGGAGGAGCAGATCAGTGTCCTGGGAGGGGAGGTGCTGGGAGAGGAGAGCATGGAGGTCAGGGAGGAAGAGGAGGTGGTGCAGGAGGTCAGTCGGGTGGAGGAGGAAGAGGAGAAGAAGGGGGAGCAGCCTGGAGAAGAGCGCAACAGGGAGGGGGAGGCAGGAGGAGGAGCGGAGGCGGGCCCTGAGAGGAACGCATCATCAACGTGCGACGCTGACAAACCACAGGCAGACGGCTCCAAGCCCGAAGGTGTGTATGTGTGTTTCTGCTTCGCTGCTGTGTGGTTAATGCCCAAATTAGTTACTTCTGATATAAACTCCTCAGAATCTAATTGGGTCATATGAGTGCCTTTATATACATACTCCTGCACAGCCTGATCATGATGATGATGATAATGATGATGATGATAGAACAAACTTACACACACACACACACACACACACACACACACACACACACACACACACACAGGCCCGCTGATAGTCTTGGCTGGGCCCGGGACAAGGTAATCTAATGGAGCCCCCCCCCCCCCCTCCATATTCCATAATTTAAGGAAGGACCAGTTCTGCCCCCCCCCCCCCCCTTCCCTGGGCCTGGGGCAAGACACACACACACACACACACTCTCTCTCTCCCTCCCTCTCTCTCACTGTGTGTCTCCCTCTGTATCTTCTACACAGACCCTGTTGGTGATCAGGACCCTGCAGAGGAACAGTAAGTATCTCTGGGGTGAATGCTCTTTGTATAAATCTCTTTTGTGATGCAATTCAATTCCAACATCTCATCTTTCTCTCTCTCTTAATTTAATTGTTTAATTCAAAGGTTTATTGGCTTGACTGACTCATTAAAGCAGAGTTGCCAAACCTAACCTGACATGCAGCAATATAAATCGATGACATATCTCTTTCAGAATAAAAGTGAATTAATTAAAAAGACAAAAAAACTTGTAAATTAAGTCATAGACACTTGTAAAAAAGGCATAAAAGTAATATAAAATGGAGTAGTACAATTACATTTTTTCCTCCATCTGTCTCTCTGCCTCTCTCCATCCACATCTCTCCCTCTCCCTTTGTCCTTCTATATCTCCCTCTCTCTCTCCCTCACTCTCCATGTCTCTAACTCTCTCTTTCTCCCTCCCCTTTTCTCTCTCCCTCTCTCTCTCCCTCTCTGTCCCCCTCTCCCTCCATCTCTCCCTGTACCTCTCGCCCTCTCCCTCACTCTCCATGTCTCTAACTCTCTCTTTCTCTCTCCCCTTTTCTCTCCACCTCTGTCCCTCTCCCTCTCTCTCTCCCCCCTCTCTCCCTCCATGTCTCTCTATCTCTCCCTGTCCCTCTCGCCCTCTCTCTCTCTCTCTCCCTCACTCTCCATGTCTCTAACTCTCTCTTTCTCTCTCCCCTTTTCTCTCCACCTCTGTCCCTCTCCCTCTCTCCCTCTCTCTCTCCCTCTCTCTGTCCCCCCTCTCTCCCTCCATGTCTCTCTATCTCTCCCTGTCCCTCTCACCCTCTTTCACCTTCTCTCTCTCCATCTCTCTCTGTCCTGCCATCCCTCCATCTCTCCCTGTCTCCCTCTCCCTCCCCCTCTCTCCCCCTGTATCCGTAGGGGTGACCAAATCAGCTTCATCAGTCGTCCGTGGCGTATGGTGGATGGTGGGGTTAACCGCTCGGTGTGTAAGGGGATGCTGGAGGCCCTGATGCACCACATCATGAGCCGGCCCGGCATCACACACTCACAGCTCACACACCACTACACACTCGTGCTGCAGCCCGTGGTGGTGGCGGATCTAGTGCAGGTGACTACACACACACACACACACACACACACACACACACACACCACTACACACACACACACAGCTCACACACCACTACACACTTGTGCTGCAGCCCGTGGTGGTGGCGGATCTAGTGCAGGTGACTACACACACACACACACACACACACACACACACACACACACACACACACACACACACACACACACACACACACACACCACTACACACACACACACAGCTCACACACCACTACACACTTGTGCTGCAGCCCGTGGTGGTGGCGGATCTAGTGCAGGTGACTACACACACACACACACACACACACACAGCTCACACACACCACTACACACACACACACAGCTCACACACCACTACACACTCGTGCTGCAGCCTGTGGTGGTGACGGATCTAGTGCAGGTGACTACACACACACACACACACACACACACACACACACACACACACACACACACCACTACACACTCACCACTACACACTCGTGCTGCAGCCCGTGGTGGTGACGGATCTAGTGCAGGTGACCACACACACACACACACACACAGCTCACACACCACTACACACACACACACCACTACACACACACACACACAGCTCACACACCACTACACACTCGTGCTGCAGCCCGTGGTGGTAGCGGATCTAGTGCAGGTGACCACACACACACACACACGCACACACACACACGCACACACACACACACACACACACACACACACACACACACACAGCCCCAGGTTTCATCATACCTGTATGTGCCTGCTAAGGCCATGAACAGTTGCTAAAATGGCATTAAATTAAACAACCCAACCTGGTAACACTTCATTTTACAGTGTTAATATATTTTCTAATATTGTCCGATATCGAGCAACTTGCATTGTAAAACTTTTTTTTGTCAACAATGACATCAGCTTCAGGGAATAACTTCAAGTCATGTCCGATGAAATTAAATTTATTAAATATGGCCAAGGCTGATCATCAAGATTGACCTCAGTTTTATCTCGATCACCGATCTCGATTGATTAATTGCCAGGCTCTGACTTGCATAATGTATTTTAGTGTCAAACCCCTTTGCAACTTTCCCCTCCCATCCCCCCTTCAGACGCTGGTGGAGTTGGGCTGCGTGCGTCGTGGCTACCTGCGGCCCCCCCCTCGCGCCTCCCTCTTCTCGGGCCCGCGGAGCGCGGTGGTGTGCGTGGCGGGGGAGGAGGAGGAGGAGGAGGCCGCGGCTCGGCTGGGCTACACGGCCTTCTACGAGCCCACGGTGGAGGCTGGCCTGCTCCTGGGTAAGGCCTACCCCCACGAGAGGAGGTGGAACCACCTGTACTACCTGCAGAACCAGAACCAACAGCAGAAGAGTCCAGATGCCAGTGTGAGTGTGTGAGATGGAGAAAGAGTGTGTGTGTGTGTGTGTGTGTGTGTGTGTGTGTGTGTGTGATCTGCTTCTGGGCAAGGCCTACCCCCACAAGAGGAGGTGGAACCACCTGTACTACCTGCAGAACCAGAAACAACAGCAGAAGAGTCCAGACGCCAGTGTGAGTGTGTGAGATGGAGAAAGAGTGTGTGTGTGTGTGTGTGTGTGTGTGTGTGTGTGTGTGTGTGTGTGTGTGTGTGTGTGTGTGTGTGTGTGATCTGCTCCTGGGTAAGCCCTACCCCCACGAGAGGAGGTGGAACCACCTGTACTATCTGCAGAACCAGAACCAAAACTAGGCCACAGAATGTGTGAGCAGGAGAAAGAGTGTGTGTGAGTGTGTGTGTGTGTGTGTGTGTGTGTGTGAGAGAGAGAGAGGGAGAGAGAGTGTCTATGTAGGTCATCTTATGCTGGCCAATGCTTGAGAAGCCTAGAAGTACTCTTCTGCAGTACAAAACTAAGACTTGAGACACCAGAGGAACATTGTGTGTGTGTGAGTAATTGTGATGGTTGTATAATTGAGGGTGCGTGTCTGTGAGTGATTTATCATGGCCACACACACTGTAACATAACTATCCCTCACACACACACACACACACACACACACACACACACACACACACACACATCCCTGTTCAATTTCTTACTTTGTCACAATGAATGTAACATGAGTAATTAGGTATTATGGTGTGTTTTATTCTGTTCTTTGTTTATTTGATGTTCAGATAATATGAAACTAATAAACAGTTTTATGTGTTTTTAAGAGATTTGATGATACAGCATGTTTTTTTAACTGACAGGGCAAAAAAAAACTGGGAAAGGCACAAGTTCATGGTAATAGATTTTAATATATTATGGAAAAGCGTACTTCTACATCTTTTAAATTCACATCATGTTCGAAGTTAACAATTTAGTCACTTTTTTTTTTTTACAACAGAACCGTTTCTCATTGTCTTGCTCTACATGAATGTACATTTGGTGCAAAAAGGGAGAAAAGGAAACCAAAAAAAAAACACAAAAAAAAAGACATCCACACTGTCGCTTACAAACCACACTTTGCTGAATGTCACTTCTCCCAGAAAAAAAGAGACAGGAAAAGTGCAACATCTTCAAAAAGGTCAAATAATTCATTAAAAATAAGTATTTTTGTTTAAATAACTTTAGGTAGCGATGTTCTTAGGTGTGCTTAGTTTTCCTTTGCGAGCCCTCTGCAGTTTTTGTTGTTTGAGTTGGTCAAGTATGTGAAAACCCCAGCTAATGCTAATGCTACATGAAACACCAGGGCGAGTTCAACAGTCATTCTTTACAACTGTCCTCACATAGGAAGTTTCAAAACACAAAACTGACCACTGGATTTTTAAATCCACGGCAGGGTTAATGCACGTTGTTGCTAATTGAGTAATTTCTTGAACATGCCTACCAAACGGGGAAAAAAAACACGATCTCGCAAAGTCTGTTGCAAGTCGTCGCACAGTCTTGCAACCAAATATGTCACTTGATCAAGAGCAAGACCCTTAGCAAACTGTAGTAAAAAGTTGTGCTGTTGAACTTGCCCCAGGTGGGTATTCCAGAGGGTGGGTTTACTTACCTTGGAGCAAGTAAGAGGCCTATAGCTTTGTTGTACATATTGCTCCGACCCTGAAGCCAGACGCTCCTGTTTTAAGAGGCTTTCCACTTATTCTGAGTTAATTTATCGGGGTTAGGTAAGGGGTAACGGCCGACGAGGTAACCATTTCTGTGGAAATAATGGTGAAGTGGATGGCTTCGTGTAGCAGGGTTGTCTCCGCCACGTCAAGAGGTCCAACAGAGGCAACCTTCGTATGTAGTACACTGAAAAAATTAAAAGGTCCCAGCTTACTTGGAAAAATGTGTGGAAATTCCTCATCTGAAATGAGTTTAGTAAATGTAACTATCCTTTTTCAAAACAGAGTAGATACATTTACTAACATCACTAGGGGCAACAAGCTTCCCCCAATTTTTCAAGTAAGCTAGACTTGCTCAAAAAACAAAACAAAAGAAAAAATTAACCTCAAAAGCTATCTTTTACGTAATATGCCAACATCCACAATTTAAATGTTGGTATTGCTCTTACAATACTATTAATAGCCCTTTAGGTTTCATGCACTGACTGTTTACAAAGATGTATACGGTCAATGGTTTCGTGGTGCTGTCTGCTTGACGGTTTGCCTTGCGTTCGGTACAGACTTTGTTTTTGTTTTTGAGCGCTATAGGTATATAGGATCGTGGTAAATGCAGGACGGGGCTAACTTGCATATGGCTTTCATTCCCTGAAGTTAGTCATGAACTAAAGCCGAAACGTGCACTCGTTCACTGTACAGTACAGTACAGTATGTGGTGCAGCAGCCAATGCAACTCGCGGACTACTGTATACACGTAGTCAGGCCCGCTGACCGTCTTGGCTGAGCCGGGGCCTGGACAAGGTAATGTGATGGGGCCCCCCTGCCCATATTCCATAATTTTAGGAGGGTCCTGGGACCCGTTCTGCCCCCCCCTCCCCTCTTCCCAGGGCCCAGGACAAGAGACCCGTTTGTCCCCCCCATCGGCAGGCCAGTACCTAGTTGCCATTTATTTACCCCATACTTTTTACACATTTACTTTAATCATTATGCTTATTTTATCTCTGTTTTATATTTGATCTTTTATGCTTTTCCCTTTTACTGTATACTGTTATATAATATAATAGTATAATAATAATAATAATGTAATAAACTGTTTTTTGCTTTTATTTTTGTACAGCCCACTGAACCTCCTCTGTGTACTAACAGCGCTATCCAAATAATACCGCCGTGCCTGCCTATGAAGCATTATATAGTGAACGAGAGTACGTTTCGGACAGAGTCATGGTCTTCTCTGGGCAGAGCAGGAGTGTAGGGTCAGAGGGTACTTATGTAAACTGTAAAGGTCGTTTAATGTGTTGTAGGCTATGCCATACAATTCTCACAATGTACAGCAACATGTGTCACAGAGACTGTACACTGCAACCACTGGCACACTGTCTTGTGAACCTTCTGCGAGAAAAGTTCAGTCAGTTCAGGTAATCCAGGTAATGTCCAAAAATGTATTGACCGCTGTCTGCCCTTATCAACCACTTAGTTTTCTCTGCAGCAAACACTATGTCATATAGCTAGTGGAAATTGCTTTGTCTGGTTTAAAATCAGTTTCAGAATCAGAATTAGTTTGGGTGACTCTAAAATGAAGTGTGTTCTTCACAGCACAGTACTTGATATTAAATACTAATAATAGTAATAGACTAGTAATAGATCTTCAAAGTGATATAAAAAAACATGGCTCCCAGTTCCAATGTGAAAATCTTAAGATTTAAAATGGTCTTCTTGAATGCCCAACTCTTTAAAATGCTATAGGGGAAGGAGTATTCAGAGATGCAGATATTTTCCCCTATACACACAAGCCCTAACCCAGGCTAAGAGCTGTAGTTCTAACTCTGCCTGGATGGGGTGGGTTTTTGATGGTCACTTTGCAGATCTATAAACACAATGTTTTTTTCTGCACCAACACAGGCGTAAAGTAATGTAAATTAATTAAAAGTAATGCAAACAAACTACTGAAGTAATTAAAAGTAATGCAAACAAAAGAGACTGGCTGAAACATAAGTATGCGTTGGTATGGCATTTTTTTTTTTTTTCACGTTCCATATTTAAGACTATGGCGGGGCAAATTAGACGATATATGGCTACCATAATGAGGAGTACTCTCTGAACCCTTGATCTCCAGATCTCCCCAGAGACTGTTGCTAGACTACATTGAGCAAGCTTCAACATGCTGTTTAAAACCTGCAGTTTTTGCACTTTCATGCATAGGAATAGTGTTCAGTTTGTCTACTTTGGAGAAGGAGCGCTCCAAAATCATAACAGGATTTCACATTGTCTGGGTTCTTAAGGCTACTGTACATCTTCTAAGTATGCTGTGCTTGTTGAGTTGTAAAGAGGAGACATGGAGAAGCTACAGTAACTGCAGTAAGGAAACAAGATAGACGCCAACTCCATCTTCACCCCTCACTCAGTGTGACAAACCATCCTGAACAAGGATAAGGAGGACTTCAGAAAGCAATCTTTTCTTTTTTTTTCTTCTGAATGTCTACAGGGATACGGCAATGTGTGTTTTGTTGTTTATTTGTTTTTGTTTTTTTTTTGTTTGTTTTTTTGTTTTTTTTACCACAGATCACACATGGTACATGTGGCCATTTAAATGGATGCCAATGTTTGAGCGCAATGATGCAGTATTTTCCCAGCAATGGCTGTGAATCCACACAGAGCCACAATGGTTTGCTTCATGTTTGACCTTTGACCCTTACATGTGCATGGTATTTGCATAGCTTAGCATGGTTCCATATCAAAGGTGCCACCAAGGGGGGGGAGAAGTTAGGACGATTCTGTCTGTGAAGGTTCTCATTCATCCAGGTCATACTGTAGTAGTCAGAAGTGCTACGGTGCAGGCAACTGGACATCTTTTGTAGTTTGAAGACATTTCACCTTTATCCAAAAGGCTTCTTCTTCTAATAACTAAAGAAGCTATTTGGATGACACATGAATTGGCTACAAGCTACAAATAAAAGTCCAGTTTCCTACATAGGTAGCCACTTTCTAATGCGTTTGTGCTACATCATAAGAATCTAACAGCACTTCACCTCTAAGAGGATGAGGTTGTTGCCATGGGGGCAGGGCAGGGGTTGGGGGATTTATACCATTCACACAGAGCTACAACGGTTTGCTTCATGTTTGACCTTTGATCCTTATACGCACATGGTATTTGCACAGCACAGCATGCGTATTGGGCTTTTATAAAGCAGGCCAAATAAAAAAGTAAGATTGAGGAGGAAAAGCAAGTGAGATTAAGCTCTTGTTCAAGTTTTGAGTGCAAATTATTGTCAGTGGCCAACAACCAAAACACCACTAGGTATGCTACAGTTAAGATTCAGTAGGGGGAAAAGGCAGAACCTATAAAAACACGAGGACAGTGGTTCAAGACATAAGAAATGGCAGAGTGCAGAGTGGTGGAGGGGTATACCAGTTTCCCCAAAGGTAGTCGTAAACCTGGTAGTAAAAGAGCTCAGGGCTTCATTTTCTTAACCAAACAAATGCCAACAGGCTCTTCTTCTAGCAGATTTACGACAACTAACTTGGGGTTAAATAAACCAGGTTTGTCAACTGGCCACCTTTGAAGTACACCCCCTCCAGCAGTGAGTTTGAGGTGAGTTTGCTGCACAGGATGAGGTAAGATATGTATGTGCGTGGACTCCTTTTGAACTCCTTCACTCCCATAGTCTCTGGTGTGGCGATCCTTGTGATGGTCCATTTGTACAATCCCTGGACATTAAATAAAGTGACAACACTATGCGGATCGATTAGCCCTTGAGGTTGACAGACGTCTCAGTTTGAAGTGCTTGCTTCGTGTGTGTGTGCGTGTGTGTGTGTGCGTGTTTGGGTAAATGTAGGAGTGTTTGTAATTGCATGCATCTTATTTGTGTGTTTGTGATGGGGCATTTGTGTGTTGTGTAAGCATGCGTGTATGTCCAGTGCATCTGATTGTATGTCTTGTGCATATGTGTGTGTGTGTGTGTGTGTGTGTGGCTGGTTGTATGGTGTGTGTTTTGTGTGACCAAGTTTATGGGGCTATATGTCTGGCGTGGCATTTATTTGCATACATGAGCACATTAATGCCTGTGTGTGTAAGAGAGAGAGTATATATGTGTGTGTGTGTGTGTGTGTGTGTGGCTGGTTGTATGGTGTGTGTTTTGTGTGACCAAGTTTATGGGGCTATATGTTTGGCGTGGTGTTTATTTGCATACATGAGCACATTAATGCCTGTGTGTGTAAGAGAGAGAGAGAGTATATATGTATGTGTGTGTGTGTGTGTGTGTGACTGTGTGTAAGAGAGAGAAAATATGTGTGTGTGTGTTTGTGTGAGATAGTGTGTGGGATAGTGTGTGTGTGTGTGTGTGTATGTCTGTGTGTGAGAGTAAAAGTGTGTGTGTGTGAGGGAGAGAGAAAGTGTGTGTGTGCGTGCGTGTCTGTGTGTGTGTGTGTGATTATCTAGATATGAGTGAGCTGCCCTGTGATTGGCTGGAGGAGGTAGTGCCTGCGCTGAGCTGGGAGAATCTGCTGTGACACGACTCCAGGCTGCTCATAGAGCCTCTGCAACAGAGAGAGAGAGAGAGAGAGAGAGAGAGAGAGATAGAGAGGGAGAGAGAAACAATATACACACAGAGAAAAAAAGAGTGAAAAGAATATTCAGAGAGAGAGAAAAACAAAACAATACAATAATATTGGAAACATATGGAAAGAGAGTGAAAAGAATGTACAGAGAGAGAGACAGTGAGAGAGAAAACAATATACAGACACAGAAGGAAAGAGAGTGAAAAGAATATACAGAGAGGGAAAGAAAACAACATAGACACAAAGAAAGAGAGTGAAAACAGGGGGAGAGAGAGAGAAAAACCAATGCACACACAGACAGAAAGAGAGAGAGAGATGAGAGAGAGAGAAATTAGGAAAAAAAAAATCATCCAAACATTCATGCATACAACACACACACACAAACTAAAGTGACTGTGGTTTCAAATGCAGGTAACAGGCATGCTACTGGTCTAATCCGACTCCATTATGTAGGCTAAGCTAATAGCTAAGCTAATAGCTAAGGTGCTACTGCCAGATCCAGAGATCCTAGTGCCAGATCAGGAGCTTGTTTCAGGGTTTGTTTGAAATGACTGGCTGGATGAGTGGCTGGCTTACAGCAATGCATTCTGGACTTCAAATAGTAGGTGGGTTTGGTGACGTTTGAACGAGATTGCCCAAAAACGTCACTATTTCAAGTCCAGAGTGCATTGCTTTAAGCCAGCCACTTAGCCCGCCAGTCATTTCAAACCAGCCCTTAACACTAGGCTCGTTCGAGATTCGAGTCCGCCCGTCTGCAACTGGCTGCATACGTCAACGAGAATTGCTGGTCACAGCAGGGGTGGGCATTAAATGAGGAAAATAAAGTCGAACACAAATTCTAACGAGACTGAGCTCGCGCCTCCCCGATCATCGTAGCAGATGACACACAAGTCATGTGTGGAGAGGGAGGGCGGGGGTTGTAGTCCTCTACGGTCTATGGTTGTAGTGGGGTGCACTGAGAGTTTAATTCAAGTCCAGTCTTTCTTATTGTTTAGATTAACATTGGAACAAAACGAGTTGCCCCAAAGTGCTCCACAACACAAACATGAAAACTAAGACAGCAAAACCATAAAACAAAGACCATAAGTAGGTATATGACACGAACAATGAAATAGAAATGGGATTAATAATTAAATAAATAATGGGCCGGGCTTGACAGCGTCAGATAAACCATGAGAACAAGGTAAAAATAAAGAGAAGAGATATATCTTCAAATTGGAGTACAATAACGTACACTTCAGATGACAAGTCCAGTCGGGGAGCACCGGACAATGCACGTGCACAGACGTCAGTGAACTTTTAACCAACCATGGCAAAGTAGCGTCACCGAGGAGGCGTTAGCTAGCCACTTGCAGTTGTGTGGAGGCAACTGCAAAGGTCTGTACGATTTGTCTGTAAGCGTCATGCTCCCGCGAGTTTTCGGGTCATGTGTCATGGTCGCATTGTTGTGACAACTCGTGACAACCTCACACATTTCGGGCATGTCGGACACAATTTCTAACCACAATGCAACATTTTCAGCGTCAGGCTGCAAACGGATGCATCCGCATGCAAACGTCTAGCTCAAGTCAAATGCGGCCACTCTTGCTTCCCCCTAGTGTCATGTGATCTCATACCTGAAGTCATGTGACGCGAGCACCTCAGTGTAGAACATGACCTTACACCTGGGGGTGGAGCCTTGCAGGGAGGCCAGCACGTCGTCCACTCTGGAGAGGGAGGGGCCTGAGGTGGGGGTGTGGCCTGTTGCCTTCCACTGCAGGATGTAGATGCCAGGCCAACGAGTGATGTGGGAGCCCTGAGAGAGGCAAAGACACATGCAGGTGAGCACACACACACACACACACACACACACACACACACACACACACACACACACTTGTCACACACACATATCACATGACAACAGACAAATTACACATTACACAGACAAACATATCAAACACACGGTAACAAAGTATGTTGAAGTGTTAAACAGAAGAGGCACAGAAGCACAAAAAGTCCTCTCAGCCTCACCTAGTGTGTGTGGGTGTGCGTGTGTGTGCATATTTTGTGTGTTTATGTGTGTGTGTGTGTTTGCACCTGTATACTCTCGCCCTCGTGACAGGTAAGCGGAGACTCCACCATGCTGTAATCCACCCCCAGAACCCAGCTCCTGTCAATCAGCTGCACGTTATTTACGACAGGCGCCGAGCCGGACGCCTCTCTCTTCACTGGCTGAGGGGTCCTTTTGGAGTGGAAGATGTTGAACACCACGTCACCCTTCAGGATGTCAAAGTCCCACGTGATCACTGACGAACCCTCTACAATTTCAATCATGATCTGGAAAAGAGAGCATCAATCCTACATACATTACATTACACTTAGCAGACACTTTCCAAAGCGACTTACAACTGTTACTTCATCGCCTAAAAGCAAAATCAACTTACAAAATGTTCAAAAGATGACACAAATGACTGGATATGATAAAAAGATTTAGGACCTGAAAACAGTTCATGTATATTTTCAAACCTGGACATTGTGGCCTTTTAATTTTAAAAATGGGATAATTAGGGGGTGACAGTTGTCTACAATCTAGAAAGAATATCTAGAATAATAAAAAAAAAAACGTTTTGATTGATTCCCCTTGATTCCACTGTGATGTGGGTCAACCAATCAGAACCCTCCCAAATGAACAGGCCAATTCTTCCTGATGAGCAGTGCACATCGCCCTGGAGAGTTGAGCAAGACAGCTTGTGATTGGGTACTTCAGACAATGACCTCATGCGGTGCCCCTTTGAAGACTTGTGCTGATTGGTAGATGGTGTCGGCCCACAGGCGTATGTGGTCAGGGTTGTCCAGGTCCTCCTCCGTCTGGTAGTAGGACTTCAGCACCTGGCCCCCCTCTGGCACGTGACACTGTAGCACCACGCACACACATTTATTACATTGCATTGCAACACTTTTTTTTTCCTTTTTTAATACATTAAAACTTACTTGTTGGTTTCAAAATTCTTTTACATTTCATCAAATGTTTTTCAGATGTATTTTATTCACAACAGAGATTCTAGCATTCCTCAAATTGCTGGTAAAAATCTTATGCAAAACTAGTAATTACAGAGATGGACACCATGGCCCTATATAGTACAGTATAAATTGAACAAATAAATGTGTTACATTTTTTTTTATCTGAAATGTTTACGTTTTTATTTCCTGGATTCATACAACCTTTATTTATTGTCATCCAGTGCCCCCTATTGGTCAACATTCAACACTACAGTGCAGAGCTCCAAGTCTGTACTCTGAGCCTGCTGTGTTGATGTGGATATTTTGACCAGAGCCATCCATAAGTCTCATTTTAATTGTCTGCCCTTTTATATGTGACTGTCGTATTTGATAAATTATACAATACATTCTTTTATTACATTATAAGTATGTTTTACTTTTATTACTAAATTACATTTATACATATACTTAGAGAGCTGAATGCACCCACACATATTGTTCATCAGTCTTCAATTAATTGATTACTTCATAATAACAACTGTACAGTTAAGATGCTTTTGCCTGTAATGATGAGCGCTAAAGAGCACCAATGAGAGTGCGCCTTACCAGGCAGTCCCCGCCCAGGAAGTCAGGGATGATCTCGGGGTCAATGTAGTCAGCGAGGCCCCCAGGGCCCTGGTAGTTGTTCCCACTGTAGACCAGGAACTTCTGACGGGTGTTGTCATTGATGAACGGACTCACCTGAGAGGACAGACGGTTACACTTTATAATAGTAATAATAATCATAATCATAATTCTAATCATGATAATCATCTTTACTTTTATAGCACAATTCATACAAGATGCAGCTCAAAGTGCTTCAAAGTTTGACAAGAAAAACACAAGACACCATTTCTTGTAGTCCAGTGGCGCTGGAACAAAAAAGCCCTTTTTTTTTTTTTTTAGATTTATTTAAAGGTGTCTACATAAGAGTGACATGAACCCTTTATAAACATGACATGGCTTCATATCATGACCATTAATGATACTTCATTCATGTTTATGACTGTTGTCATTAAGTGTCATTCATTTTTTTTTGTAATGTTAAATTGATATTTTTGTGGATGTAGACATTGCAAAAATCAAATGACACCTAATGACAACAGTCATAAACATGAATGAAGTGTCTTTGATGTTTGTAACATCTGTCATGTAATATTTATAACATGCTTATGCCACTGTTATGTAGAAACCTTCAAATAAAGTGTTACTGGACAGACACACAGGGTTTGGTTTGCTGTGATTTGTCTTTCACATTTTGTTTTCCTTCCCCTCTCTTAGGTGTACTGCAGAAATGGACATTCGCACCAGCCACCTAGCCTGGTAAACCAGCCCCTCGTACTTCATTTCATTTTGTACAGAGGTTCTGGACCAAACGCTGTGAGAAACCATGTCTTCCTGGAGGTGTGGACTCTGCTGAAGTTTAACACAAGTGCCGCTGCCTTTACTCAGTCACTAATGCATGGTCGTCACGTATGCAATTAGCCTACCTATGCACTACAATTCAAATGTAGCACACAGTCAACGTCATGGCTCATGAACACACCCTCTGTTCACTGATTGGATAGGAGTTGCTCGGTCCTCTTACATGCTCCTCAACAGATTTCGGTACAGACACTCTGTACAAAATGAAATGAAGTACGAGGGGTGGGTTTACCAGGCTATCAGCCACCAGCCAAATGCTGGCAAAATATGAAAGTAGCTGGTAAATTTCTAACATAAAATAATAACTTACTGTTGAATGGCTGGTGATTTGCGCCATGTGTTTGTCAGTGGCTGGTAAAGGTCCTCATTTTGCAAAGTTAGTTTCCTGCCCCTGGTATACTGACCAGTGTCCAGAGGACGGGGAATACGCGCGGCACCTTCCTCAGGTATACTAATACTCCCTCAGATATACTAATACCCCCTCAGGTATACTAATACCCCCCTCAGGTATACTAATACCCCCCTCAGGTATACTAATACCTGCTCAGGTATACTAACACCTCCCTCAGGTAAACTTATACCTGCCTCAGGTGTACTAATATCCCCCTCAGGTATACTAATACCCCCCTCAGTTATACTAATACCCCCTCAGGTGTACTCATACCTCCTTCAGGTATACTAATACCCCCTCACGTATACTAATACCTCCCTCAGGTATACTAATATCTCCCTCAGGTATACTAATACCCCCTCAGGTGTACTCATACCCCCCTCTGATGTACTAATACCCCCCTCAGGTATACTAATACCTGCCTCAGATGTATTAATACCCCTCTCAGGTATACTAACACCTCCCTCAGGTATACTAATACCCCCTCAGGTGTACTCACACCTCCCTCCGGTATACTGACCAGCGTCCAGAGGACGGGGAATACACGCGGCGCCCGTACGATGAGCAGGCGGCCTAAAGTCTCGGGGTAGTTGGCCTCCACCACCTCGATGATGCGCAGCAAAGCCTTCACGCCCGGCCTCCACAGGTGCCGCATGTTCAGCCCCTCCAGGTCCACCAGGCACGTCCACGACCTGGGCACAGAGAGATGGCACACAGGGCATAGTGCTGGAACAGGTAGGTCATTCAGATCAGTACATACAGGTGTGTGACCTGGGCACAGAGAGATGGCACACAGGGGATAGTGCTGGAACAGGTAGGTCATTCAGATCAGTACATACAGGTGTGTGACCTGGGCACAGAGAGATGGCACACAGGGGATAGTGCTGGAACAGGTAGGTCATTCAGATCAGTACATACAGGTGTGTGACCTGGGCACAGAGAGATGGCACACAGGGGATAGTGCTGGAACAGGTAGGTCATTGAAATCAGTACATGCAGGTGTATAACATGACACAGAGATCACACAGGTTACAGTGCTGAAACAGGTAGCTTATTCAGATCAGCACATACAGGTGTGTGACCTGGGCACACGATGGCATACAGGTTACAGTGCTGAAACAGGTAGCTTATTCAGATCAGCACATACAGGTGTGTGACCTAGGCACACGGATGGTATACGGGTTACAGTGCTGGAACAGGTATCAGTACATACAGGTGTGTGACCTGGGTACACAGATGGCATATGGGTTACATTGCTGGAACAGGTAAGTCATTCAGATCAGTACATACAGGTGTGTGACCTGGACACACAGAGATCACACAGGTTACAGTGCTGGAACAGGCAAGTCATTCAGATCGGACCTTGATCTAAGAGGAGTCACTAGGTGACTAAAGGTGTGAGTGGTTGATTTAGAACACATACGGGTTTTGCCAAATGAAAGGTGAAGTTTGGGGCTACTCACGAGATCGGCCTGCCGAATATTTTGGTGTTCTCCTCACATCGCTTCTGCCCCTCCTCATTGATGGACAGAACCTGTGGAGGGGATTCACAGCAGTAAAAACCACACCTTAAAACAGGTGTGTGTGTGTCTGTGTGTGTATGTGCATGTCTGTGTGTGTGTATGTGTGTGTGTTTATGTGTGACAGAAGCTGTGGATGGGATTCACATCATTAGAGATCACACATTAAAGTAAGTGTGTGTGTGTGTGACAGAACCTGTGGTTCACGATTCACAGCACAGCATTAAAGACCACACATTAAAGTGTGCGTTTGTGTGTGTGTGTGTGTGTGCCTTACATGCCGCAGCAGTGCCTCCTCCCCCAGTGCTTTGACCAGGCCCTTGGTGTCCATCTCAGCTGGTGTGTGTGTGTGTGTGTGTGTGTGTGTGTGTGTGTGTGTGTATCTGTGTGTGTGTATCTGTGTGTGTGTATCTGTATGTGTGTGTGTAATCCTTACGTGTCGCAGCAGTGCCTCCTTCCCCAGTGCTTTGACCAGGCTCTTGGTGTCCATCTCAGCCGGTGTGTGTGTATGTGTGTGTGTGTGTGTGTGTGTGTGTGTGTGTAATCCTTACGTGTCTCAGCAGTGCCTCTTCCCCTAGTGCTTTGACCAGGCCCTTGGTGTCCATCTCAGCTGGTGTGTGTGTGTGTGTGTGTGTGTGTGTGTAATCCTTACGTGTCTCAGCAGTGCCTCCTCCCCTAGTGCTTTGACCAGGCCCTTGGTGTCCATCTGTCCGAGGCGCAGGATGTAGAGGGGGCGTCCCTCGCGGTCGTGGTGGTGCCAGCCCCCGGCGTAGTACTCCACCAGGCAGTCGGGGGGCGCCCACGTCTCCAGGATGTAGTCCACCTGGAACTGCTTGCGCCAGGAGAGCGAGTGGCAGAGCATGTCGCGCGCCTTCTCCAGGTGGAAGTCGCGCGCCCGCAGGAATCGCAGGATGTGCTCGTCTTTGGGGATCTGAGGAAGGGAGGGGGGACAGGGGGGGTCAGGGGGGGTCAGGGGAGAAAAGGGGTGATAGAGAGAGAGAATGGGAGGAAGGAGAGGAGATAAATACAGAGATGGGGAGATGAAAGAAAGATGACAGAGAAAGAAAAAGGAAGAAAGGAAGAAAGAAAGAACGAAAGGAAAACAGAAGGAAATAAAGTACAGGAGATAAAAACAAAGACAGAGAGTTAGAGAAAGAGGATGAGAGGGAAAGAAAGAGAAAGGGAGAAAGGACAGGAGATAAAGACAGAGACAGAGAGACACAGACAGAAAAAGAGGGTGGGAAAGAGGTGTGTGAAAGAGAGAGAGAGAAAGAGGGAGAGAAAGGGAAGGGGAGGAGAAGGAAGAGAGAGAATGCTTATTTAACACAGAGAAAGTAATGTAAATAATAAGAAGAGAGAGAAACAGAGAAAGAGAGAAAGAGAGACAGACAGAGAGAGAGACAGAGAGAAAGAGACAGACAGAGAGAGAAAGAGAGACAAAGAGAGAAAGAGAGACAGAGATAGAGAGACAGAGACAGAGAGAGACAGAGAGAGAGAGAGCGAGAGAGAGAAAGAGAGACAGAGACAGACAGAGAGAGACAGAGAGAGAGAGAGCGAGAGAGAGAGAGAGAGAGATAATCAAAGCATATCGTTACTTATATTCCAAAGTGCTTACTCATTCAAGTCATTCATGTTCGTCAGTGCTTAGACATACTGCATACTGTATAGTGCTGCATAGCGTACCATTCAAAATGCACTCAAAATGCACACACAAGGCACCCAATTTATTTACTTTCCAAAGTCACCTTCGACTGATCTGCTAGGAAAAGAAGGGCACTCCAAAGGCAACTCGGCGGGCAGGCGACAAAGGCAAGATTTGATTGGCCGAGATGATTTTGGATGGTAAATAAAAAAGAGCTTTTCAGTCCATCCAAACCAGAGACCTGCTGATTGCTGGTGCATGCAGCATGCTTACTCACTCCGTGGCTAGTGCTCAAATAAGGGAACAGTCAAACAGCGGCATACCAAACACACACACACACACACACACACACACACACACACACACACAAAATCACACATGGACACATAGTTTTCCCACTTTGCATGTGTGTTTGTGTGTGTGTGTGCGCGTGTGTGTGTCAGGACTGGGCAAAAGCAAGTCAGACAGCAAGTCAGACAGACAACTACCAGGAGAAAGAAAGAAGGAAAGAAAGAAAGAAAGAAAGAAAGAAAGAAAGAAAGAAAGAAAGAAAGAAAGAAAGAAAGAAAGAAAGAAAGAAAGAAAGAAAGAAAGAAAGAAAGAAAGAAAGAAAGAAAGAGGAAAAAAAATACATAAAGAAAAACGTCAGCAGAATAATTGTTCTCGTCAGTAGAAAAAAATGTGTCAATGTGTCATCACACAAGAGACAGGTGGCAAAACTGCAGGTGTGTTTTAGTAGGTGACACAGCTAAGACCTGCTGTACGTACACACACACACACACACACACACACACACACACACACACACACACACACACACACACACACACAATAAACAAACACAGGTGCACACACACACACACACACACACACACACACACACACACACACACACACACATATACACAGTAGTCCTCGGAGACTGTATGGCAGTGTATAAATATCTATTATTATGAATAACCCTCTGCAAATGCCACTCAGCATTTTGTTGGCTGAGAGAAGAATCTGCTGGGAGAAGCACTTTAAGAAGACTCGGATGATTAATCATCCAGGTGTTTGTGCGTGAGCACACACACACACACACACACACACACAAACACACACACACACACACACACACACACACACACACACATATTCACACACATATTCACACACATGCACATGCAAGCATACACTTACTACACACAAACTAAGCAACACCCCCCTCCCATACAAAGTCTGACTGTTTCACTAATTCCTAATGTAAGACTCTTCAGATCGTTTCGTCCTACAGCTCTCTTTACCTTCTTCTTTTCCTCATCTTTTTTCAAACGCTGACACATTCCCTGCCTTCTCTCTCTCTCTCTCTCTCTCTCTCTCTTTCTTCAGCCTTTCTCCATTTCGCCGATCACAATGGAGATAAATCAGCACAGTAACTCCAAAGGCCACGTCGGCAGACAACACTATCAATTCAAAATGGCAAACTCTATCAAGACACGACAGCGGCACACTTTCAGTCCATAATCTATCATTGTCTGTTTTTTGCTGCCCACTTACTGACAGTGGACAGTAGTTAATCATAGCCTTTCATCTTTCATAAATAATACATGAATTGCATTATTCTGGATTATGGCCCTGTCAAATAGAATGCTGCTTTATGATTGGCTGGCAGGGTATGCATTAATTTTGTCGAACCGTTCAACTAGGGAAAGTAGTTCTAAAATTCTGGCATTAAGTTTAAGCACCATTCCAGAGCAATGCCCCATAGAATGATAACTATAACAACCAATTCAACGTTTGCTTTTCTGCTCTACTTTTTACCAACAGGTTGCATTAAACAACAGACAATGATTCCTAATTGTAAAGAAATTTATAGAATAATGTAAATGTTCCGACATAAAGCGTTAAATGTTTCCTAAATTCACAAGTGTGGTAACCGGACCATAAGCGGGATTACAGCTTTCGAGGCGTGCATTCGATGGAAGTAATCAGCTTGTCTGAGCATAACTTCACTTCCCTCCGCTTATCGGCGGCTGTTATCCCTTACTTGGACTGCTCTAACCTGTTTGCTTCTGCTGTGTCCATTCTGACACCTCCCCCACCCACTACCACCACTACAACAACCATTTTATTCCCAGCATGCAGTGCAAGTTGAAGTGGCACTACATGTTCATTCCCATCATGCACTGGGCATCAGTGACAAGATCAAAAAAGAAGCCACAGCCACACATGTCATGAACATCTACTTATGTCTGCATATTTCCAGACTTTGGTAAGTGACTAAACAGTGATTAAACACTGATTAAAAAAATAGTAGACGAGTTTGCTATGCTTGTCACCATTATTACACAGTGGCTGGCGGCGGAGGAGGACAAAATGGATTGAGAAAGTAAAAGTCCTGCCATTTATTCCTTCTGCCTGTGATTGTACTAGCTCATCTACCTATAGGATCAGCTGGATGAGTAAATTGGCTGGAACAAAAATGTGGGAGGATTTTTACTTTCTGAACCCGGAACGTCCACCTCTGGCGATTGCACAGTCAGTGTATTTGAATGCATCACATTTAATTCATTGTTACACTGGTTTGTACTGCCATCATCTACGTATAAGTAAATGTAACCTTTGTTTAGTGTCCTGACTGTGTAGAAGGAGGCAGGCTGACAAACGCCAATTTTATCAAGGTACTAGTAGCAGGAGCGAAGATTCAATAAAAGAAAAAGAAAAAAAAAAACACTTATGATCTATGCCAAAAAAATATGTAATACAGGAGACACTTTGGCAACGTTCGGCAGCGTTTCAACAACGTTTCCTATTGACTTAAGAAAGGCCACAGGCCGAAACGGTGTCTCCTGTAATAAAATATCGTCGCCGTAAGAGCGTGTGGTTTCTTTTTCTTTTGTTGAATGTCCTGACTGTCACAAGGTGGCTGTCTGTCACATGAGCAAGGCTACGCTATGAGCTAAACTGGTTATGCAATGCAAGAGTGGAGCCAGCAGCAGACACAATGGCATGATCATGTTACCCATACACCTCCCAATGCAGGTCAAACCAGCGCTTGACATGCTGTCTCGAGTAGAAGTGTGCAAACACACTCACCCACACACACACACACATGCACACAATCACATGCACATGCACAATCACCCACACACAAACACCCCCACACACACGTGCACACACATACACACACACACACACATGCATACACACACTCACACACTCACACACTGCATTTAGGTCTCTTTTTACCTTCTCAGCTTTCCATTCTCCAGTTTCAGACTAGAGGGAATGACATCAATGCACCAACAGTCAATCAGCTGTCAATCACTCCAGGCGTAAAACACTGCACTGACCTCCAGGTGGCGCAGTGGAGCTTTACGTCAAAGGCCCCCAGAAAAATGACTGATTAAATGACTTTAAAAAACGTTACATAGTCGTTACATATATGAGAATGTAATATAATATAATATAATATAATATAATATAATATAATATAATATAATATAATATAATATAATATAATATAATCATCTTGTATAATAAATAGTAATTTAAATTTTGATTTTATTTTAATTTGACCGGTGTTGGTTACAGAAACAGAAGCATTACCAGTGTCAGGTAGCAACCAAAGTAGATTTGAATTAACACCTTGTTTGGCTTCCTGATGTTATCCATTTTAAATAAGCAACCTGAGAAATAAACTGAGAACAAAATATATTATATCCTTTATACTGTCTGTATCTTGATTTGGTATGTTGCAGCTGAAATCCCAATTTTCCTCAAGGGACATTCCACAGGCATTAGTAAATTATTCTATTCTGTTCTATTCTATTCTATTCTGTTCTGTTCTATTCTATTCTATTCTATTCTATTCTATTCTATTCTATTCCTTCTTTGGCAATGAAAAGGTACAAAAAAAGGACAGAAATGTGATTACGTCAGAGGAGGACATAAGATTAGCCGGTACACAGCTACAGTACATTGAGTGCTTTCTGCACGGTCACAAAAACAGCAGCTAAAAAAACAAAACAAAACAAAAAAATGTAAAAAAAAAAACATTTTTTTTCAGTTCAGAGAAAACCACAACGCAGACATAGACAGGGACACACTTTTGATAGCTTAATCTTAAGATTAAAGAACTTAAATGACTATACACTGAAATGAAGACTCTTTTTTATCACTGGTCATTTTGCAAGAGCTGTGAGGTCACTGACACCATAACTGTAAAAAGATGCCCGTGTAGATACTTTTATTAGGTTAGGTCATCCTTCATTGTCACACACACACACACACACACACACACACACACACACACACACACACACACACACACACACTGAGAGCAGAAACCATGCATGTGCACTCAAAAAGAGAGAGAGAGAGAGAGAGAGAGAGAGAGCAAGGAGCACACACACACACACACACACACACACACACACACACACACACTAGCAGGGCAGGGAGCAGTGCTGTGGGCCAGGGGCACATGT
Organism: Coilia nasus; assembly: GCA_027475355.1. NCBI lineage: Eukaryota > Metazoa > Chordata > Actinopteri > Clupeiformes > Engraulidae > Coilia > Coilia nasus. The sequence goes on from CM050198.1 coordinate 9,387,209, forward strand.
GGAGGTTAGGTGCCATATTCAAGGCCACTGCGGCTCAGGATGAGAGATGTTTATTCACTCATATCACCCCCCCCCACACACACACACACACAAACACACACAGACACACACACAGAAAGGAGCACAAACACACAGACACACACACACACATCTAATCCAGGACATGACACTGGCGACATTCTGGTGACATCCTGCCTTGCCTAACCTTAGGGTCACAGCCGACCACTAATTTCCTCCACACACACACACACACACACACACACACACACACACACACACACACACACACACACACACACACACACACACACACACCCCTATAGAGACACAGTATAAAAGCTCCGGTCCGTGTGAAGGTCCTCTGTGATCCCATAGCCCTCTGGGCTGCCTGCTTCAGAGAAAGGAACTCCACTGTGTGCCGACACGAGCATGCGTGACTAAGGAACACTGCTGCCCCATGGCACAGGTGTTTACCATAACACTCCCTGCCCGTCTCCACAGGGCACAGGGCACACCATAATGTTCCCTGCCCATCTCCACAAGGCACAGGTGTTCACCATAACACTCCCTGCCCGTCTCCACAGGGCACAGGGCACACCATAATGTTCCCTGCCCATCTCCACAAGGCACAGTTGTGCACCGTAACACTCCCTGCCCGTCTCCACAAGGCACAGGGCACACCATAATGTTCCCTGCCCATCTCCACAAGGTACAGGGCACACTATAATGCCCTCTGCCCATCTCCACAGGGCACAGGGCACACCATAATGTTCCCTGCCCATCTCCACAAGGCACAGTTGTGCACCGTAACACTCCCTGCCCGTCTCCACAGGGCACAGAGCACACTATAACGCTCTCTGCCCATCTCCACAGGGCACAGGGCACACTATAACGCCCTCTGCCCATCTCCACAGGGCAAAGGTGTGCTGAGTTCATCCATGCCCCATGCCCCATGCAGGGCCGCCCATAAGCGGGGGTAAATATGAAAGCTTTGTGGGGCCCGGCTGCAAGGGGGGCCTATACTGAAAACCATAGCGTTTTTTTTTTTTTTTTTTTTTTGGTTTTTTTTTGAGGTGGTGTGCCCAAAAAATTGAATTAATTGAATCTTTTCAGTGGCCCAGCCACCAGGTGGACCCAGGGTCCCACCACATAGCTCTGCAGCAGCTGGCTAACTGATTCAGCCCAATCAGAACATCATTCAGTGCATGCACACGCACACGGAATCTCTTGAGGGTCATTTAGTCGGCCACAGCAATACCGATCCAATCAGTAAATAGAGGGTGTGTTTGTTAGCTGTGACGTTGACCCTGTGTGCTACATTTGAATTGTAGTGCATAGGTAGGCTAATTGCATACGTGACTACCAGGCGTTGGCTAATTGGGTAAAGGCAGAGGCACTTGTTATAAACTTCAGCTGAGTCCACACCTCCAGAAAGAAATCGTCTCTGATGGTATCTGGTCCAGACCCTCTGTACAAAATGAAATGAAGTACGAGGGGCTGGTTTACCAGGCTATCCTTAAACCTCTTTCTTCCTAAATCTTGAGGCTCAGCATTCCTGCTGATTGTACAGTGCTCCTTTTCACCACTAGGGGGAGAAATTATGCCAGTAAGCAACTCTTCTAAGCGACGATTGGTAGAACAGAATCACACTTGAGCGTGAAAGCTTCTGAGTCACCTTGTCCAGTTTAAATCACACTCATTCATGATTCTGTTATACCAATGTAGCACAAACAAGAAGTTCCTGCGGATTCGCTAAGAGGATCACTAAGCCAATACATCATCTGACAGTTGGATAAGGAGTGCTTAGGCCTGTCTGAGAGATTGATCAGATAAGATATTGACTGAGGTAAATAAATAAATAAAGACAGCCAAAAGTAGGTTTACGACACTTTGGACATGTGCACAGGTCAAGCAATCAATCTCAGATAAAGTCAAAGTAGCATGGGCACAGGATGAGTCCTGAGTATTACCCTTGAGACCACTGTCAATCAAATAGACAGGAAAAGCAACCGATCCACGATAAAAGTAGCCAAAGCACTCTTTTAGCCTGCCCTTGTGAAGCCAAGTCACTGGGCAGGAAAAACAATAATCCCTGATGAAAGTAGATAAACCCTTGCTCACCTTGCCACTCTGGTCTCACACACACACACACACACACACACACACACACACACACACACACACACACACACACACACAGCATGCTTGCGTGTGTATGGATATGGATACCCATAAATTAGACTGTAAGACCACTGTGAAGCTAAGCCACTGGGCAGGAAAAGCAATCGATCCCTGAGAAAAGCATCTCTGTCTCTTACCTTGCCCTTGTGGGTCTCCTGTAGCCAGGCCCTCAGCTGGATGAGGCAGCTCTCCTGCATGGGAGTCAGCTGACCCAGGTAACGCTCAATGTAGTCCGCATCCAGTTTATCAGCTGTGTACACACACACACACGCGCGTGCGCGCGCACACACACACACACACACACACATACACACATACACACATAAACATCCACACATCCACAGACACACACACACACACACACACACACAC
>CM050198.1:9394761-9397261 GCA_027475355.1 Coilia nasus
TGACTTCGACTCCAGAAGGTTAAGTCTATTTTACTTACTAATGCCCTACTCTAGTAGCCTGGGCTCAGCCATACTGCCTGCAACGCTGCATAGAATTTCCCGTTGAAGTCAGTCTGGCCAACCTGCCTATTCTCGGCTGTTCCTTCACCTGAGAAATCGGGCACCAATTAAAAACGAACGCTATGCATATGTCATCAGAATCAGTGGTCCGACTGTTTGTAACTCTGTCCTGTAGAATACAAAGACATCTGATAGATGCCTGTTGATCCTATGGGATCTTTGCCAGAACAAGCTCCGTCTATGAGCTCGATGAGACAGCCAGGCTATTACTCTACCATACAGTTTCCTAATTGTTCATCACATTACACTGTATCAAGAAAAGAAATGTCCAAAATAACTTACAAGTGCACCACAATCTCTAGGACCGAGTGTACCTCTCCTACGTGGTGTTTAATAAATCCTGTCAGGGGCACGAAGATTGTTTTCCTGTGCTTTATGTTTGGCAGGTCATGTGTGGTGACTGTGCAAACTGCTTACACAGCGCTGTGCCGCCTTAACTGGGCAGCTATAACTGGTAAATGATTACACATTTGCACACACACGCGCACACACACACACACACACACACACACACACACACACACACACACCAAGTCTCAGGCAAACAGACAAGCATGTTTACATGTTCACACACAAACACGCACACAAAACAAATATACGCAGACACAAAGACACACACACACACACACACTTTTCCTTATCTACACACAGGCACACACACACACACACACACGCACACACACACACACACACACACATGCTGTCAGCTTCCTTACGCTGTAGCTGCATGTTTCCAGCACGATGACTCTGTTGGCGAAGGTCTCGTTGTGGGCCTCGATGAACAGCGTCCGGTCTCTCCAGTTCAGCGTGTTCTTCTGGATGAAGTAGACATACTCAACCCCTGCTATCTGCACACACACACACACACACACACACACACACACACACACACACACACACACACACACACACACACACACACACACACACATACACAGATATGATTACACACATGCAGACATGCACGCACACAAAAACACATACTCAAAAGCTTTGCATCTTATTTACGCGCGCACACACACACACACATACTCAAAAGCTTAGCATCACATTTGTTATGTAGATCAGTGCCACAGACTCTGGAAGATGAAGTTTAATACAATTCAGTCCACAGGGGGAGCTGTAATTTCACAAAATTGCATTCTTGGTGACAGCTACAGAACCATTTGATTTAATATACTATTTATATGTATTTTATACTGTAATAAAATATAAATATAATATAAATATAATAAACTATAATTATATATATATATAAATTATATATATATATATATAATTATTTATTTATTTATTTATTTATTTTTCATTTATTTGTTTTTTTTGCGCCTTTATTTTCTTTGCCTGATCATTCCCATACTACATGTGTGTGGGTCTGTGGGGGCAGCAGTGGTCTAGTGGTGAGGGAGTTGGTCTTGGGATTGGGAGGTTGCAAGTTTAAATCCTACCCTGCCCATAGCTGAAATACCCTTGAGCAAGGCATTTAACCCCGCGCTGCTTCAGGGACTGTAACTGAAACCCTATAAATAACTGTAGGTCGCTCTGTAAGAACATCAGCTAAGTGTAAAGTAGTAGTGGCTACATATGTTTACAGTCAGTGGCGTGCTCAGTCCTTTCAAAAAGCAGATCAAGATGTTGATTGGGTGCTCTTTGATGCAAAGTTATCAAATCAAGGAAGAGGAAGTGAAAAGAAAAAACACTTTTCTTGATCAAGGCACTCTATTTAGTTTAAAAGTCTTTATTAAACTAGGACTAATATTGCATTGCAGCTGTTGCTGTGGTTTAAATAGGCTATACAGTGGTCCCTCGATATTCGCCGGAGTTAACTTTCTAAAAATAAGCCGCGATAATCAAAATCCGCAAAGTGGTCAGCTTTTTTTTTTTTTTCAACTATTATAGATGTTTTAAGGCTGTAAAACCCCTCACTACACACTTTACACACTTTTCTCAGAGAGGCATTGACATTTTCTCACATTTCTCTCTTCTACTCTTAAAGTTCAAACTTACAAACATACAGCACTTCAGAGTAACACTGCTAGCGAGGGAAGATTTATGTAAATGTTACAAGCTGAGCGCATTCTGTACTGTACAGGAGATTGATTGACAATGTTCTACAGTCCCTTAACCAATCAGGGCGCAGAACACAGTGCGCTGTAAAGCATTGTAAGCATGCCCTAAAAAAAATCCGCAAAACAGCGAGGCCGCGAAAGGGACCACTGTATAACCAAATCTGCTGGCATGACTGAAAGTTAAACAAACAAACAAATAAATAAATAAACACTTCTAGCTAAAGCAACTCGATGTAAAAGTGATAACTTCAGCAACAATGTATTATTAACATACTCATTTGAGTTTGTGCTTTTGAGTGGGCAAAGAAGCA
>CM050198.1:9404761-9407261 GCA_027475355.1 Coilia nasus
TCTCTATCTCACACACACACACACAACCACACACATGCACACACACACACACACACAAACACACTCACAGGCACACACACACACACACACACACACACACACACACACACACACACACACACACACACACACACACACACACACACACTTAGTCCAGTTCACTAAGAGATCTGAGTAGGAAGTGCTGGATGGTGCACCAGTGGGTGAACACATACTTGTCATATCACACATAACTCAGTAGCCCACGGCATGCAGGCCCATCTGAAAATACCCTTGGACATACACACACACACACACACACACACACACACACACACACACACACACCACACACACACACAAACAGACACACACACACACACACACACACACACACACACACACACACACACACACACACACACACACAGACACACACACAGACTCATGTACACACACGCATACACACACTCAATTGGCAAGCACTAATATCCATCAGTCTTGAAGAAGGAGTGAAGTAGATTCAGTTACTTAGTCCATTAAGAGTCAATTTCTGTCCATTTCTGGACCACACTGGCACAACGTTACTATATGTTTCATTTCATATTGTTGTATGGAGAGATTCAAATCAGGCTATACGGCTCGCTGTATGTTTATAAGTTCGATTACTAAATATATTCATACCTCACTATTGAAGTAAATACATGAATAAAATAAATGAGAATGAAATTAAACAAATAAAACTTATGCATCTATTACTGAGTGCACAATACGCCCACCGCCCAGTTCTTTTTTTTATCCAAAGTTGTTGAACAGTATTACAAATCCGCAGCACTTTCATTCATAATAAACTGCACATAAATTAAGAACCTTCTGGCTTTTATTTGGTTGCGTCATAGACTCACCGCCATCACCATCTCAAACGGGTATTTGTACACCCGGACCGGGGACTGGTACTTCTGCACCATCTTGGCTCTTAAACAGAGAACAGAAGCACACGGAACATGTGTAAGACAGCAGGCTTCTTCGCTGTGTAAGTTCGCAGTTCATTCATGAAGCTTGACTGACTGTTTTTAAGCGCTGGCAAGTCGTGCATGTTGAAAGCTTGGTTCTAACGCCACGGCTATAAATAAAACTGATTGACACTGAAACTTGAGACTCTGAATCGCTAGCTTGCTGTCACCGCACAGTTCGTGGTAGCTAGTCTGTCACATTCATGAAGAAAATAGTACTTACCAGGCATCTGGAGGTCCGGCCAAGGCGGCGCAAGTCTCCACTTCTGTTACGCCACCTCACTCATTGACAGCTGTCTGCCTCATTCATTCATTAAAGCCATGACCCGGCACCAAGCCAAGTGCCCAAATAGTGGGGATGTCAAGCGTGACACACGAGCGTTCCCTCGGCCAGGACCTAATCCTCACGAGCTACCCACGTAGGACCTCAGTCACACGCGTGGAAGTTAGTATACATTCAAATTCAGCGATGAACACCTCAAATGATTCTTTTTTCACTTGCGACAATAAGCTTGCTTCGCAAAACAACTGAACGGTCTACAACATGTCCAGACAGCCAGCCCAAATTGGTACGAAACATTGTCAAGTGCTCACATCATCTTCACGAAGCGGCAGCTGTTTTATACGCAGCCTACCAGTTCAGCTCCCTGTCGTCTTGTGCAGTAGTTCCCAGTTCTGTCTCCTCCGTCAAGACGCTCGGCTGCGCTGCTGGCGTCGCTGCTCGACAGAACCCCACCATGCGGTAGCATCTCAACCCTGCAGTGTGTTTAATACGGAGGTGCCAGTCACCCCAGCAACGATGGTGCACAGAGCAGATGTTGCAGCTAATCACCGATGCGCGACTGTGTTTGGGGTCGGCTGTATTTCACCCATGTTCTTCTGGTTTCTATCAGTCTTTTAATCCATTTTTTTCTCTGGACTAAATATTTCAGTACATGGGAGTTTGCTTCTTAGACCTCCCTAATGCACAAACAGTATGCCCTTTTTCATTTTAGGTTGGTTAAGTTGGTGAAGGCTTAAGTTGTATAGTCGGTCACAATTGAGGGGAGGAGGGGGATGGAGGTGCCCTTGTGGGGGAGGAGGGTTGATGGAGGTGCCTGGGTAGGGGAGAAGGGGGATGGAGGTGCCCTTGTGGCATAGGCGTAACCACGAGTGGTATTGGGTGGGCCTGTGCCCACTCACTTGTCCATCAGGCCTACCCAATCAGAAGGCTCTATACGTTTGACTGATTGTTTTAGTAATAAAAATAACCTTTGTGTTTTGGGCTAATACAGTGAGTTTGCACGGTTTTACATATTGAAGTATCATCATGGATGGACAGAAAAGGAACAATTCACAGACACATACACACACACACACACAGAATACGTGAGTAACAGGACAAGAGGAATTATATTCTTTGACTAGCTCTCTTTCAGTGAAAATACACACAGACCATATCTTAAACACTAAAATATTTTAATAGAGCACATTTCTCTGTAGCACTCATCCTAACAGAGTTTAAACCA
>CM050198.1:9412261-9494761 GCA_027475355.1 Coilia nasus
AATAATAATAATAATAATAATAATAATAATAATAGCTGCCTACGCACTACAATTCAAATCCACTCCCTCTGTTTGCTGATTGGTCTGGCAAAATTCTGTCTGAGACAACCATGTCAATGGAAGCACAGCCAGACACTGTAGTACGAGCAGCTGGTTTAGCAAGCTAATGCCCTGCTCTTCGAAGTGTACTGCGTATTTGAACTATATCCATGCCCTGCTCTTTAAAGTGTATGGCATATTTGAAATATACCCATGCCCTGCTCTTTAAACCGTATGCCGTATTTGAAAAATACACATTATTTGAAGCTTATGGCGTATTTGAACTTTATACCAGTTAGATCCGGTCAAAGTATTTAGGAATTTCTGATTGAACATGACGCATTGTCATTCTTGACGCAAGTGTCACTAGGAGTGAGGATATTCCACGGTATACCATGGGTGACTCTTCACAGTTGATAATCACTCTGCTGAAGATACAACGTAACCTAACTGTACCCGTGCCCTGCTCTTTGAAGTGAATGGCGTATTTGAACTATACCCGTGCCCTGCTCTTTGAACTGTATGGCGTATTTGAAATATACACATATTTGAAGTGTATGGCGTATTTGAAATATACACACATTTGAAGTGTATAGTGTATTTGAACTATACCCATGCTCTGCTCTTTGAAGTGTATAGTGTATTTGAACTATACCCATGCTCTGCTCTTTGAAGTGAATGGCGTATTTGAACTATACCCATGCTCTGCTCTTTGAAGTGATTGACATATTTGAACTATACCCATGCCCTGCTCTTTGAAGTGAATGGCGTATTTGAAGTGTCGACGGCCCAGGTGGTCGGCGGATGGCGGTTCGCTCGTCCTGCACATGAGACAGACGTCCATGTCTTCATAGGCCTTGAGCAGGCCCTGGAGAGACCGGACCGTGTGACAACCTGTAAGACAGTCAGAAACACAATATTAGAATTATGTATAGTTGTGTAATATTGCCATTTTTAAATATTGCACTTAATGTTACTGTTTTTATTACTTATACTTGTTTCCTCTGTAACTTGTTGCTTTTACCAACATTGACAACCTGTAAGACAGTCAGCAACACAATATTAGGATTATGTATAGTCGTGTCATGTTGCTGTTTTTAAACATTGCACTTAATGTTGCTGTTTTTATTATACTTGTTTTCTCTGTAACTTGTTGTTTTTACCAACAGGTTGCATTGCCATGCTGATGAAAATTAGCCTTTTGGCTAAAACTGGGTGCATTTACATTTTATTTTTGAAATGTTCACTAATGTACACAGGCTCGCTGATAGGGGGTGGCAAACGGGTCTCTTGTCCCGGGCCCTGGAAAAGGGGAGGGGGGGGGCCCAGAACTTGTCCCTCCTTACATTATAAAATATGTAGGGGGTGGATTCAGATTATCCTGTCCCGGGCCCAGCCAAGGCTGTTAGTGGGCCTGAATGTACAAATGAAAGTAAATCCAATTCCAAATGTACAGCGATTTCAGTAGACACAAGTGTTCAAATGACATTAGTATATTGTATTAGACATAATAGTGTTGTTGTGGGTGTACAAGAAAAATGATTCTTGGTCGCTGTGTGATTGAGTGCCATCACTATGGTTGTGGATGTGCTCTGGCTGTCATCAACGAACCTGCCTCTTCAGCGTTGTGGTCAGAGTGCGTATTTGGTATAAATGTCTTAATAGCAGTACTCAAACACTGCATCATGCCTTGAAAGAATTGCGTGGGTTCTTGTTTAAGATCACTTTGAAAGAAATGTGTACAATGTTTTGCTTATTGTTTGTTGTCATTGTATTAACCAAAACCATTAGGTCTACAAATGATTTCTGACCAATGGAAAGAGTCAACAGAGCATTCTTTGTGAGATCAGGTCAAAAGTCACACTTAACGCTGTCAGCCTTACATTTAGCACAAAATCTGCATAGATCACATACGAGTGGTAGTGTCGAGTCAAGGGCCACTGCAAAGAAGTCAAAAAGGTAATAAATGATGTGTGTGGGTTCCACATATCAGGTACGCCAGTCACCTCATTACTTGTAGAAATAAACACCAAGGTGACACCAATGGGCATTCCATACGTGTCGTTTTTTAATCTTTTTTTTTAAGAATTGAAAACATTGTTACACATTTCAAAATAATAATACATTTAATTTCAAGTGTATACCTGGCACCTTTAAAAAATAAACAACAAAAAAATCAGTCATCAAAAAAAGCACAAACATATTATTCATTATAAAAATGTGCATGAAGCAATTGGAAGATAACTTTTTTTTTAGTAGTTTACAATTCAGGCTACTACTGACCATTCAGTCAAGAATCAAAACAAGTTTCCATATACACCACTAATACATGTGGAGGAGGTTCACTTATGGCCCTTCAAATATCTTCCTACATTAGTCTCCTGTCTCCATGTTTGCTGTAGCTTGACTGTTTTCTTCAAATGTGTGTCGCCTTTAATGACTTAGTATGTCGCCTTTGATGATTTAGTGTCAGCAAAGTGTACTATAATGTAATCTGAGCAAAACACACCACCAGAAAACATACTTTAGGTCACGCAAACATCATCCTCCATGTGTTCCTGGTAAGCATACTGCCAACTATTAGCTGCAGCTTTCCATGACTGACTAGGGCTTATAAGTTACACCAGTTATCTGAAATCACCCAGACATGTATACTGACGCAAACACGGCAAAAAGAATGCAGTTTTCCACTATCTTGCTAAAACCACAAGTGCCGTACCTCAATTTGTATTTTGTAGAACAGCCACACATTAAACCTTCAGTGTGAAACTACCACAACTGCAACACATCAAGAATGGCTTACAAATAAAACTTCTGAAATCCCTCCCGCCCTTTCTCAGCTCCTCATTGGCTGTAGTTTAGGAGCCTCATCTCCTCATTGGCTGTTGTTCTCGAGGCTCGGCTCTTCATTGGCTGTTGTTCAAGAACATCAGCTCCTCATTGGCTGTTGTTCGTGAGCCTCGGCTCCTCATTGGCTGTTGTTCAAGAGCCTTAGCTCCTCTATGGCTGTTGTTCAGGAGCCTCAGCTCCTCATTGGCTGTTGTTCAAGAGCCTCAGCTCCTCATTGGCTGTTGTTCAAGAGCCGGGCACGGATTTCTCTCACTCTCGGACTTTCCCTGGCGCTGCCCACGTCTATGCCGTACACCGTGGTCTGCACGAACGTGAAGAAGCTGCACAGGGGCTCGTCGTACGACCGGCCAAGCACAAAGTGCGCCTTGAAGAGCTCGTCAAATGCCCCGACGGCAGTGTTCGCTTCACAGGGAATAGCCTTCCGCTCTATGACAACGAAGTACCTCTGAATGCTACTCTTCCTCTCCCCAACACAGAGGAGGAAGGGGGTTCGTGACTGGGTCTCCTCGAGGAAGCCCACTAAACTCTGTCCTGTCTGAAAGACAAATGAAGGGGAGAGAGAGAGAGAGAGAGAGAGAGAGAGAGAGAGAGAGAGAGAGAGAGAGAGAGAGTGCCTGCTTAATACACGTACATATTATGTAAGGGTTAATGGCCAAAGAGGTTTATCTCCCGTTTGTATTTATGATCTAATTTTATTTGCATAAACTACCTAAATAAATGGCAGATTTGCTACTTTATACAGTCCGTTAAAAAAGTAGAGCTTTTAGTCATATAATTAATAAAAATTAATTTGGCTTAGAAAATTGTCATGGTTACCATTCGTAAGCGCATTGATATGGAACAGTGATTCAATTTTTTTAGATCTACTTTAAAGTTAGCCAGTTATAGAAAGTTAATTCCCACCTCATCAGCCAATCAGAAGAGAATTCTAATGTCAAGGGAGATAAACAACTTTTCTGTCCTGCCACATATTTGTTCCAGCCAATTCACTGAACCACCTGATACTAATTAGCACTACTCTTCAGCCAGGTAGATGTGCTAATTCGTAAAATTAGCGAAAGTTTAACTTTTAGAGTTGGATCAGCTGGTTCAGTGAATTGGTCTGAACAAATATGTCGCAGGAGTGAATCCCAGGAATTCAGCCTATGCAGAATAACAATAAATTAGAACCACAGAAAATATTCATTTGTCGGCCATCTTACTCGCAGGAATTTGACAAGGTGGTCTCCAGCTTCCGATGCGCTGATCTTCTTGTGCCTCTTGCCCTGTGAGGTTGGGGGAAGCAGGTGCAGGAGCAGGAGTATGGTTGCCAGGTCACTGTCCCAGTCTGTGGAATGAAATTTAATTTATATTTAAATAATTAAATTAAAATGTAAGCACATATAACACGAGTAGGAGTAAGATTGTTCGTGGATATCATCACGGGTGTCGTTTGGCCGCAAGCACGAAGCCGAAAGACTTAAAAGAAAATACGTAACAACTACCAACACCTGGGTCGAGTTCAACCGATGCTACGGTTTGCTACGGTTTCTTGATTGAACAAATTGTTTGCTCGCAACGTAGTGCAACATTCCGCAACATGCTTTTGGGATTGTTTGGTCACGTTTGGTAGGGGTGTTTGACCACTGATCCGATCAGCGACAACTTTGTACGGTTGTCTTCCGTGATTTGCCCTGCCACAACGGCACAAAGAATCTCCCTATGCTCTGAGCGTTGCCCATAGTTACCGTCAGACGAATCGGAAGGCTGGTTGAGCGACGCCAGGAGGCGGTCCATGTGCGAGCCGTGCGGGAGGCGCTTGCCGTCGGCGATGATTCTGGGCTTGTAGAACGTCCGCCACTGGGAGAGGAACCGGGCCGACACCTCCTCCCCGAACAGCATGGCGAAGTCCTGGCTTATCTAGAACACACACCGTGAGGGTCATGAAATATACACACATATACACCACTATGAGAACACGGCCGTAGATGCTGAATATTACATTACATTTTACATTTACATTAATTTTACATTACACTTAGCTGACGCTCTTATGTAAAGGTATACGTGCATGCACCTGCCTAAAACTTTTGCACAGTACTGTATCTTTTTAGCTATCCACATGTTTACTGTTAAAACACCCATAAGGCTGAAGTTGTTTTTTGTCAAAGGCTTTAGGCAGGTGCCTTCACACCGGCATTAATTCACACAAAGCGGTACACACAAAATCAGGGATTTTGCAGGATTGTAGGCAGGTGTATGATTAACTAATTACACTAAATTGGTTGTTTATGTGAAGAAGCCTACATCCACGGAAGATCTATGGTGAGTTCTTCAAGATGTTCGGAACAACCTACCAGCCAGGTTCCTTCAAAAACTGTATGCAAGTAAATGAAGTACAAGTTGATGCTCTTTTGAAAGCAAAGGGTGGTCACACAAAATATTGATTTGATATAGATTTCTCTTTTGTCCATTAACTGCATTCTGTTGATTGATGAAAATAAATGATTAACACTTCCGTTTTTGAAGGCATTCCTAGTTTACAGGATTTTTTTTCACACCTGTCTAAAACCTTTGCACAGTATATATATACATACGGTTATATACCATCTTCTGTGCTGTTTGTCCCTCGGTCTCTCCTATACTGCTACCTGTTCAGATGGTCATGTGCTGGGTTTGGGCTGATTAGGAGCACCTGGCCAGGTCATCAAGGACTGCTTAAAACCACCCGGTTTCTGCTGCTGAGGAGAGGCTTTTGGTGTGGGACTGCTGGCTGTTGCCTCTCAGCTGGGATTTTGTGTTATTATCTGTAGATCAATAATTTTGTGTTGTGCACTGCCATGTCAAGTCTTGCCATGTGTTCATTCTGTCTGTGCTCCTAACACAGGTGATTTTATCTTTAAGAGTTGGATCAGAGAATTGGTTTGAACAAATATGTTTACTGTGCACTGTCTTTTGAGTTAATGTTAATAAATTCCACTGGTTGGGTTACATTTTTAAGGTGTGTTGTGTATCACTTCGGTCAATGGTAGGTTTGTTGTTCGCCCCAATAGGGCCATCCAATAGTGGGGCATAACAATACATACAAACAGAAATAAATCAAATACACACATAAATGAATAAGTGTGCAACTGATCTTCTCACCAAGCCAGGTGTGTCCAGGAAGCGTGGGAAGACTTCGAGCACAGAGTTCACGACTGAAGACATCGCTGTCACTGTCGTTGTCGTCATCGTCGTCGCCGGGTTGTGCACCATCTCCTGCCTGTACCTGAAAGTGGCCCTCATGTTCTCCTTAATGACCGCCGTGTCCGTAGACCGTCTCATCAGGTTCATGGCTTCCTGACACTCGAACGGCGAGATCGGAGGAGGTGCCGAGTGGACGGCACGGTGGATCCTCGGCCCGTCCTGATAGGTGGGCAGAGACGCTGGCGGGCCCTTCCGATTGGCCGGCAGGGATGTTGGGGTCTTTCGATAGGAGGAGAGCGATCTCCGGACGCGGCTGGACGAGTTACGCTGGACCGTCTTTAACCTCCAGGCCAGGTAGCCAGAGCCACTGTTGGGATCGAAGTAATGCTCCTGTAAAGCAAATGACTTTTTTTTTAACAACATAACAAAAAACAAAACAGCACCCAGTGTCATTAGGAGCGCTTTTACAGGTACTACTTGGAATTAGGGCTGGGCGATATGGACCTAAACTAATATCACGATATTTCTGGGCTGACTGGCGATATACGATACATATCAATATTTCAAAAACAGGATGAGCAAAGTGTTTCATGTTAAGTTAAGACTGCTCTAAAAGAGCTGTGCAAATGAAAAAGTAAACAGTAACATACACAGGGGTACAGCTGAGTGATCCGAGAAAGCTCCGGCTGTCTGAACAGTGTGAACACATTAGGATAAGTAGTTTTGATAAAGTGGTATCATCGAAAATGTATCATCGAAAATATATCGATATGGCGATATAGTGTCAAATACATATCTTCTTTAAAAATATATCGATATTACGATAATATCGATATATCGCCCAGCCCTACTTGGAATCATGTAAAAGTTGTTTTATTCAGGCAATCCAACATAAAAGGTGAAACTAATACATTTTATAGATTCGTTACATGCAAAGTGAGACATCTCAAGCTTTTTGTTGTTGTAATTTTGCTGATTATGATTTACAGCCTATTAAAACCTCAAACCCAAAAACTCAGAAAATGAGAATACTGTGAAAATCTTCAGTATTGTAGGCTCAAAGTGTCATACACTAATCAGGTAAGTAATGCAAAACACTTGCAAAAGGGTCCTGAGCCTTTAAACATTTCATCTTTAAAGTTGAGTTACAACTGAAATGCATGCACTTTTTCAGGATATTCTAATTTTCCGAGTAGTACCTGTATCTAAAGACACTTACAAAAGGAGGACATAACATGCTAACAGATGTGTAGAGAACATTGAAGGCACCTATATAAAGAGATGGTTAGTGGAGATTAGTTTTGTTAGGAAGGAAAGCAGTCTCGGAAGAGAAGGGTTTTCACAAGCTTTTTGAAGGTCGAGAGGAATATTGCTGCTCTTGTAGCGACTGGTAGGTTGTTCCACCATTGAGGGACACCACATGGCATGGCACAGCACAGCACAGCACAGCACAGCACATCATACAGTGTACACAATGAAACTGAGTCTGCATTTAACCCATCACACATGTGAGCAGGGGGGCAGCCATGAGAACGGCACCCGGGGAGCAGTGTGTGGGGTTGGTACCATGCTCAGGGTACCTCAGTGGTGCTACTGGTAAACCGGGATTCGAACCGGCGACCACGAGGCCGAGACTTTAACCGCCAAGCCACCACTGCCTGCCAGTTAGCAACTGTTGTCTGTGGAATATTTAATTTCCATGGTAGGAAGAATGCCATGAGTGTGTTCAGGTGTTACACTGACAAAGGTTTAGTTTCCTTTCTAACTGAATTCTATAATTGGAAAAAAAAAAAAAAAAAAAAATCCAAGTTTTCATTTTAGAGTACAATGATGCTTTCAACTGAGTAAACATCCACAAAAACTGGAAAAAAATGTTGTTGTAGTCTAAAAGTTTGAGGGCAGAAGATTATGGCACTAATAAGGCCTACATTTTAAGGTACTGATCTTGCTTGTGTTTATTACATTACACTTAGCTGAAGCTCTTACCCAGAGCAACTTACAGTTATTTTACAGGGTACAGTTCGTGGAGCAGTGTGGGGTTAGATGCATTGCTCAAGGGCATGGCATCAGCCATGGATGAGGGTGCAGGAGAGCACTAGTTATTTACTCCCCCACCCCCATTCTTCGTAATGGTATGGGATTTGAACCTATGACCCTCCGATCCCAAGACCACTCCTTAACTATTAGGCCACAGCTGCCTAGCAAGACCCAGCTAGCATCCTGCCAATGATGATACGTTTACATAGAAGTTACAGTACAAAACATTTAAATGATAAAGAATGGGTTTACAGCTGAACACACATGGCACCAAGTCATCAGTACATAAATACCAATATAGCAATTATTAAGCAGCAATATCAAATGCAACACCTACAGAATAGTATACTGTGTGTCCAGTGTTTCCCATACATAGACCATTCTGTGGCGCAGCGCCACAGAATGAAGACCGAGCGCCACAAATTGATTCGGTTTTTTTTTTTTTTTTCCAAACGCGATTCTGTCATTCTCGCTCACACGCACAGAGAGTGAGAGGTGCGAGAGAGAGAGAGAGATCAACATCCATGCATACATGTCAATGGGGGTACACTTAAAAAAAAACACCTGCACTGGTCCGACATTTTCAACCAACCCAAGAGCAACTCGGAACTCAAGGTTGGTCAAGCACCACACAATGCTACTTGGTCTGTGGAAAACACTGGTGTCTGATGCAATACTGTTCTTTTTGGTGTTCAGAGTTGCATGTTATTTATCCAAATACTTACATAACCGTTCTTGGAATTCAGATCCTTTAACAATGGGAACAGGGTTACTATTCCAAGTGCGTAGGACTCCCGAACACTTGCTGGAGGATGCCGTCTGTAAGAATATTCAACAAGGACGAAATTAACCTCGCAAAAGATGAACCTTTACCAGCCACTGACAAATAAATGGCGAAATTCACCAGCCACTCAACAGAAAATTATTATTTTGTGTCAGAAATCTACCAGCCACTCTCATATTTTACCAGCATTTGGCTGGTGGCTGGTGTTGCAATAAGCTACACAGGAACATCATTTAAAAAAAAGCGTACAATCCCACACATCCCCTTACCACACTTGGACGAGTGCAGGACCACTGTATGATCATTCATAGCAAGTGGTAAATCACCTAACTGAAGAGCACTTTTATGGAACTTTACTTTTCTATTGCGAGTTTTCCCACTTACACTGAGTAAGTTAACCTGACTGGGTTAGTCACTTAAAACACCTCTTTAGAACCACCACTTGCAACAGCAACAAGAACAAGAGGATGGACAATTGCAGAACTAACAAGTGCAATCAGAAGACGGCAACCTGGTCTCCCATGTGGATAGACAGGGCAGTGTTTTCCCCAGAAATAAAAAGAAGGGTTTAAATTTTGATGTAACGATGACGCGGTGGCACGGTAGCTAGGAGGATTGGTGGGCATGCACCCTGGGGAATTTATTTTTTTCTAGAGCTAAAATGGTGCATTGTAGGAAGATCTTAAGCTAAATTTTGGTCCCAGAAGGCTGGTGGAAACATAACACTTTTAATAAAATGTTGCATTTTTTGGCACAAATAGAACAAAAAACTTGTTGCACTTGGTGAGTTGAAAGAGCCAAAACTCCCAGGTGGGAAGGCTAATTTATTGTCACACAAGAAATACTGCAAGCACTATATAATGTCACATGAATTTGACTAGGCTGTCACTAAAATGTCTAAACTAAATGTTGAGCCTCCTGTTTTTCTGGGCCGCCCACTTGTCTGCTGCAGCCTCCAACCACATCTCTCGGACAGGTGGACCCTCGATGCTAATGAGCACCACACTAAATATCTCCCTGTATGGCCACATGAAAGCTGAATTGGTACCACAGATCTTAGATTCTGCAGATAAATATATTTCAGTGTAGTGTAGTATTATCTAGACTAATGTCTGATGACAACAAATTCTTATTTCAGTGTTCATGTAACAAGCTAACGAACTAGCTCATTGAAATGATTGGTAATGTGGTAATGCTAACAGTTATCGACTCACCTTGAATTTAACACGCTGCAATAACCTTACAACTTTATATTACTTTCTCCACTTCAACTAACATCAGTATTAGTAGGCTATTTAGGTGGGTGTTGGTGAGTAAAGTGGCAGCTTTCAGTTTAAAACATTATGTTAGCGTAGTTCGCTAGCGTTAGCGCGCTAACAACACCATACAGGCTGCAGCCTGGTCTGAAATGAAGCTAATTTTCTGGAAATCCAAACAGTAACAACGTACACTATTAGGCTTGAAATAATCACAAATAATTGCGGATTGTGACACCTTGTTAAAAAGAACCATCAACAAATCCAGAAAGACGTAAGGACTAATTTATTAGTTAAATTCCACGAGTGTCCTATTCAATGAAACAGTCTTGACTCTGCTCTACATAAAGGAGGATTTGCCTTTCACGCTCTCTCTCACTGTCTTTCAGCAGCTAGATGATCCGATCGCATTCTGTACACTGTGGAGAAAGTTTTCTTGCTACATGAGCATGTCCCAAGGAGAGCGTTCTCCTTCCTTCTTGTGTAGCATTTACAGTCAAAGTCAGGCAGTTTTAGTAGCCCCGAGGTTTGCGTTAAAGATCTTAGATTCTACAATACTCTCTGATACAGCTGACTGGTGGAAAAAAAAACAAAGGAGCACTGTAATCGGCATGTGATTGGCCAGTTTCGCCAGTATAGTTTACACACCCACCACGGAAGTTTCCTAAAAACGCAGCCTACATTTGACTACATTGGGGCTTCTTGTTTGGGGAAAATCCCGGGGGGAATGTTTTTGTGCATGATTTTTAAGCGTATCGGCATTTTATGAAAGCGTCTCGGCAAAACTTGATGCGTATCGGCGAAAAAAGAAGCGTATCGGTGCCGATATGCTTAGACGCTTTGGGGAAAACACTGCAGGGTCATTGCAATATGGACGGACAGACACACAGACAAGCAGACAGACACAGACACACACAGACACAGACACACACACACACACACAGACACAAACAGGATCATTGCAATACCTGGCCAATCACCTCTGGGGGAACAGATAATAACAACCGCAATCAGAGATGGCAACCTGGTACCCCATGTTGACGGACAGGGTCATTGCAGTGCGAGTGGACAGACAGACAGACAGACAGAAACACACACACAGGAGGACGGACAGTTGCAGAACTAACAAGTGGAACCAGAAGATGGCAACCTGGTCTCCCATGTGGATAGACAGGGTTCATTGCAATATGGACGGACAGACAGGCAGACAGACACAGACACACACACACACACACACACACACACGGACAGGATCATTGCAATACCTGATCAATCCCCTCTGGGGGACCAGGTAACAACAACCACAATTACAGATGGCAACCTGGTATCCCATGTTGACGGACAGGGTCATTGCAATATGAGTGGACAGACACACAGACAGACAGATACACACACAGAGTCATTACAATATCTGGTCAATTCCTTCGGGGGGACGAGGTAAAAACAAACAAACAAACAAATAAATAGGTGTTGATAAAAAGACAGCATAGAAATAGACAAACTGAAAGTGAGCAAGGACAGGTAAAAAACAAGAAGACAGTAATGAGGTATAATTCCCAGACATACCCCTGATTTTCCATCATATCTGCCACCAGTATGTTCACCATCTTCCTGCGACTTCTGTCGGACAGGCATTTCATCTTGTTATACTCCTGAATGATCCTGTCCCCACCGAGCTTGGCCCTGAGTGCCCTCTGGACCATCTGAAATTATATGTCAGGGGTGGAAGGAGGAACTGAATTAACAATGATGAATAACTCTAGACACAGACATAAGACACAGACATAAGACGTAAATAAAAATTAGGTTCAATATCTCAGAGTTGCAAGTATTCATAATGACTACCACATAAACATGGCTAAGTTTTCCTTTAACGTTATGTGGCTGATACTTAGTTGACATGCAGAATGTGCTTATACTAGCAGGCAATTTTAACGTAATTTACTTAGGGTTGAAATTAGCCTTAAAAGGAATACTCCAGTGTAAAGACTCTTTTTAAAAAAACATTTGTACACTTAGAAAGATGTCAATGCCTCGTTTTGAATGCTAGGCCCCTATTAATACTACCAAGGAAGTGTGGAGCTACTTTGAGGTTTTTTATTGGTTTAAAAAGCATTATTTTCAAGCTTCCTTTGTGCCCTTAGTTCTAGAGCTGTTAGTCCTTTCGACCAAAATTTAAAAAATAGTGAAATTCAAAATGCAACAGTTTTACTTCTCAGCAAACATATCAACTCAGTATTATGTTTTAACATGCCAGTTTTAATTTTACACCAGAGTATTCCTTCAATATTCAGTTTTTGTTTAGCGAAAGGGGGAATGTAGGATTGCCAATTACCTACTTTAAGCACACTTCAAACATGTTCGCTACAATTATTAGGTGCATAATGGCCACTTTTTTTTAAAACCACAAACTACTACAGTCTGTTAGTACACTACAAATATTTTCTATGAAATATTGTGTGGGGTTAGATGCTTTGTTAAATGTTTCTATGAAATATTTGTGCTTTGTCTTTACGTATCCTTTGCCCAATATGCCTTCACATTTGTCCCTTTTGTGTGTTTATACCCTTTTTCAGGGTTCCCACTCTTTTTCACTGACAAAACTTTCAGTGAATTTACAAAATTCCAATCTTGTTTCCAAGCCTGGAGAATCACATTTTCAATTTCCACGACTTTTACTGGATTTCCATGACTGTGGGAACCCTGCTTTTTATTCTGTGTATACTCTCATTCTTCCATCCTCAGTAAGCATTTCTTTGACCTGTCACAATTTCTCTGACAGTAGTACATTAAATAGGCAGTTACGGAACAAGTATGACCCCCTTTGGCACCACCTACAGCCCATAGATTTACAAAATTGGGGCAGCTGTGGTCTAGTGTTAGGGAATTGGCTTTGGGATCACATAGTCCCAGGTTCGAATCCCATGGTTATAATGCCCTTGAGCAAAGCATCTAACCCCACACTGCTTCAGGGACTGTAACAGAAACCCTGTAAATGACTGTAAGTCGCTCTGGATAATAGCATCAGCTAAGTGTAATGTAATACTGTACAATGTAATTGGGAACCTGTCAGAGCAAACCAGGAAGTGGTAGCCACTATGAATCAAAGCTTGTTGCTGTTGCTGTGGACACAGCATTCGTTCACCTGTGCATTCACAGTCACGTGCACTAGTGAGACAGAACCGTCTATTATGCCCTTTCCCCATGATTGATGGCATCACTAAATAAATTGGAAATACTGAATATATATATTTATCTTCGATATATATTTCCACTGTTGTGGAACAGTGGTGCATGACATGTAATGGGTGTCGTGACTGGAAATGGGTTGAAAAACTGAAAAGAGCATAAGCTGAAAGATGAAGAGACAGGTGGAGGTGGAAAAAAAAAAACATTTAAAAAAATAAGAGTGGACCAGTTGAGCTGCTGGTTGGATTTCTGTACCTAGCCCTTGAGAAAGGAAAAATCCTATTGTGCATAATTTTCCAGCCACTGACTAATCCTGCAGTCGCATTGTGTTAGCAGATTGTTAAATGTCAAGAGGCCACTTGCCCCAGCATGGCATACCGATGGCGGTGACGACTGTTCTGAAAGTTCAGAACAAGTTAGGTTACCATGGCAACTTCACCAAGCTACAATTTCTAATGGAAATGAATGTGCTAAAAAAGCCAATGAATGAAAGGTCAATCAACAACACCACAGTAGTGTCCCGGCTTATTAGCTCAGTGATGTATTTGGCTATGGCTTTGGCAATATCACTCAAATGGCAGCGCATCTAACCCCACACTGCACCGGGGACTGTAACTGAAACCCTGTAGATGACTGTGAGTCGCTCTGGATAAGAGCGTCAGCAATGTAATGTAAATGTCCTGCACCCTCATTCCTGATTAGGCCATGCCTTTGGCTTTGAGCAATATCACTCAAAGTCAATGAGAATTCTGATAGATTTGGAAACACAACAAAACACAAGTGTAGTTAAGTCAAATGTTTGTTTAGTTGAAAAATATTCTGTATCTTATTATTAATGCTGAGGTCATCTAAGGACATTTACATTACACTACATTACACTTAGCTGACACTCTTTTCCAGAACGACTTGAGGGTATTTAGGCACAGGGTTTCGGTTACAGTCCCTGCAGCAATGTGGGGTTAAAGGGCACTTGCTCAAGGGCACTTCAACCATGGATGAGGGTATGCAGGAGAGCACGTGTTCTTTACTCCCCACTGCCATTCTTTCTACTGGAACGGGATTCAAACCTGCAACCCTCCAGTCCCAGGACCAACTCTCTAACCACTAGGCCACAGCTGCCCACAAGGACAACGACAGTAGGGAGCTTGAGGCCAAATGTCGGATCTTTTCTTTTTAATTTTCCGGCCAAGGTCCTGCAATTTTGAACACCTGCTTGACCCACTTGTAGCAAAGGAAGGGCCCGATGTTAAAATGTTTATGTTCTTTCTGCCCCGTGTATCCTCTCATTCCTTAACGCTCAGTAAACACTAGGACTCCTTAATTGTGTTTTTCTTGCCAAACTGTTAAAGCACTTTGAGCTGCGTCTTGCATAAATGGTGCTATATAAGTAAAGATTATTATTATTAATAATGTTGTTGTTGTTGTTGTTGTTATTATCATTGTATTCATTTGAAAGGCAAAGCTCACCACACTTGCTGAGTGGCTGTCAAGTTGGGTGTTCGTGAGAGGTCTTTTGCGAGGGTTGGTTGTAACCACAGCCACACTGGAACAATGAGAAGTGGAGGTGGTTGTCACTGCAATAAAAAAATATATACATAAACATTATTATACAAATATATTTTATGCAAGATCTGTGTGTGTGTGTGTTTGTGTTGATTTTAATACATAAACATTTTTTTTTTCTTGGCTAAATGAAGACCACCACATTTACACCAAAAATATTCAATGACAATACTAAGCTATTATACATCACTATGAACAGTATATACTAAAAATGAGACAGCATGCAATGTCATTGCGTGTAATCTACCTAATATGAATGAACAGTTCGTTATTCAGTTATAAACCTTGGCTATTGGGCTAATGGGTTACTCAAAATGTTCTCAGCAGCTAGCTAGTTTACTTCGCAAAAAATGAAATTAAATAAAAAAATAAAAAAAACAGTAGACTAATTTACCTGTTTAAAATACTGAGCAGAACACCTTAAAAGCACTTACTCTCTAAGACTGTCATCTGATGATTGCTGTAGGTGTCTGAGAAGCCACTGTTTGGTGGATCTTCACAGCTGTGTGCTACACAGGTAAGCAAACAAAAGACAAGCTACTTTAGAGTGGACAAGACATCTCACTGAATGTTGTGGTATAGAACACAACTGTAGACACATTCCACTGGATGTTATGGCATAGAACACAACTGTAGACACATTCCACTGGATGTTATGGCATAGAACACAACTGTAGACACATTCCATTGAATGTTATGGTATAGAACAAAACTGTAGACACATTCCACTGAATGTTATGGCATAGAACAGAACTGTAGACACATTCCGCTGAATGTTATGGCATAGAACAGTATACACATTCCACTGGATGTTATGGCATAGAACAGAACTGTAGACACATTCCGCTGAATGTTATGGCATAGAACAGAACTGTAGACACATTCCACTGAATGTTATGGCACAGTGTAGAACCATAGCTCTAATAAAAAGATTGTCTTACCTACTCTGTCAACTTTACAACCCACATTAATTATGAATGCATTCAGGCATGGACTTGGTTTAGTTTTGGTAGATCTGTGTGGTATACTTCCAAAGGTGGTTTAGTTAACCCAGAGACTATATTTAAGGGTTTAAAATGTCTAGTTTCGTTTATTAATTATTGAATAGGCTATTATCAGTCTTCATCTCCCTTTCTCTGTCTATGTTGCATTTTGTCTACATGGGAAAAAAGGACGTAGTGTTTTTCCGGCTCCTTTTCATGATGATACTACATGTACCCTACTAAAAAGAAAATGAAGGGAATTGTAGACTTTAACAAGGCTATCGATATCAAGCTTTTCTTCAAAGCAGGCAAATGAGGCTGGTTGCCCACTAAGAAACTTCTAAGAAAGTATAAGAAAGACAATGCTACATGTTTTAACATGTTTACTGAAATAAACGGCTTTGCTTATTTACAAACAGCATGACCAACGTGTGATTACAGTAAGAAAATTTGTTTCTAATGCGTGTAGTCAACAAAAACTATAACACGCGAGTATGTGCACGTCCAAAATTTACAATTTGCGATGCTGGCAGAGCTGACGTTTCGCAAGTTATAGTGTGCGTGTAGCATGTGCCTATGTAGAGCATTTTACCACTTTTTAAGCACTTCTTTTTGTCCACTTAAAGTCATACACAGAGCAGTACCCAACTCCTATCCGTGGACGTGATGTTACGGTGTTAGTTTGGCTGAAATACCATGCAACATATTAGCCAAATGTAGGCAATATTATTGATGTGTCTCACAACAATTACTGGTTACGTTGTTGTTGCTTTAGGGTGTGTGTGTGTGTGTGTGTGTATGTGTGTGCCGGTGTGTTTAACTTGAGTATGACATATTTCTTAGTTGCAGTTCAATGCAACTTAGAATGTCTAGAACACAGAATATGTATAATGGAATATAATATGTCCTCTGAGCTATCATTCCCATCACTTTTATAGGACAGCAAAGTCAATAAATGTATGTGTGGCCCTAAGGTGAAAGTAAGTAAACTGGAAGTAACTATTTAAAGAAATCAGTGTTAAAACAATATGTACACGTCATATCCTGAGGTACAGTAGAACCAAATGGCAGAAGTAGGTAAGAGTAAGAGGGGAAAAAACGACAAAAGTATAAGAAACAAAACATAAATCATATTGGATATTAAACAGCATAAAAATAAAGCATAAAACCAAAGGCAAAATCCTGACAAAATTATACTAAAACCAAGAAAAAAAATTCTTAATTAATTTATGCGTGTTGGCACTAACACCACTGCTTTTTAACAATGAGAAAATAGATTTATCGGTGCACATTTAAACAGTGTGTCTTTGGGTCCACTGACCTGCCATGTTGTATTCGAAACTCCCAACCCACTCGCTCTCATTCTCCGTCTTCACCATCTCCACAGGCGCCTGCCCTTCGCTCTCTCCTTCCTCACCCCATTCCTCTCCGTCTGCTCCTCCGTCCATTTCCACTTTCTGCTCCTCCTCTTTGATGGATGGGACAGCGATTTCCGTTGTCCTTCCACAGTCCGAGATGACATTCAGAAGGGTGGTGGGCTCTGAGGTGGAATTCTGGGAAATGTAGTCTGAGTATGTGGGGTCCGCTTCAGAGCGGTGAGTTAGAGTGTGAGAAGAGAGGTCATCAGACACCTGTAAACAAGATTAAAAAAAGGGGTATGGAAAGAGTTAAAGAATGTACAGCATTTTTTATTTTTTTTTAAAGACAAATTTTAATCACTTTTAAAGTGTTACAGAATTCAGAAACAGAGGTGAAGATCACAGCTTCAGAATGTAAAAACCCTGTATATTCCTTCTGAGCACTTAACACAGACGATTTCACTAATCTACCTGTCTAATGATTTTTGTGTTTACAAGGATCAGCTGGTTCAAAAAATGGTTGGATCTAACATGTTGCAGTTTTTTTTACTCTTAGAAGCCAGGATCTCCTTGTCCATCTATTTGCTTAGGATGCCTGAATCAGACTGATACTGATAAAAGGATAAAAGCGTCTGCTAAGTGTAATGTAATGTAATGTAATGATGCAATTGGGTGTTGATGACAATGGGGTTCTGGTAACAAGACCAATCCATTCAAACCGATCCTACATTATTCAACCATATATTTTACATGCATGAAAAGAACATGGATGAGCTCTGAACCTGTGCTCTGATTGGTCTGGAGCAGGTGGGCGGGTTCTCGCTGGGTGTCATGATTGGTGGGTGGCTCTGCGATGACTGGGACGTCAGCAGCTCAGTGCGAAGGGCCCTGATCTCGTCCTGAAGGCCAGTGATGACCTGTGTGACACCCCTCAGGGCACGGATAGTCTGCATAACACATATACACACGTCAGTCACGCACACAGCCTGCATAGGGCATAAGCACACCACAACAACATTATCACAGGTGAAAACACAGCACGGGTAGTCTGTATAGGACACACACACAGGTCGATATCATCACAGGTGTAAACACAGCATGGGTAGCCTGCACAGGACACAAACACAGGTCGACATTATCACCATATCACTGAAAAATGGGTTTGAAAAAGCAGAAGAGGTCCACCTTCTCCCACAAGGAGGGGATGACAGAACAATAAGGGACCAGACAGCCAACTGAGGCATTCTTCATCTGTATCTTACCACTTAGCAGCAAATCTGACCTTTTAAATTCAAAATTCGGTTGCATGTGACAGACAGTGTTTTGGCCCATTATTTTCTGTTAGAAATAACAGCTTGTGGAAGTTGCCACTGGTAGCCCAGCCTTCATGCAGTCTTTACTGCCATTAGTAGCTGTCATGCAAATGTCAAAGGGGCCACTTGACACTTAATAATATACTTTATGAACAGTGTGACTGCAGGGTTAGTGGATGCCTGAGAAATTATGCACAGTGGGATTTTTACTTTCTCAAGGTGGGTTTTCCAGCTCTGTTAATGCAGGCATGCTTTTTTTCTGTGAATAACAGAATTGAATTTTAAAATCAGGACATCCAAACAGCAGCTGAACTGGTCCACTTCATTTTTTGAAACGTTCTTTTCCAAATCCACCTGTGATCTGTCTCTTCATCCTTCAGTTTGTGCACTTCTGAGTTTTTTTAACCAGTCATGGCACATGTTACATGCCATGCACCACTGCTCCAAAACAGTACAAATATACCAAAGATAAATATGTTTTCATTATTTCCCCAAATATTCCATTATAGTTGCAGTCATGTATCTAACGATGCAATCATCAGTCATACGATACTTCTGCCTCACTTTGTACACCTCAAAACACTGCCCCAACCTCGTCCCCCCTGGTAAATTTGGTCTAGACTCTAGAACCACCACTGACCCGTACGTCAATCAATAGACAGAAAAAAAGTCCATCGTATGCCTGCTTCAGCTGCGGAGTGTCACAGAAGACATTTTGTGATGCAAACATTGAGATCTTAACAGTTAGGCTACCTCATGGGCATCCGACAACTGGTACTCCTTTTCGTTTAGCTTCTCCTGAAGTTCCTGAAGCTGACGTTTTAAGAGCCTGTTAGTCACATCGTATTCGTTGAGGGCCCGCTGTGACTCCAACTCCCTCTCCTTTATTTTAGACATCAGCGTTTGCAGGGCATAGTCAACTTCGCACTGACAACAAACAGGAGAGGTAAAACAGTCAAAGCAGGGGTGTCAGTCACTGGTTGCAAAATGAAACTTCGTTAATAGCTTACATATCGAGAAGAAACTGCAGCAGCGCATCTGTCATCTACCTGCAGACAAAACCTAGCACGGTAACAACAAATAGGGTACTTACAGGAGTCATGTTGGCAATTGTTGTTGATGTTGCAAGTTGGTAAAGTGTTTCCGGTGTTTTCTGCCGTTTTTTCTTGGTAACTTTACTACAATGGAAAACACACAATGACTGACAAAGCGCTTAATGCATGACTACAAATTCTGCAAATCTTAAGTAAACCAGGTTTACGTGGCTTTACCTCTTTACAGTGGACGCTGGTTAACAAAGTGCTAGCCACCAGCTAGCAGTTTAGCATTTCTAGCACAAACTTGACTACTGGTACTGGTACTATTACGTTTTAGATCGTGTGCCTTTCCATTCCGTTTTCATTTTTTAATTTATTTCAGCAATGCGAGGTACATCCAGTGACACACAAACTTGCCATTGACTAATTAATCCCTTCCTCAATTGTCCGGTAGTTTTAAGTGAAGTGCACACAGAGGTTTGGGAAGCGCGGCTGATATCGGAAAAGGTCTACCGGTTTGTTTGCAGCAGGCAGGGCCGTCGGTATTGGGGATCACTCTCATTGGCTGCTTGACTTAAGCGAATCAGTTCATGTCACTGCTGAGGAGCAAAGAGCCTCAAGACGCTCAAGACGACAATTAAGAGTCAGTAGCTTGCAGTCGATGGTTAGTCTTCTG
The DNA here is from genome assembly GCA_027475355.1 of Coilia nasus. NCBI lineage: Eukaryota > Metazoa > Chordata > Actinopteri > Clupeiformes > Engraulidae > Coilia > Coilia nasus. Next base: position 9,432,512 of record CM050198.1, read on the forward strand.
AAGTCTCGTCGGTGTGCAAATGCTTCTATATTACAGCTTCTCCCAAACCTACACCTGAAGCAAAACACCAGCGACAAACATTTCAATATGGCAGTCAGTTGAGGCTTTTTCAAAATAAAAGTACACAATTCCTTTTTGCAATTATAAAACAAAGGTCATGTTTATGCTGAACATTTTAAAATAATGATAGTGGCTGCATATCCCATTCCAAAACTTAGAGAACTCACACACGTATGCACGTTTAGCTCGTGTTTCAAGGGGTAATACTACAAATACGTTTTTCTTTTTTCATTAATAGGCAGACCAATGTAAAGGATACCATATGGGCACAGCAGTAGGGGGAACTTTTTAAATACAATATGTACAACAAATATGTAACAACATAAAATAAAACATATCTACAGTACAATAGTAAAACAGTTGGTGTTTACCAATGGGGTCTAGGGGTTCTATTCAAACAACATTACATTAATATTACATTTAAACTCAGATTACAGTAAATCTATAATTCTAATAGAAATAATTTACCCATGTAATCTAAAAAATTCTGAACAGTTTGTATTGTTTTAACTGTAATGCACTGTCAATTTAGTGAATTACTGCAAGTTTCATTTATTTATTTCTTGCTTAAATGCAACAATGAACTTCTTTTCATGAAGGTAACCTTAATAGCGTATGTAGAAACATTATCTGGACATCTTTACCATATAGGTCAGTAAAATGAGCCAAAAGTAAAAGCGAGTTATTTTTCGATGCCTATTAACCAATACTGTGTGCCCACCCTTGTTGCCCATCCAAAGCTACTAACCCAGCAAAGTCAGCAGGAGCTGTGCTCTCAGGAACATCGCTGAACTTCATACGATTGACCAGCAGGTGGCACTAGCTGAGAAAAAAAAAACCCCAAAAACGCTGAACTTCAGGATTAACTATCTACTAGGTAAAAACATTATTTCAGTGGCAGCCAAAGTGAGGAACTAAATTTAGTTCATTATCAGTAGTTCAAATTTAAAGCTTTCAAAATGAAAATGCAAAAGTATAATGGATATACTCTGAAACACACAACAGAACTAGCAAAAATAACATGATTAAAAAAGTACTTTGTTTTGTTGCTGTTGTATTTTAGTCATTTTTCCAAAAGCCCCTGTTCGGAGTACAACTTCCATTCTGTTCGCCTCCACCGCCTCTGGTGCTTCGCCCTCGGGAAGGTCGAGGGGGTGCAGACTGATGCAGCCAAGGCCATCATCAGTCTTGGAGCTTTTGGCCGCCATGGTCCCAGTTTTGGGCACAGGCCTGCTCTCACCAATGAGGCGCCGTTTGCGAACTTTGGCCATGGCGTTGTAACGATTGACATGATCGACCCTCGTTTTAATCTGATTCAGCAACGAGTCGTAGCCACTGCCGATGAGTTCCCCCTCTGCCGTTACGTCTGCAAAGCTTTTCGGGCACATCTCGACGATTCTCCTTGCGATTCTTGCACACTGTTTTCTAGAGGGGTTCAAGCAAGTGTTTTGGATTGCCTCTACGATAACCCTCACCATAGCCAAACGGTCCGCCTTCCTGGGGCGGTCGCCGCTGGAGACACACCGCCGTAAACCCGGTGTCATTTTGTGCCACGGGATCACGAAGTTCGAGGGCCAGTCGGGTAGTAGGACAGGGACCGGTCTGGGGGTTGGGAGGCCCGAGGAGGACGAGCCGGCAAGAGAGCTGCCCATCTCGGTACATGCGGAAGGTGTCAGGTCTTCGTGGTCTGAGAGGGAGAAATTGAAACATTTCTATTAGCATACATAAAACTAAAACATCCCTGTGCACGGCCTTGTGGCCCAGGTGCTGATTATGTACAGCAGAAGTATACATAAAGTCTCTAAGGGAAATCACAGCACACTGGTTTCTGCTGCTTTTTATTTACAGAGAGTGAACCTGACAAAGCAAGAGCGAAACACATTGTTCACCTAATTAAAAAAAATGAAACTGGCAGAAACCAGTGTGCAGTGATTTCCCTGAGAGGCTTCATTTCTATTACAATATTTCAAATACGCTGGCCTGCTTGGAAACCCAAATAAACCTGTTTTTTTAAACCCAAATAAACCTAAAGTATTGCACACAATAGGCACTGCAATCATTACACAAGTTAGATCATGTAATAAGTAAGAAACTGAAACATCTGTATTAGAATACCGTTGGCTAAGGCACCCATGATTGTATAGCAATTGGGAGGGTGAGAGATCAGGAAATTACCCTGAGGCAGACTCTAACCTAGCCTGGTAAACCAGCACCTCATACTTCATTTCATTTTGGACAGACGGTCTGGCAGTGCTTTCACTGACATGTCTTAGGCTGTCTTAGGCAGAATTTTGCCTAGCCAATCAGCGAACACAGGGAGTGTTTGTGAGCGATGACGTCGACTTTGTGTGCTATATTTGAATCGTAGTGTCTAGGCAGGCTAACTGCATATGTCACAACCAGACGTTAGTGATTGGGTAAAGGCAGAGCCACTTGTTTTAAACTTCAGCAGAGTCCACACCTCCAGGAAGAAAACGCTTGTCATTACAGCACAGCCAGACCCTCTGCACAAAATGACATGAAGTAAGTGCTTTAGTAGCTGCCAGTCTGGATGCACAGTAAAAGAGGTGATCCACTGACCTGCAGGGATGCATTTGGAAGAGCCGTCCCATTCGCTGTTGGTCTCCACTTTCACCAGTTCCTCTGGGCATTGGTCCCCACCATCTTCCTCAGCAACCCAACCCCCCTCCTCCTCCTCCTCCCCCTCCTCCACTCCATCCGTCTGAGCCACCTGCTCCTCCACTTTGATATGTAGAACAGCAACTTCTTCTCTGCTTGCAGAGTCTGATGTCAGTTCCATGAGCACATGTTTGTTGGGGGCATTCTGGGAAATGTAGTCTGTGGAGTGTGTGGTGCCAGCTGCAGTGAGGTGAGGAAGTGTTTGAGAAGACAGGTCATCAGACACCTGTAAAAAAAACAACAACAAATAAATAAAATAAATAACGAAGGACAAAAAAAGAAAAAGAAAAGAACAATTGCATAATTGTAAGATGGACACTCTCTAAATACTCTTTGACCACAATAATACCTAGCGTCTGAAAGCTCTTGCTGAAAGTACGTGATTAATCAGTGTACACAGATTCCATAACAAGTGAGTGTAATCTGAGTCCAGAATCTGAAATCTGACAGGATGCAAAAGAGTGTCCAGGCTCTATGCCTCAACACTGACTGAACTGGAGATGACTTAATATTACTGCCTTTCGGATGCACCGCACTACTCCACCCTACCTGTACTTTTTGCTGTTTTACAAGCCTACTCTACTTTTTTACAAGCCTACTGTACTTTTTGCTGTATTTTTTGCTGTGTTTGTATTATTATGTCTTATGACGTCATGTCTTCCTGTCTTGTTTATAAGATGTTTAATGTTCACTGTGGGCCTAGGGAGCATTGCAATTTCAAATTCTGTGTGTGCAACCTGTACATATGGTTTTTTGACAATAAAGCTGACTTTGACTTTTTTTGACTGCCCTGGTACCAGTTGGTTTTCCATTACAATTGGTATCTCCTCAGTGTGAATAAGGTGGGTAAATTAAATGGAGTCAAACTGCCGTGACTTAATTTTTTAGGGCATATAAAAGGATACATTCGATACAGTGGCGTTACCTTAAGGAAAGGCAGCCTTGAACAACAACAAATAGTGCACACACGACTTAAATATGTGCATGAACACAAAATTACTACATGTAAATATCAAATTACAGTAGCACTAGGTGTAGGTCGGGTGTATACATGCACTGTAGACATAAGCCCTTTTCCAACATGACCTCCAGCCACTGAATGCATTATTGCAAATACTTATCAAAGGGATATGAACATTCACGCATGGTGCTTGCACACAGAGGTCATCTGGGTGGGAGTTATTTGTACTACTACTATCGACACAATGCCATGCAATTCATCTCTAGATGCTAAAACCCATTTCTATTCAGTGGGAATAGCACCTTGCATCATAATAAAAAAAATTTTTTTTTTGATTTGGTTTTTGACTCGCATCCGAACAAATGTCTTCATCTTACGCCTGAATCACACCAAACACTGTGTATACAGCGCATGCCCGTTTTCTGTCTGTATTAGTTTAGCATGCATGTTAACAAATTAGACTATTCACACTGTACGCGTGATCAGAGCGCATTCTGTCCCTATACAAAACATATTGTACACGGTTACGTGCTGTACACGCTCAAGTCGGTGTGAGTAAGCCATTAGGAGTAGAGTGTGCCTGTTGTTCTTAACTACACTGCATTGAGAAGGTAAGCCATGTGGATATAATCTGAAACCTGAAATACAAAGTTAATTGAATGCAAGAGAGTGGGCAGGCTCTAGACCTGAACGGCGATTGGGCTGGAGACGACCGCTGGGTTCTTGCCGGGTGCGGTGGTGGCGGCGTGACGGCTGGGAGTTTCAGACGTTAGCAGCTGCATGCGTAGGGCCTTGACCTCATCTTGCAGCCCAGTGATGATCAGAGTCACACTCCTTAAAGCTCTGATAGTCTACAGAAGTCATAAGCACATTAGATTAACGTTATAGTTAGTACACATGTATAAATACAGGGTAACCAAATGTGATTTAGCATCTAATCAGAAAGGCAAGGAGCAGCAAGTGCGATATATATATATGCAGTATATAGACAATACAGACAGCATGGTTTGTAGTGAATTATGTACAAATAAATAGGGCAATATGAACAGGTGGGAAAATTTTGGTGTTAATATATATGAGGGATATAAACAGATGTATTATAAACAACTATACTTTAGAGCTATTAAAATAAATGATACGGTATGAACAATTATACAGGTGTGCTACAGGTAAGCTACATGGCAAAGACCACAGTTTCATATCTCTGCTTTTATACATACATACATACATACATACATACATACATACATACATACATACATATCAAGCAGGGAGAGTCTAAAAAGGTCATCCACATCAATGACAACATTACAGTTTTAGATCTTTGCTTTCCTACACACATATGGATGTAGTTTATATTGCTTGGCGAACATGACAGAAAGAACAAAGTGCTACCATCACACTTGTGACATTATGATCAGCATGGCAGAACAGTGAGTTACATACTCTTCTGAGTGCATAGATGATGGCACAAGACCATCGGCGATGAAGTGCCACTTCTCACACTCAAATTCTCACACCATTAATGTGCAACCACACAGCTTTGGAAACGTGTCAACCAAAAGCTCAACACCAGACAATGCCATGGGTACAACATGTAGAAACGCATTATGGCTACTTAGTATCAAAACTCAGCATTGAGAATAAATACATCCTCATAGCAATGACTGTGCCTGTTGAACCAGTGAGGGATGAAACGATTTCAGATGCCTGAAATGATGAATGTCTGAATAATGAGCTGAATTTGTCCTCTCACAACATCCACACAAACCCTTAAAGACTTTATTGTGTTGTGCTATTTTCTACCAATGTGATGCTTCAGTCTAAACTGCACGTGTTTTTAGTCCTCACCTCACTGGCATCTGCTAACTGTTGCTGCTTTTCTTTCAGTTTCTTCTGAAGCTCCTCAATCTGGCATTTCAGGATCCTGTTCGTCGCATCGGATTCGTTCAACGCCCGTTGCGACTCCAACTCCCTCTCCTTTATTCTCGACATCAGCGTTTGTAGGGCACATTCAACCTCGCACTGACAACAAAAACAAAACGTGCATGCACAAAATCAAGTTTCAATTACAGGTAGCCTACTATAGGGTCTCTGCCACAGCGTTTACAACAAGCCTGAAACAGACTACATGCAGAAGATTAGTTAACTACAAAATGCAAAACAAATGTTTACTTACGGGAGTCATGGCGTGGATGTTGCAGCTGAAGATTATAACTTATCCTTAATCTAAAACTGAAGAATACATTGTCAGTGATAAAGTTTTCAATACCTCGCAACCATTAACGTTACCTTCATGTACACAGATAATTTCCCAGTCTGCTGCTTACCTTTTTATTGTAGACGCGGGTTAGCAAAGAGGCTACTCAGCTAAGCATTTAATGCACACTTAATTCATAACTCGTGAACATTCATTTCACTTGGAAATCTGTACTGTTGTGATTTATACCTACATCCGAGTGAACTTAAAATGGCCATGCCATTGTGGGTAAATATTTCTCAGCCGCCGAACTTAATAGTGTACACACAAAATAGGTGTACACACAAGTCAGAAAGGCAGAAAGGTACACTATTTTGAAACGAACATACAATTACTTCCGGTTGACACCCAAGCCTACGTAAAGGGCAGAGATGCTCTAATAAAGTGTAATTTAAGACGAAGTCCTAACATGTACGAAGAAGCAAATCGAAATCAAGTATTATATATTTAGGCTACCATATTAAGGGTGCAGTTTGTTTAATGTGAGGACCTTAGCCTACAAATACTAGACACAAGGACCTATGTGTGTCTTTATCGCTGTTAGTTGTAAAAATTAAAAAAAAAAAAAAAAAAGACAAATTACAAATAATATAAAGACTGTATGGGGATTAAGGTGGGAGGGGGTGGGGATGGGGGATTAAGGTGGGAGGGGGTGGGGATGGGTGGAGTTGCGGTCGCCAGCAATCTTATAAATTAACCGTCTCTGGCCATCGTTCCCTTTTGAATTGACACACCTGACACTCTCGCGCAGGCATGAGACGCTGAAACTAATGTAACAGCCGAGAAGTTATGTTAATTCGACGAAAATGTTAGAAAACAAGCAACGAAACAAATTCGACGTCCACGGTTATTTTCAGACATCTCACAGTTTAATTATTTCTCACATTTGGAAGAGTTTCGCAGCACGAGGTAAGTTGACCTCTCCTTTCGGTAGCCTAGGTCGACATAAATTTTAGAACAAGATTGTAGTCTTCACAGTTCCAATTAAGGTTAAGAATTTTGTCGAATAGTAGCCACGCCGACAAATGACTCGTTTTAAGACGCCATCTTACAGATATAGGCCTATCTGTTCAATTGTGTTACTAAACTAGCTGATTGTTATTGGCACAATTTTGGCCAATTATGTAGTTACCCCGTTCCAAATGTACAGGTGGATCCAATACACTGCAGACTTCAGTCTTGCTGTGTGGCAAACCAAATTATAACTTTGCCTTGTAGTACTTTGCTTTACAAATTAGGGCACATCAAAAATGCCCATTGTTATTTCTGTGATTTTGGCGTTTCAAAAAAAGTGATTATTAAACTATACACTTCTGCCCGTGTAGGCCTATCTGGTATTTATTCTGTTGTTGTTTCTAGATTGCTGTGCCAGCCTCAACTGCATTGCGAACTCAACATTGGCCATAGGGCAGTCTCCACCAGTGCGCTGATTCCCTCGACCATTGAGGTACTCCCACAGTATCAAACCCAGACCAGAGGTAGGCCACTCCAAACCCAGAAGGTGGCGCCCTTGAGCCTCATGTTGAGTAGTGGCTCATGCAGTGAGGCTACATTTATTCGGGGCTTTTGGGGAACTTTTCGTTTTGACTGGATGAATGGTGACCACAGAGGAAAACCAAGCAATGCAATGAATGTGGGCCTTGGACAAACGTCCAGGTGTGGGTCTTGAACCCAGGTCCTTATGACGAGCTGCAGCTGCACATGACATTGAATGGTTAAGTCCATCTGTTCCTGTACCATAAAATACCATTCCAGTGGGAGAATGGAAAGGAGTAATGATTTCTGTGCAACATCCAAATCTCATCAGGCTTTTTTTAGATAACTATATTACAATGTCACATCAAAGTTAGTAACTCTCACTGTCGACAGAAGGAAAGTTTGGCTCGGAAAGTAAGGCCCTGTCATCACTGATTTTATTTTTTCAACATGGTTTTAAACTTTTGTGTGTGTGTGTAAAACATTGATTCTTTATACAGTATATTGCCAAGACTGCCAAAAGTGAGAATGCAATCCAAATTAATCTGTGACCAAAATGTTGACATTTTGATAGAAATGCATGCCAGACAACCAATTCAGTTGATATGCAGCTTGTATTGAGTGTGTGTGTGTGTTTGTGCGTGCGTGCGTGTGTGTGCGCGTGTGTGTTTGCACACATTATGTATGTTAATTTTTGTTTTTTTGGCTAGGTAGACTTGTATTTCCTTGTACACAATCATACACCCCAGTAGTGAGTAGTGAACAGTAGTGAGTTCTGAAAAGTTGGCTCTTGTGTTGCTTTGGCCCCAGAACTATTGTGTGAAAAGTTCTCCCATCTAGTGGTGACAAATGTCGTCACTGACTGAATAGTGTTCCTTTGTAAATGGACTGCATGCATCACTTTCATATACTCGGCAGATCGGTGATGTGATCACTGCAAACCCACTTCATAAGAATATAGCCGCACACTCCACATTACAGCTAAAATCGGGCCTTAAAAATGAGGCCAAACGAGGCCTGAGCCCGACCCGGAGCGTTACAGTTTTTCTAAAGCCGGAACCCGTTTGTAGCCCGACATATTCAAATATGCACATACATGCATCTTTTGCCTTTTGTCAAGAATGACACATTTATACATTTTAACATTTATTATGACAAATGTGAAAAGTTGAAACAAGCATGTAAGTTGGAACAAATAAATAACATAATTGCCAGAGGCTAGCCTCCTTTTCACCTCCGCAGTATCCATTTTCACATTTGTCTCGAGCTCATCGAAACTAATCACCTGAACTTTCAGTTGCCACGCACCTGGCCCGCGTGCCCAAACCCGGCCCGAGCCCGTGTGAACTGATAGAAACTAAGCCCGGTCCTGTCGGGCTCAGGCAAAGTGGTGACCTTGCCAAACTGTAAAGCACTTTGAGCTGCATCTTGTATGTATGAATTGTGCTATACAAGTAAAGATTACTTTTATTATTATTATTATTATTATTATTATTATTATTATTATTATTATTATTATTATTATATCACTGCAAGTTCACACAATTGTGAATAATGACAATCACTGCAAGTCCACAAACCGCCAATGTTGCATAACCTGGCTCCAGACGTTATAATCTCGTACCAATTATTTGTTCCAGCCATTCGCTGAATCAGTTAATTAGTGAAAATCACCTGCCTGTACTTGACCCATCTGTGCACTTAACAGGTGATGTCACTAGTTAACTAATTTATTAAATGATGTTGGTAATTTTATACCACAGATCGTGGAGATGTGGTTAGGATGTTCAATCAGGAGACAGGCTTTATTCTTTCAATGATGCGCACCAAGGGAGAGACACATGTTTCACGATCAAGATTTACCTGTACCTCTGAATTAGTCAGGGAGTAATTAGGGTCTATCATTGCCAATTATGTGGAAACCAATGGGAGATTAGGGACAAAATTCCTTTTCTGAAGCCATTACAAAATGACCACCCAGGGTTGGTCAGCCATGAGCGGACAAGTGATTTATAAAAAGGGCCTAAACAATTGTATCATCTTCATTCTCTAGTTGTGGATGTACGGGAGCTAAGGGTCTTGGAGATTATGTTTGCGTCAACCACACGGGAATGAGGTATTAGATAGGCTAGGTAGCATACACCTGAGGTACTGACTGGAATAGCAGTATAAGCCGATTTACCACATGCAAAAGCGGACCACTTAGGTTACTCTAACAGCGATAGCGTTTTTACAATTTAAATTTTTCCCAATTCATGTCCAGTGCCTATAAACGTTAGACAGACAGAAGTATCAACAGTAACTGCTGGCATGGGCACAAAAATTCTCGGATCGTTGTACTCTGGGCATGTAGTTTGCTGGGCATCAATACATGTTGCTTCACACCAATGGCTAATTCAATTAATGTTGTGTTCTCCTTTAGAGGTAGTGTATTGCTGATATTGCCATTCACATTGCCAGGGTCCAGATGGTGTTTTATAGACAAATACACTGAAGTAATCTACCTTTTGAGCTTCTGGGAAACATTTACGTGTCCACTTAGTAAGTTTAACCTTATTTGAGTCCCACTGATAGGGTAGAGTCTACTTTTTCTCACAGAGTATGCAAAGCTCTACCAGAAGTACATGCCACACTAAGAGTATCAGCTGCAAGGTCAAGGCAAAGGCTTTTGTTGGAGCACAGTGACTGCCAAGTGAATTTACCTGCTTCTGCAAGTTCGGCCATATCTACAGTCTAACTAAATTGTCCACTGGCACAATTTTTAAAAGCTTGCCAATTCTTAGACTCATATGGGGAAGCAAACATCGTCCATCCATGCCCAGTAGTAGTAGTAGTAGTAGCAGCGAGAGGTTGCAAACATAACAGTTGGATGTCTTCATTTTCTGGGCTATATTCCTAGACATAACTAATACCAGATTTTCCATGTGGTGAGGATTGGCAGTAGGCAATATGGTTGATGGAAGGTTGGACCCACAAAGTAATTTAAAATCAAGTAGCATCAGCAATTTGATATCTTTAGGATTTCTGTAATAGCAAATTTCAGCACACGAATAACAGATGCAAGAGTGACGCATATAATGTTTGACCCTTCCTTCGTGTGGTGTGCTTGACAGTTTTTCTAAAGCCTGAAGAACATTGTCAATCAATCTTCTGTACAGTACAGAATGCGCTCAGCTTGTAAAATTTACATAAATCTTGCATCGCTAGCTGTGTGACTCTGAAGTTCTGTACGTTTGCAAGTTTGAAGTTTGAGTAGAAGAGAGAAATGTGGGAAAATGTCAATGTTTGTCTGAGAAAAGTGTATAAAGTGTGTATAGTGAGGGGTTTTACAGCCTTAAAACATCTATAATAATTGTAAAAAATAAAGCTGAGTACTTCGCGGATTTCGCCTATCGCGGGTTATTTTTAGAACGTAACTCCTGCGAATAACGAAGGACCACTGTAATGACAATCACTGCAAGTCTACAGACCACCAGTGTTGGGTATCCTGGCTCCAGACTCCAGTGATAATCTCGTACCAATTTTTTGTTCCGGCCATTCGCTGAATCAGTTAATTAGTGAAATCACTTGCTGGTACTTGACCCATCTGTGCATTTTACAGGTGATGTCAGTAGTTTATTTATTAAAAAGCTGGAAAAAGTGGGTATGGGACTGTAACATTATAATATTCTAAATTAAAATGAAAATATTCAATATTAAAAATCCAATTACTTTAAATATATTATCATTTTATTAAACAATAGGTCACACAAAGAGGATGGCTGCAGAAGACAGAGGGGGAGAAAGAAAGCTTTGTCTGCAACAACCAACTCTCTCTAAGTATTGGGTCACAGCTGCCCCTTATTGGGTCACATCTGCCCCTTATAGTGACTGTCCCCTAATAGTGTTGCGTTGTAGAGGGTTGGGGTCCATTCACACCAAGAGCAATAGTGATAACTATAACTACAACGATATGGGCGCCCACACTGAAGAATGATAATTTAACGACAACATTCTAGTCATCATTTAAACATCTACAGTTAAACCTCGATTATCCGAACAAGAGGGGCGGGAAGTCATTTGTTTGGATAACTGATTGTTCGGATAACTGATTATCCGTAAATAAACACCTTACACGACATATTTACGTTAGAACACACGTTTACAAATGTACAGTATATATTTCGCTTGGTTTCAATAAAGTATGTACAAACACTGTAAATGTTTTCTTGTGAAATGGTAAAATAAAATATAGTACGAAGTATGTGCATTTACTTTCTGAAGTAGGCATCAAGTCGTCGCTGTTTAAGTTGATTCATCATCTTTGACTTGGCTAGCAATAGCATGCATCTTGGGCTTCGTACCAAACGGCGTTTTCTTTGTCGGCTTCCACAAATTCAGGCTTTTCTTCTGTAACAATGTTTACGATCTGGTCATCACTAAGCAAAATGCGTCCAAATTTACACCCATTCTTCTCTGTTGAAATACTCCGGAACGGTACATCCTACATCGTTGGCTTATCACTGGTCACTTGTACCAAACAAAACAACAGAACCAGGGCTTTACAACGTGACCTCCCGCTTATTTTTGTGACCAAATATCAGCGAGATATTAATATTTAAAGACTCGCCAAAATCTCTCACATTAGCGCTTTGCACATGCATTACTCTCGATGAAATTACTCGCGAACCCGTGATCGGAGAGATAAGACACGCACATCACTACAAACTACAGACCCTCAGCTTTCCAACGACACCAAGTAGCCTACATATTATAACGTTAATTTATCACGTTAAAACAAGGGATAAAATATTTGCCATCATTATTTATATATGACAAATTTTTACTTCGCCCATTTTAATTATCCAGTTATCAGTCAATGCATAATAGCAGAACTTACCCATTCTACTGCTAGCATGCATTTCTGTCAAGACACCTTTCATACAGTTTTGAAATGACTGAAAAATTCTGCATAACATCCATAATCCTGTATAATCCTGATATAACATCCTTCATTACATGGAACATATGCCTTATTTCCGTCAGGCACAGACTACATATTTATCAACATTGATAAGCCACTGAATATCCCACCATCATGGTTCTTATATTGCCAGATTCCAGACAATCTCCTCTATTCACATATGAATATATGCTAACCAGAAAGCCGATAATAATTCAAAAACTTTAGAGAAACTTCCATAGTCGAGACGGAAAACAGCGCAAGTGAATACAAACAGCTCGAGAGCGGTCCAACTCGTGACGTCACGCATAGCTCCGGCCACAATGGCCACGCAGAGAAAGAATTCCCCGAGATTTGTCGGCGGGAAGTTCAAAATTCCGCTCTCCTTTTGTTATGCGAAAAGCTGTGACGGCGAATGTCACAGAAAATGGTCAAGGAGTACCTAAACTGTGATTTTGCATGTAGTGAGGTGTTGCGTTTCACTAGGCCTTTAACAAAGCGTCCTTGACTGTAAATGACTTCACAAGGTCCGGTAGCCCTTTGTCCTTATTATCTTTTTCGACAGCAGCACGCAACATGTTACGGCGATAATACTTCTTCATGGTTGCCATGACACCCCAGTCAAGCGGCTGGAGCTTCAAAGTCGTGTTCGGTGGCAAAAACTCACACTTGATAGCACCGTCTGGCGATTCTAATTGGCTCCCTTTCACACTGTGTGACCTTGTGTTTAAGCATTTTAGGTTTCAAACTGGGTTTCTGCCCACTCGTAAGACTCACACTTTTTCTATCCCATCAAACATGCCAGGTGAACTGTGTTTATGGCACATGGACTGCATTTCTGTAGCGCTTTTCTACTCCTACGAGCACTCAAAGCTTTACACTGTATGCCTCACATTCACCCATTCTTACACCGGTGGTAGAGGCTGCCATGCAAGATGCCAACCTGGCACCAAGTACTTCGAAATACTTAAGAAAATACTTTGGGTTAAGTATCTTGCTCAAGGACACTTTGATGGGGTCAGGCAGAGTGGGTCTTGAACCTGCAACCTTCCAGTTGTTGAAAGACACCTCTACCACCTCCAACACCGTCGTGCGCAGTGTATTTAACAATAAGCTCCTCCAACTTAATGTTGACTATACCGCTGAAAATCGGTACTAAAACTCCAAACGGATGTTATCTGTAACCAAACTACATAACAGAAACCCGTGATCGGATAGATAAGGCACGCATATCAGGAGAAAGTACAGACTGTCAGCTTTCCAACAACGCCAAGCACATATTATCATGTTAATTTATCACGGTGAAACAAGGGATTAAATATTTGCCAAGTAATGATTTGACACAATTTTACTTCACCCATTTTTCCCTCGCGGTTATCAGTCAATGCATAATGTAAACAATAGCAGAACTTACCCATTCTACTGCTATCGTGCATTTCTGTCAAGACATGTTTCATACAGTTTTAAAATTACTGCAAATTTCTGCATAATATCCATAATCTTGCATAATCCTGATATAACATCCTTCATTACATGGAAAATAGGCCCTTATTTCCGTCAGGCACAGACTACATATTTATCAACATTGATAAGCCACTGAATACCCCACCATCATGGTTTTTATATAGCCAGGTTTTAGACAATCTCCTCTACTCACATATGAAAAGATATCCCTACTGACAGCATCCTATGGACAGGTACTTGGAAGAATACAATATTTTTTTATTGGTTTAGTATTTTTTATAAAATCAGTGCAAATAGTAGCTCACCAAATGAAACCAGATCTGGATAGCCTTGGCCCTTACAATGACCAAGATATGAGCTTAAAAGTAAAGGTAGTAAAAATACCCTAAAAACAGCCTAGGGCCCATAGCGTTAAAGGACTTTTGTTCTGCCGTGGAAAATGTACTGATGCCTGAGGTCATTAAGACTCCTGTTGCAAGCACACTTGGGAAAATGGCAGACTACTTTGAAAACAGGTGGGGGCTGCCGCAATGTGTCGGCACTGTAGACGGTTCTCATATTCCAATCCTGGCTCTGCAAGAATATCACACTGAGTATTTCAACAGGAAATTGTGGTACTCTATTGTCCCTCAGGCGGTCGTCGATGGGAAGGGACTGTTTTGGAATGTGTTCGCTGGACTCCCTGGAAGCATGCACGATGCCAGAGTTCTGCGTAAATCGGGGCTCTGGAACATTGCAGAGCAGAGGTTATTCCCCGGAGAGGTTAGAAACGTATTTGGGCATGACATGGGTTATTACCTTTTGAGTGATGCTGCATATCCCCAAACGAGTTGGTTCCTGAAACCTTACATGGACAATGGTCGCCTGACTGAACAGCAACAACGATTCAACTTCAAGATTAGCAGAGCACGAGTGGTTGTGGAAAACACCTTTGGGAGACTGAAAGGAAGATGGTGATGTCTCATGAAAAGGAATGACTGTAGTACAGACCTTGTTAAGTCCATGGTAATGACATGCTGTGTGTTACACAATTTGTGTGAGAGCCATGGTGAGGCCTTCAGAGAGAAATGGGCTGTACTAGGGCTGGGCGATATATCGATATTATCGTAATATCGTATCGTAATATTTATATCGATATGTATTTGACACTATATCGCCATATCGATATATTTTCAATGATACAATACCACTTTATCAAAACCACTTATCCTAATGTGTTCACACTGTTCAGACAGCCGGAGCTTTCTCGGATCACTCAGTTTTCATTGTGATCGTAACATTGAACGTGTTTTGACAGTCATTTTGCCTGAATGCTTATTGCCTGTCAGAGGAAGGTTAAGTAAAAAAAATAAAAATGAATAGATTTTTCCCTCCTGTTACTTTTAAATAGGTCACACAATGTTTCAATAATTATCGATATCGACCTATATGAAACACTTATATCGTGATACAGATTTCAGCCATATCGCCCAGCCCTAGGCTGTACCTGTTGCTACCTGTCTACCAAACGTTCCCCTGATATTTTGCACAAGCAAAATTGGCCCTATGCTTCCCATCTTCATAGCGGGTCTCGAGATCAAAAAATATGTATTTGTTTTGTAACTTTTTTGGGTTTGATGGCTGTATAAAACACTCATGGACTGTTTCAGGAACCAATTCAGCGCGACAGTGTTCACACATCATAGCTGTGCACTTGTGCGGTTTTGGGTTGTTAATAGTCACATAGTAGATTCTGTTACATTTCTTGCAATATTTAGACATCTCACATGGGGCCACCAGACCACACATGGCAACACCCTTTTTGTGTGCAACATAACAAATATGTGATTGACAGTATCGGTTGCAATCTACACAATAAACAGGACCCTCACCGCCGTTTTTACACGCGCCAGTGAGACAAATCATGCAGCATCCATCACACGTGTGTGCACGCCTACTGTTATAACCGTTACAACAGCTTTCGCAATAGTAACTAAGGCCTGAAAACCCCGCGGGATTCAAAACGCCAAAATAGTGACCTTTGTGCAAATACAGGACCACCGTTTCGCCCCCGTTTTTGCTTCAGAGGGATGGTGTTGTGTAAACACGCCGAACTCGTCTTTGAAATACACAACTATACGCACATTATACAGCGCCTCAAAAATAGGCAAGTGTCGCCCGGTGGTGTGTTGGGATTCAGCGCATTAGCTAAGCAGTAGCCGAAACACATCTGATTGGTTAAGTTGTTTGGACAATACATGTGTATGCGTTTTCGTGTGATTAATTCATCATGTGCGTACAATGCGGCCTTCCGACGAACGCCACCCTTACGCTCGCGTACTATGGTTGTGCTAAGTAGTACAGTGTGATCGGCCATGCTACGACTGTTACTCTGCAACACTTGTTCAAGGGCTGACAAGATATTGTCTAAAGGGTTTTTGTCTGATGGGTATAGTACCGCGTTTACAGGGGTTGCCAGGCTGTCCCCTCTCAATGATACGTTTAACACGCAGTCTGCTCCACCTAAAGTTTTGCAAAAATCGAGGACTTCGCTTAGAGCGTCAACGACATGGGCTATGTAATCAGCTATGTCAGTGTCGGGGGGCCTCTCTGAAATTAAGTTGCGTATCAACGGTGAGACTGTGAAATCTTAGATGTGGCGTGACTTGGAAACGACCGACGGTCCCTCCCTGCCTACGTAAACGGTCGATAGTCTGATCTGAAAGTTGTGTGTCTACACTTGGCTGTGCACTGAGACCTGTAGACCTATTCACAGGCCCGCATCCACGTTGTACAACAGCTACATGTGTGTTTATCGGTAACTCATTACCCCCGAGTTCAGCGACACGGTCATATACCGTCTGTATACCATTATTTATCTGAGTTACATAATCAGTCAAAACTCTAGACGCCAGCACGTCAGTCACCACCGCATACATGTTATGAATTTTGTCATTTATGTCTGCAACGTTTTCAGCAGTGCTGCTAACACACATACGTTTACAGGGTGTAGCCATGATTGGATCTCAGTCACTATAATTTGCCACACCCATACACACACACGCAGTAGCTAAATTACTATAAGATATAGATTCTTATTAATATTTAATCACTTATGAAAGACCTACACAACGAACACCCTCATCACAACTCCCATATGGTCTAGCGGTTAGGATTCCTGGATTTCACCCAGGCGGCCCCGGGTTTGCCTTATTTCCCTCATCGTATAGGTGCTGACGTGGCGGCACGTCAGTGTGACCTGATTGCGTATGCTTGGGTGGAGGTTGTGTAAGAAGAGGGATTTGAACCCTCTATCTTCCTCCAAGCCTGGCGCATTGCTGCTTTGGAAGTAGGCAGTATGTAGCCATCTGTAGTACTCGCGTGGAGGCTCTGACCGCTTCTGTTTTATCTGGATCGTGCACAGCGTTGCGGAGGTCTCGTCCGTATATGGTGCATATTCCTCCCTCATATACCTTCGAAGCTTGGAGTAGCCATCACGAACGTCAGAGGGTAGCATCCCTAAAAATGCTTGAACGCTACTGCTGGAGGTCTTCCAGATCAGCTTGAGCTTCTCTCGCGTTGTGGCGTTAGGCAGATCTGCGAGGCATTGGTCAATCTCCCCTAAGTAGTCATTCACATTAGTGTTTTTGTTGTTGGGATCAAATCAATAGTCTTTCGCTAGTAGGTCGATTTGTCGTATGCGGGGGTCTCGGGGTGCATCTCTACGCGACCTCCGTGCCCTTTCTGAATACTCGCTATCTGAGCTACTCTTGTATCGCTGTCTTCTCGCACTGCATCTGCAATCTGATTCGTCTGACGATGAGTCAGGGATGTTGTAACGCACTGACCTCGGTGTGCTAAATGATTGGGGTCTGGGTGAGCGCGGTGTGGCTCCACCCTGACTAAGCGACGAGGTAGCCGTATAGCGGGTTGATCTAGCCTGGTGGGGCGTCTGGTCCTGGGCCAGGTAATCTGTGGTGTCCTGATCGGACGACTCTTCCCACCTGGGTCTTTCCTCTGATCGTGGGAAGAGAGTCTGGGAGTGTGGCTTGGGTCTCTCTGTACCCCTCACAATCTCCCCGGGGGGTTTGCTCCTTGGCAGCCCTCCTGTCAGCCTTTTCAGCCTGTTCCAGCCTGCTGACACTGTGTGCTAGGGAAGTTTTCGTGTTTGTCAGTTCCCTGCTTAACTCATGGTTAGCCTCTGCTAACTCATGTCGGCTGAAGCTCAGCCTGTCAATTTCTCCGCGGAGGCGTCTGGTTTCCAACTCAGACTGCCGGAAGTGGAGTAGGAACAATCTACCTAGTGCCTCTGGGACATTGGTAGTTGTTTGGGGATCTCTAATATGTTTTATTTTATCATCCCATGTTAGCCCTGCACTCCGCCTGAGTTAATCTATTGAAGTCTGCTTTAATCTTTGGGGAGCAGCGAATTAGGTCAGCAACAACGTCAAAGAGGGACACTTCTTGAGTGTTGTCTTCGATCTCTGAGGCGTGCGGGGATGCCATTTTATTTAGGTTAATGATGTAGCTATTAATTAATTACTTAATTAATTATTTAATTAGTAATTTAATTAGTTACTAAATTAATTGTTTAATTAATTACTCAATCGATGATTTAATCTATCAATTAATTAATTAATTATCCTATCAATTTTAGTTACTCTATCTCTTCCGTAATTGTTAGGTTATTAGTATTTGTGATATGGTTATCACACTACTGTTAACCGATTAAACACACCTGAAAGATATATTGGCAGTTGCTAAGCAAACTGATAATTTATCTGCTGTTGCAACAATATTCAAGAAGCCACCAAAACCAATCTCCTCACGCACGGGCGCCAATTAAATATGTAGGTACAAGTGGCCTTAACTAATCAGTCTCATTAAATCAGTGTGATTAAATCAGTGTCATTAATATTACCATTAATTTCGATGTTGAATAATAAATTATCAAACACTAAATTTATGGTATATTCCAGATTGTTGTGTTTACTCTACTAGTGTAGTAATAATGTATCACTTACGGTTTTACACATGCACTACAGTTAATAGCATTCACATACAACCGGAAGGGTTGAAGGTAATTGGAGTGCCTCAGATTGGGTGGCTTCAATGAATATAGCAGCAACACAGACAAAACACAGTTTGTTACAATAATTAAATTTATTATAACAACGCTAGTAAATGGGTAATAGCAGTTGAATACATTCAATATCGTTCAGCAGCAATAATCAGTGAGGTAGTATAAGATTGTGTGTGTGTATAGGTCGCTAAAGGCTACGGGTAGGTGTGTGTGTGTGTGTGTGTGTGTGTGTGTGTGAGTAGTATATACGCAGCACTTTGTGTCAAAATGACTTATTGCCTGGAATGTGTGGAATGTCAAGTATTTCCGGTATGTGTAGTATGTCAAAAATCTCTGGTATGCGCTGTATGTCAAAAGTTCTGTTCGGTGCTCCACGTGTGTTTTGTTTATGTCTTCCCGTGACGTATGCGGGTCCATGTGCGAATGTTTATATGTGTCAGCTGTAGAGTTTGCGAGCGCCACGTCACACGCCCCTTGGGTGTGTGTGTGTGTCTGTCGCAAACTCTGTGGAATGTGCCTTATGTCATGTAGTTTCGTCATGGCACTCAGCTATGCATGGTGTGTCATGACTGAAAGTGACGAGGTGTATTTTTATTTGGAGGTAGGTCCAGTCCCAACCCCCAAACTTATTTCCCACACCAGTGGTTGCGTAAACTGGCGCCACTGGCGTGGATACTGTAACCATAAATGCTGACCCATATGGCTCCAGATGTCTGTCCTGTTTTCGCAGATGGTTTATAACGCTGTCTATTATGCTGACCCGTGAGTAACCCCTAATGGTGTTGTTCATTCAACGAACCAAAAGATGTGTGGTATGGGTGGGGGTTGTGTGTGTGTATGTGGGTGTGTGCCTGCGTGCGTCTTTGTGTCCCCTATCCGTGTGTTTCAAGACTGGGGGTTCGTGAAAAAGTTTAAGTAAAAAGCAAAAATAGCCTATATGTCTGCAATTGTGTATGCTTAGGCGCATGTCTACAAAGCACAATACAATATAAATAAATCACAACATCGTGCTGGGAGACCCCCTCGTCGATAAATTATAATTGTATGCGTTATATTTAGTTATGTCAAGATTATGTATGACGTGTCAGATTTCTCTAGCATGCATGCATGGTATGTCAAACTTCTCTAGCATGCATGGTATGTCAAATTTCTCAGGCATGTAAAATGTCAAGATTGTCATGCGTGTATGGTGTGGCAAAATCTCTAGGGATTTGAGTAGTAATAAAGATGCACCTTACGTCAAATAAAACTATGATTTATGACCCTGTTTGATTTATGACATGTCAACCTCTGACATGTCAAACTCTATCTGTCAAACTTTGATTGATTGATGTTTGGCAGATGTCACTCTGTGTCTCTAAGGTTCTCACTTAGCCCAGAATATGTCATCTCCTCTCTCTCTCTCTCCGGCTGTAAATCTCTAGCTGTCAATACGCAGACCCCAGATTTATGGGTTTGATGAAATGGACATGGTGCCAGTTGTGTGTGTGTGTATGTGTGGGGGTGTGTGTGTGTGTCTGACTGTGGAGCATTTGTGTCACTAGGGATCAAAGAGGTATGTTAACAATTGTCTAGCCGTACTCAGACAACTACATCCTCCCTGTCTTCCAACACCCCCATAGCCACTGTTCTCACGGGGGTGTCACTTGTAGCAACAGGGAGGGGTGTGTTGAGATATACAACAGGTGATGTTCACGCAAAAGCCGGCCCCTAGACCCAAAACACTCCTTGACTGTATAAAAACAGCGTCTGTCAGTGTATGGGTCACCACGAAAACTCTCTGGACTTTCAGCGTTGAAACAAGAATGGCCGCCAGACGAGTACCTCTGACACCCATTACTCAGATGGATGCCCGCATGGAGCGTCCAGTAGCTCCTAAAAAAGATTCTTTTTCCAGTCTTAGCACGTATCTTAGAACCCCTCCGGAGTCATTGGACTATGAATGGACCATGTCTGACGGTCGTATTGGCGGGAATGTTTTTGAGAATGCCAATCTATGCGTTTTGCTGTACACAGAGAGTCAACAATATGCTCCTTATTCGCCAGCAACACCCCGTGTGAGATTCGACGCCAGGGAGTGGGAAACTTTTGCAAATCAGACCTGGAGGTCCATGTGTAATGTCAAGAGCCTTGATGGCTTTCAGGCCGGCTTCAATAGCACTACAGGGCAGGGGTGTTTTTATGTTTTTACAGACCAAAGCGCCTATGATATGCCTCACCAGCGCACACTGTGAACGTTGTTTACCCCAAAGGGACTCCGACTGTATCTGTGAGACATGCGTGTCTCGTGTGTGACGCTCACGACATACATTTCTTGAGCATGGTTTTTGACAGGGTGGATAGACTGTTTTCATGGGCAAGCCGTTATCACCCTGACATACGGGTCATTAAAAGACATCTCTTTCGCCCCGGGGTTTCCTAAGACCCATCCCACGCTGAAGATTTGGCAGCCAACAGGATTGATCGAAGAAGGCTGTTACCAGAACCGATCAGCCCCACGGACTTTTTGCGTAAAAAAACAAAGGGTGTAACTAATGGTGAAACACCACTATCGTCAGGAAAGTACCTCATGGCCCCGTCAGCATTCGGTGACATGCTGAAAAAACGTGCGTGCGCACCACCTAGGATGGCTGGTGAGAGTAAACCGGATGTGCAGGCTGTGAAGAGCGGAGGCGCATCCCCGTGCCTGTGTGAGAAAATCGCAAGTTTGTCCCTTAATGATACACCAGACAAAGACCCAATCAAGACGGAAAAGGGGGTGGAGAACTCTCTAGTGCGCCGTTTGTTTTAGGCGTGCCTACACGCCTACTTTGAGAAGCGGCTGCTTTAAAAAGGTACGTGATCACTTATCATCTGAAGAGCAGCGTACACCGAAGGATCTGGGATTGCAGAATTATTGGCTCCGATTCATAGCGATATATTTTTTCAAGAAAAATTGATGCTGAACGGCCTTGACATCAAACTCAGGTTGAGTAGAGCCAAGGATGAATTTTGTCTAATGCGCAACGATGCGGTGAACTACAAAGTCCATATTGTTTCAGCCAGTCTTTTTGTTAAGAAAGTGTCTGTGTCTCCAGCCGTGCGCCTAGGCCATGCACATGCCTAGGCATGTGTTAAAATATACTACCAATCTGGTTAAAAATGATAAAATGGTTTCAATGTTTGTGAAAAGATTACGTAGCAATTGTAAGCATTGTTGTACTGATTTAACATGTATACAACATGCGCGGTGTAATGTCAAATATGCAAAGAATTGTTGTTGAAAATACCTAATAAAGACACATGGAGCATATGACACAATGGTACAGACTTTTTATTAAACAGCATAAAGTAAGTAAAAAACATAAGGGGTGCTCACAACATTGTCTATATGGGTCAACAAATCTTTCACAAAGTAGGTTTTACCCGAACAACTTGGTCCTGAAATCATGCACGAGAAAGGATGCTGCAACCGGGCATCAAAAACAGGCGTCTCTCTCAATCTATCCATATTCGAGATTAACAATATCAACACCTACAAGAATAGTGCCCTTAGTAACCGTAAGGCAGGGTTGTATAATCAGGTAGTAATACACGCTTGTTATAGACTACTTTAAATTTCTTTACAGAGGATTTGTTTTTAAGGCTGATGGTATGTTTAACGCGTACAATGTTATCAACACGGGCTAAAATATGCCTGGTACTGTCACGATCTTTCACATAATCATGCACGAGGGCCACTAGTGTGTCCAGTCTAATGTGTTGAGCATTCTCAGCATTTAGAGTGATACCCTTGGCTTTCATGCAAGACTTTCCCTGTGCTGTGAGATAACCGTACGTTTTCGGGCCTCCCGAACAGAATTCTGTGATGTAATCGCTCTCGTCCAGTTCACTTGTCAATTCCCCAAGAAAATTGCCAAGCGGCGGGTTCCAATCACCCTCTCTGGAAACATATGACACTGTCTGTATCGCTGTAAAGTAATCTGTCGCCTAAGCGATCCATCAATTCATATAGGCGGAGTCATGCTCGAGCTGTGGTGAAAGCCCCTATAAAAACGTTGATATCCGGCGTACGCACGCACGCCTCAGTATCATGTTTCCACTGCAATAAAGCTACATCCTCTGACACAAAGGAGAAGTGTGTGACCTCATATTCTGATCCAAAAATGAATCGTGAAAATTGTTCAGGGTCTTTTATCACCTCAGTTGTGCATAGATTCTCTCTCATGAAAAAACGCCCCTAGAGAGAATTCAGTAAAAGTTTGTTAATGTTTCGTCTGGCCGTGTTTACACATATCTTGTCAGGGTTCAGACGTATCCCCTCTTTCTGAAAATATTGGTCAATGTACGCCTTTTTCTCACCATCAGTCACTGCATGAGCGGGATAACCACTGGCCTCCTGTTTGTATTGCAAAAAAAGTCTTAACATAGTTTACAAACAAATCACCAGACTTGTTGGGGAAATGCCACACCTCGTCAATTTTTTGAATAACATACCCCTCTTCAACAGCCTTCAGCAGTTCGAGACTGACCCAGCAACCCTTCAAGGATCTCTCAGCATCGCTGTGTACACAGGGCGTGGTCTGATTTAAAGTCTCTGCACAGACGCGACATAATGGAAACATTAATTTCCCGTTGCATCGGTGTGATAGTACAGGATGTAACAAACCGCGAGGCGGTAACACTGTGGCCTTGATTAAACCAAAGTAATTGTCTATAGGCTGGAAATCTGACAAAATGATTTGGGGATGATGTGTAGGGTAATCATAAAAGCTCTGAAATGAGGGGTACAATGATGTGAAATCTACATAATGAATCTGTTCACCTGGTTTCACCTTGTAATACAACTGATAGGCGTTTGTGCGACCGCCAAACAATGCGTCACAGGGCTTCAAACGTTCTGGATGTACGTAATTAGCCATAAAAGCCATAACATTAGGGTCATGACTTTTAGCATGTTGCCATTCGCATTCCCATACAACTTCCACCTGAAAACCCCTGTCATTTGCTAGGTATGCGACTTTGTCATCAAAATGACGTCTCAAAACTCCGTATGGCACTTTAGACAGTGGATGCACGCTGTCTGGCGCGTATCGACAATCGTGGCCGTGATGAGCGCATCCGTTAAACTCCAAAGCATGAGCAATTCCATTTTGGTTATAATAACCATCTAGGAAATATCTCCCAGCAGCCACCTCACCACCATTCAAGGCATGTCTCACATCAACATTTCTGGAGTGTTTCACATATTCTAACCACTGAATGGACACGTTGGAAAAGGCTTTGTGTTGGTTTACATAGGCATTGTTGTGTGTGAGCGCCAACGTGTGGGGGTAGAAACATTGTCTTGTACACAGCCATACAACAACTGGCTAATGTTGTGACGCTAAAAGGGTCAAAATTAGTGCAACTGATAAATTCGTCACGGTACTTCATGCAGGCCTCTCTAAGAAGAACCACATCGTTCACGCCATACCGATGTAGTTCTTTTTGAAAATCAAAGACATGCTTTGACGCTTCAGCATACCATAGGTCGAAATCAATCTGGGCTTTCCTACCCATGCTTTCATAGCCATAATGCACCTTATCAGGATATGGGCCTATGTAATGTCTGTTAGCAAGCGTGTTGAAGCCGTGGGGAAAATATCCTTTCTCACATGTTTGCAAATTAAATGCAGCAGTGGTTTTGGACAGAGCCATAGGCATGAAGGAGAAACTATCAATAAACCGCTGTTTGTACAGAGCATCATACATGAATATGATCCTGCACCCCAGCATCGTGATTTTCGGCGCGACTCCCATATTACAAAAGTGTTCTAGGATAATCATATTGTCAAAACCAGCAGCATTGTGGGCCATCCATGTGAAGCCCTGAAATTTCGGACGCCTAAAGTGCTCTAGCATTCTAACAACACAATCCATGCCTTCGGCTGCAAATAACTCCCCAGCAAACGTTATAGCACTAGCAAAATTGGCCCTATGCTTACCATCCTCATAGCGGGTCTCGAGATCAAAAAATATGTATTTGTTTTGTAACTTTTTGGGTTTGATGGGCTGTATAAAGCACTCGTGGACTGTTTCAGGAACCAATTCAGCGCTACAGTGTTTACACATCATGGCGCTGCACTTGTGCGGTTTTGGGTTGTTAATAGACACCTGGTAGAATCTGTTACATTTCCTGCAATATTTAGACCTCTCACATGGTGCCACCAGACGGGTAACCCCGCGCATGGCAACACCCATTTTGTGTGTAACATAACAAATATGTGATTGACAGTACCGATTGCAATCTACACAATAAACAGGTCCCTCACCGCCGTCTTTACACGCACCAGTGAGACAAATCATGCAGTATCCATCGCACATGTGTGTAAGCTTACTGTCATACCCATTACAACAGCTTTCGCAATAGTAACTATGACCTAAAAACCCAGCGGGGTTCAAAACGCCAAAATAGTGCCCTTTGTACAAATACAGGACCACCGTTTTCACACCCGTTTTTGCTTCAGAGGGCTTGTGTTTTGTGAACACGGCCAACTCGTCTTTGAAATACACAACTATACGCACATTATACAGCGCCTCAAAAATGGGCAAGTGTCTGAAGCCCACACTATCCTGCTCCTTGAGCCCCGCACGCATGTGCATCTCTTTAGCCAACATGGGTATCTCGCCTGGGGGTGTGTTGGGATTCAGCGCATTAGCTAAGCAGTAGCTGAAACACATCTGATTGGTGGAGTTGTTTGGACAATACAGGTGCATGCGTTTTCGTCTGATTAGTTCATCATGAGCGTACAATGCAGCCTTCCGACGAACACCACCCTTATGCTCGCGTACTATTGTTGTGCTAAGTAGTACCGTGTGATCAGTCATGATACGACTGTTACTCTGCAACACTTGTTCAAGGGCTGACAAGATATTGTCTAAAGGGTTTTTGTCTGATGGGTATAATATAGCGTTTACAGGGGTTGCCAGGCTGTACCCTCTCAGTGATACATTTAACTCGCAGTCTGCACCACCTAGAGTTTTGCAAAAATCGAGGACTTCGCTTAGAGCGTCAACGACATGGGCTATGTA
Source organism: Coilia nasus (assembly GCA_027475355.1). Taxonomy (NCBI): domain Eukaryota; kingdom Metazoa; phylum Chordata; class Actinopteri; order Clupeiformes; family Engraulidae; genus Coilia; species Coilia nasus. The sequence goes on from CM050198.1 coordinate 9,458,469, forward strand.
ATCAGCTATGTCAGTGTCGGGTGCCCCACTGAAATTAAGCTGTGTATCGACGGTGAGACTGTGAAATCTTGGATGTGATGCAACATGGAAACGCCCGACGGTCCCTCCCTGCCTACGTAAACGGTCTATAGTCTGCTCTGAAAGTTGTGTGTCTACACTTGGCTGTGCACTGAGACCTGTAGACCTATTCACAGGCCCGCATCCCTGTTGTACATCAGCTACATGTGTGTTTATCGGTAACTCATCACCCCCGAGTTCAGCGACACGGTCATACACCGTCTGTATACCATTATTTATCTGACTTACATAATCAGTAAAAACTCTAGACGCCAGCACATCAGTCACCACCCCATACATATTATCAATTTTATTTATGTCTGCAACGTATTCAGCAGCACTGCTAACCCTCATACGTTTACAGGGGTTAGCCATGATTGGGTCTCAGTCACTATAATTTACCACACACACACACACACACACACACACACACACACACACCCCTCACACACACACACACACACACACACACACACACACCTCACACACACACACACACCTCACACACACACACACACCCACACACACACACACCTCACACACGCGCACACACACTCTATAAACTCACAAGAAAAGACTTGAAATAAAACTAGCTATACACACTATAAACTCACAAGAAAAGATTTGGAATACAACCAACTATACACACTGTAATCTCACAAGAAAAGACTTGATATTAAACCAGCTATACACACTATAATCTCACAAGAAAAGACTTGATATAAAACCAGCTATACACACTATAATCTCACAAGAAAAGACTTGATATAAAACCAGCTATACACTATACAATGCTGTGAAACACTCTGCTAAAATCAATCAAGAAAATCAATGCACAGATGGTAGCCGACATATTATTGTCTCAATTTTTTGGATGGTTGTATACAATTCCTCAATATCCAAATTGGTAAATGGGATACAACCACGCGCTATCTCCATGAAGAGCAAGTTAATATCTCTTTGGATTTCAAATTTCTTCTCCACCCACTTCATAAACAAGCCCAGGGGTGTGATATTAGGATCAGCTACACAGTTCTCAGAGCCATTGATGAGCGCCGCTATAGCCTCTACCTGTCTCTCCAGCTGCTTGACTGCCTTCACATGTGGACCTTGGTGCAGCCTGTGTATGTAGTGTGACACTTGTGTTATCACGCAGTGATGGTAAAGATTTACATGAAGTCCTTACTAATTTACGGTTGCGGTTTTTAGCTGGTGCCGATCCACGGATGGAGCCTAGTCTTGATGGTCCTGGACGGTCACTCGGGGCGATCGGTTGGTGTGATTGTCTGCAATTCTCCTTATTGGACCCGTTGGTCAGCGGCACTGGAATGTCAAGATCCCCCCTCATGAACGATCACAGCAGTCAAGGATGGTTGATGTCCAGAGATGGGCAATGGCGCGGCGTTGGCTGTAGACTGTGAAGTGGTCGCCTGAACCTCTTCACAAGTTTGAATTAGCCACTCGCTAAATAGCTCATCACCGTTGGTGTGTTCCGATATTCATACTTCCATGGGTACACTTAACTACAGTGCACTGTCTGCACTTACTAAGTACACATATTTCAGCAGGTAAGTGTTTCCATATTCCATACTCCGTGATGCACTTACCGGAATTTCAGACGTTGACTTCAGCCGCGCGTCATTACCCGCCAACTTTGAACGGAGAACGAGACATATTTAAGTCATTGCAAAATGAATACACTACTGCAAGCTTCCTGAAAAATGCGCCAACGTCGTCAGCAACGTAATCTCCTCGTTTCTTCTTCAGTTTGGTCTGTTTGGATTCGTCACTTGGATTCGACACGTCCACGTGTATTTGGCGGGTAATGACGCGCGGCTGAAGTCAACGTCTGAAATTCCGGTAAGTGCATCACGGAGTATAGAATATGGAACAACACTTACCTGCTGAAATATGTGTACTTAGTAAGTCCACGTGTCCACGTGTATTTGTTTTGTAACTTTTTTGGGTTTGATGGGCTGTATAAAACACTCATGGACTGTTTCAGGAACCAATTCAGCGCGACAGTGTTCACACATCATAGCTGTGCACTTGTGCGGTTTTGGGTTGTTAATAGTCACATAGTAGATTCTGTTACATTTCTTGCAATATTTAGACATCTCACATGGGGCCACCAGACGGGTAACCCTGCGCATGGCAACACCCTTTTTGTGTGTAACATAACAAATATGTGATTGACAGTAATAGGACACAATATATATTCACAATAAATAGGACCCTCACCGCCGTTTTTACACGCGCCAGTGAGACAAATCATGCAGCATCCATCACACATGTGTGCACACCTACTGTTATAACCGTTACAACAGCTTTCGCAATAGTAACTAAGGCCTAAAAACCCCACGGGATTCAAAACGCCAAAATAGTGACCTTTGTACAAATACAGGACCACCGTTTTCACACCCGTTTTTGCTTCAGAGGGCTTGTGTTTTGTAAACACGCCCAACTCGTCTTTGAAATACACAACTATACGCACATTATACAGCGCCTCAACCTGGGGGTGTGTTGGGATTCAGCGCATTAACTAAGCAGTAGCTGAAACACATCTGATTGGTGGAGTTGTTTGGACAATACAGGTGCATGCGTTTTCGTCTGATTAGTTCATCATGAGCGTACAATGCAGCCTTCCGACGAACACCACCCTTATGCTCGCGTACTATTGTGCTAAGTATTACCGTGTGATCAGTCATGATACGACTGTTACTCTGCAACACTTGTTCAAGGGCTGACAAGATATTGTCTAAAGGGTTTTTGTCTGATGGGTATAATATAGCGTCAACGACATGGGCTATGTAATCAGCTATGTCAGTTTCGGGCGCTCCTCTGAAATTAAGCTGTGTATCGACGGTGAAACTGTGAAATCTTGGATGTGTTGCAACATGGAAACGCCCGACGGTCCCTCCCTGCCTACGTAAGCGGTCTATAGTCTGCTCTGAAAGTTGTGTGTCTACACTTGGCTGTGCACTGAGACCTGTAGACCTATTCACAGGCCCGCATCCCCGTTGTACATCAGCTACATGTGTGTTTATCGGTAACTCATCACCCCCGAGTTCAGCGACACGGTCATACACCGTCTGTATACCATTATTTATCTGACTTACATAATCAGTCAAAACTCTAGACGCCAGCACATCAGTCACCACTCCGTACATATTATCAATTTTTTTATTTATGTCTGCAACGTATTCAGCAGCACTGCTAACCCTCATACATTTACAGGTGTTAGCCATGATTGGGTCTCAGTCACTGTAATTTACCACACACACACACACCCACACACACACACACACACCCCTCACACACCTCACACACGCGCACACACACTCTGTAAACTCACAAGAAAAGACTTGAAATAAAACTAGCTATACACACTATAAACTCACAAGAAAAGATTTGGAATACAACCAACTATACACACTATAATCTCACAAGAAAAGACTTGATATTAAACCAACTATACACACTATAATCTCACAAGAAAAGACTTGATATAAAACCAGCTATACACTATACAATGCTGTGAAACACTCTGCTAAAATCAATCAAGAAAATCAATGCACAGATGGTAGCCGACATATTATTGTCTCAAATTTTTGGATGGTTGTATACAACTTCTCAATATCCAAATTGGTAAATGGGATACAACCACGCGCTATCTCCATGAAGAGCAAGTTAATATCTCTTTGGATTTCAAATTTCTTCTCCACCCACTTCATAAACAAGCCCAGGGGTGTGATATTAGGATCAGCTACACAGTTCTCAGAGCCATTGATGAGCGCCGCTATAGCCTCTACCTGTCTCTCCAGCTGCTTGACTGCCTTCACATGTGGACCTTGGTGCAGCCTGTGTATGTAGTGTGACACTTGTGTTATCACGCAGTGATGGTAAAGATTTACATGAAGTCCTTACTAATTTACGGTTGCGGTTTTTAGCTGGTGCCGATCCACGGCTGGAGCCTAGTCTTGATGGTTCTGGACCGTCACTCGGGGCGATCGGTTGGTGTGATTGTCTGCAATTCTCCTTATTGGACCCGTTGGTCAGCGGCACTGGAATGTCAAGATAGAATCAAATTACTATAAGACATAGAATCTTATTAATATTTAATCACTTATGAAAGACCTACACAACTCCCATGTGGTCTAGTGTTAGGATTCCTGGATTTCACCCAGGCGGTCTGGGTTCGACTTCTGGTATGGGAAATAATAATAATAATAATAATAATAATTATTATTATTATTGTTATGGTTATTGTCATTACCTCTGTGCGAAGTCGATGGCTGTTCACTTCCGGTAAGCTCGGGGCGCTTCTTAGTTACTTGTGATCCGGTTACATAACGGCGTTTTTTGGATACACTTAGTTTGTGCCGATGATAGTGTCTCGTCAATTCTGCAACACACGCACGTCCCCACACACACACACACACAGACACACCCACACACACACACATACGCGCACACACACACACAAAGTCAATTAGAAATTTGTTGTTTTGAATTTTAAATCTAAATGACTAGGGCTGATTCATAACAACACATACCTCTCGTCGGATTTGGTGGTGATACAGGCTGATCCACATGGATAGGGGCTGTTTGTTGATCAACTTCCAATTCTTCGGCTGCACGCATGAGCTGTGTGTCGCTAATTTCCCCCTCATGAACGATCACAGCAGTCAAGGATGGTTGATGTCCAGAGATGGGCAATGGCGCAGCGTTGGCTGTAGACTGTGAAGTGGTCGCCTGAACCTCTTCACAAGCTTGAATTAGCCCGTCGCTAAATAGCTTATCACCGTCTGTAAAATCCACACCGCTAAAACATGCGGTTGTTTGACTCTCGTTCAAAATGTAGTCCGCCAGGTCTTCTGGTATGACCGCTGTGCACACACACACGCGCTCCCAACAGTCAGACACACACACACACACGTACACACGCCGATACAGAGACATACACATACAATTATTTAAATATTCAAGTACATGGGTCAACTTAAGGGAGTGCTTGTCATAATAGCGTACGCATGCTTTTAAAACTCACGTGTTTTCAATACGTCCCCATCCGTTTGCCTGGTCAAACAGTCTGTCTGCTCGTTGAAATGGGCTGATACTTTAATTGAACACTTATGTTTCATTATTTAACATATCACCCAACGCATATACAGCCACAAGCAGCCACACACATGCGCCTGAACGTATCTGCCGATATTATTATTATTATTATTATTATTATTATTTAAAATCACATAGACCTACCAAACGCATTTAAATCGTCGATCGGATTTTCACTTTCTGTTTGTAATAACGAGTCGGCCCCGTTCAGCGGTCCACTGGCCAGTAACACGTCGAAACCCACTGTGTTTAAAGATGAGACATAATATCAACAACACCAGGCAATAGTAGCAAGATCAAAACCTAATAATTTAAACTTAGTCTTTACTCACCCAAGGATTCAGCGTTGTCAACAGCAAACACGGGCCTGAAGTCGAAGGCATACGTTTAAGACACATATCACACGATTGAATTTCATAGTGAAGTAAAAGTCTCCCATTTCTGTCATTGTGATCACACGGCACAGCACAGCACACAGTGCACACAACGAAATTCAACCTCTGCATTTAACCCATCACACATGTGAGCAGGGGGCAGCCATGACAACGGCGCCCGGGGAGCAGTGAGTGGGGACGGTACCATGCTCAGGGTACCTCAGTGGCACTACTGGCGACTTGGGATTCGAACCTGCGATCCTTGCGGTCACAGGTCCGATGCCTTAGCCGCTAGGCCACCACTGCCCCAGTGTATATGTGAGTATATCTGAATACTTATGCACATTGTGTGGTAGCGGTCCATATCGCTCAGGTCTATTAAAAGATAGTGACGCACGATGTGAGGTCCTCGGAAGCGGGCTGTTTTTAAACTGGTCGCCGGCTATTTTTAAAGACCCCGCCGATGTGGTGGGAGGTACACGCCTCTCAAACAGTGGCCAATTAAACCATGTTACGTATATGTGCTAACAAACACGTCGCTGTCTTTGATGTTGTCAGATCTAAACACTCTGGCCAAACATCCTCTTTCCCGTGAGAAAAACATCCTATGCTAAAGACATGTGTACAACACATTTTATTAAATCTTTTTTGATGGGTAATTGTACAACCCCTACAATTGCGCTGTAGGATTTATACTTAATACATACCAATAGGTTATGCAGTAAATATACCCTCCCACACACACACACATACACACATGTCCACAACTGTCACACATTATCTGCCGGCAATGGTCACAAAAAGTTGAGATGAACCGTTTCAAAGTTACACCACAGTAGAACTTGAACACATAGCTTAAAACAGCTTGACAGTTAACATCTTGGCTTCTATAAACTCATCGCCTTCATTCTTTAAATGCACAACAACTTAGCATGCACAACTAATTTGTGAGATTTTGTCAGACTTCATATAAAACCAACTATACACACTATAATCTCACAAGAAAAGACTTGATATAAAACCAGCTATACACACTATAATCTCACAAGAAAAGACTTGATATAAAACCAGCTATACACTATACAATGCTGTGAAACACTGCTAAAATCAATCAAGAAAATCAATGCACAGATGGTAGCCGACATATTATTGTCTCAAATTTTTGGATGGTTGTATACAATTTCTCAATATCCAGATTGGTAAATGGGATACAACCACGCACTATCTCCATGAAGAGCAAGTTAATATCTCTTTGGATTTCAAATTTCTTCTCCACCCACTTCATAAACAAGCCCAGGGGTGTGATATTAGGATCAGCTACACAGTTCTCAGAGCCATTGATGAGCGCCGCTATAGCCTCTACCTGTCTCCCCAGCTGCTTGACTCTGCCTTCACATGTGGACCTTGGTGCAGCCTGTGTATGTAGTGTGACACTTGTGTTATCACGCAGTGATGGTAAAGATTTACATGAAGTCCTTACAAATTTACGGTTGCGGTTTTTAGCTGGTGCCGATCCACGGATGGAGCCTAGTCTTGATGGTCCTGGACGGTCACTCGGGGCGATCGGTTGGTGTGATTGTCTGCAATTCTCCTTATTGGACCCGTTGGTCAGCGGCACTGGAATGTCAAGATCCCCCTCATGAACGATCACAGCAGTCAAGGATGGTTGATGTCCAGAGATGGGCAATGGCGCGGCGTTGGCTGTAGACTGTGAAGTTGTCGCCTGAACCTCTTCACAAGCTTGAATTAGCCCCTCGCTAAATAGCTCATCACCGTCTGTAAAATCCACACCGCTAAAACATGCGGTTGTTTGACTCTCGTTCAAAATGTAGTCCGCCAGGTCTTCTGGTATGACCGCTGTGCACACACACACGCGCTCCCAACAGTCAGACACACACACACATACTGATTGACAGTATCGGTTGCAATCTACACAATAAACAGGACCCTCACTGCCGTTTTTACGCGCGCCAGTGAGACAAATCTTGCAGCATCCATCACGTGTGCACGCCTACTGTTATAACCGTTACAACAGCTTTCGCAATAGTAACTAAGTATCAGCGGTGAGACTGTGAAATCTTGGATGTGGCGTAACATGGAAACGCCCGACGGTCCCTCCCTGCCTACGTAAACGGTCTATAGTCTGCTCTGAAAGTTGTGTGTCTACACTTGGCTGTGCACTGAGACCTGTAGACCTATTCACAGGCCCGCATCCCCGTTGTACATCAGCTACATGTGTGTTTATCGGTAACTCGTCACCCCCGAGTTCAGCGACAAGGTCATACACCGTCTGTATACAATTATTTATCTGACTTACATAATCAGTCAAAACTCCAGACGCCAGCACGTCAGTCACCACTCCGTACATATTATCAATTTTGTTATTTATGTCTGCAACGTATTCAGCAGTGCTGCTAACACGCATACGTTTACAGGGTGTAGCCATGATTGGTTCTCAGTCACTATAATTTACCACACACAGACACACACACACACACACCCCTCACACACCTCACACACGTGCACACACACTCTATAAACTCACAAGAAAAGACTTGAAATAAAACTAGCTATACACACTATAAACTCACAAGAAAAGATTTGGAATACAACCAACTATACACACTATATAATCTCACAAGAAAAGACTTGATATAAAACCAACTATACACACTATAATGTCACAAGAAAAGACTTGATATAAAACCAGCTATACACACTATAATCTCACAAGAAAAGACTTGATATAAAACCAGCTATACACTATACAATGCTGTGAAACACTCTGCTAAAATCAATCAAGAAAATCAATGCACAGATGGTAGCCGACATATTATTGTCTCAAATTTTTGGATGGTTGTATACAACTTCTCAATATCCAAATTGGTAAATGGGATACAACCACGCGCTATCTCCATGAAGAGCAAGTTAATATCTCTTTGGATTTCAAATTTCTTCTCCACCCACTTCATAAACAAGCCCAGGGGTGTGATATTAGGATCAGCTACACAGTTCTCAGAGCCATTGATGAGCGCCGCTATAGCCTCTACCTGTCTCCCCAGCTGCTTGACTCTGCCTTCACATGTGGACCTTGGTGTAGCCTGTGTATGTAGTGTGACGCTTGTGTTATCACGCAGTGATGGTAAAGATTTACATGAAGTCCTTACTAATTTACGGTTGCGGTTTTTTAGCTGGTGCCGATCCACGGATGGAGCCTAGTCTTGATGGTCCTGGACGGTCACTCGGGGCGATCGGTTGGTGTGATTGTCTGCAATTCTCCTTATTGGACCCGTTGGTCAGCGGCACTGGAATGTCAAGATCCCCCTCATGAACGATCACAGCAGTCAAGGATGGTTGATGTCCAGAGATGGGCAATGGCGCGGCGTTGGCTGTAGACTGTGAAGTGGTCGCCTGAACCTCTTCACAAGCTTGAATTAGCCCCTCGCTAAATAGCTCATCACCGTCTGTAAAATCCAGACCGCTAAAACATGCAGTTGTTTGACTCTCGTTCAAAATGTAGTCCGCCAGGTCTTCTGTTATGACCGCTGTGCACACACACACGCGCTCCCAACAGTCAGACACACACACACACACACGCCGATGCCTTTTAAAAATGCCGCCTTTTTTTTTTTTTTTTTTTGGTGGGCAGTGACGTCATGTCCACTTTGACATCAGTCAATCAACCACCTCCCTCAACCTTCTTTTCAGTTCTGCCTGCACACTCCTCAGCTTTGTCTGATTGTCCTCCTTAAAAGCTTGCTTCTTCTTGTTAAGGAGGTATTTGACATCACTGGTCACCCAAGGCTTGTTATTCGGGTAGCAGTGCAGAGTCTTAGTGGGTACAACAATGTCCATGCAGACATTGAGGTAGTCAGTTGTGCATGCTGTGACTTCCTCCAAATACTCACTGTCGCTGTATGCATCCCTCACTTTAGCATACAGGAGATCAATTGTCCTATTTTTCCTTTTTGTGCAGTCCACAAATTGATGGAAATTGGTGAGGGTGGAATCCAGTGTAACATGATTGAAATCACCTGTTATAACAAAAAAGCCATCCGTGTGTTGTGTTTGGAGCCTTGCCACAGTTGTGTGGATGACGTCACAGGCAATGTCCGGAAGGGCTCGTGGCGGAATGTAAATACAGAGAACAATGGCTTTAAAAGCTCGTATGATGCCTTGGTCTAAGGGTCGTAGCACTGAGGTTGTATTCGCTGGAAAGAACTTCAACGTGACGTGGGAAAGTGTGAGGTGGCGTTGTCGAGAAAGAGTAACACTTTACGGCGCTGATGTCGCATACGGTTGTTCAGTTCTCGGAGGTACTCGTTAAACAGGGAACCGGTCATCCAGGCTTTCTTGTTTGAGTTCCAATACACAGGAAAGGTCTTCACATAGATATTCTTGAAACAGCGAGGCTTCGCAGCTTTCCCGATAACAAACAGCTACAATTTCTCCCCGGTCATGCTACACGTAAACAATAACTGTCAATCTTTCTTTGGATACTTTCCCTCCCTTGCAGTCATCTGCTTTGTGAGCGAGAGTTCTATCGGGTAGGGCACGGAAATACACACCTGTCTTGTCTGTTAAAAATGTTCTCGGCACTATACCCGACACATCTCAGCAATACGGCTTTTGAAGTCAACAACAACCTGTGCATTGACGTCTGCACTTTCACCATTCACCTTGAACGACTTCACAGAATATCTACTACGCCAACTCTCTAACCAACTGTTGGAAGCCTTTAAATACCGATATATCGAAATACGGATATACCAATATTCATTGCTATAGCCAACACCTTTTCCTGTACCATTGGACTGGATATTGGAATGTTCTTTGCTCAGGACTGCTGAAACCACGTCCAAACCAAAGAACTGATATGGTCAAACTAAAGAACAGCATATGGTCCTATGTAATATCTGTTAGCAGTCGTGTTGAAACCGTGGGGAAAATATCCTTTCTCACATGTTTGCAAATTAAATGCAGCAGTGGTTTTGGACAGGGCCATAGGCATGAACGAGAAACTATCAATAAACCACTGTTTGTACAGAGCATTAGGGCTGCTCAATTAATCGAATTCTAATCGTGATAACGATTTCAGGGCCAAACAATCTCAAAACAAATAAAATCGAGGGCAACAATGTTTTTGTTCTAATTATTTTCTACTGTTTCTACTGTACATTAGATGTATACATTAGACATTTCTACTGTTTGTACATTAGACATCAAAGGAAACTTACTAATGTTCACGAAGAAAGGTATTAGGGAAAATCCAAATGTACAAGAATGTTTTTTCAAAATGTTTTTGAATACATTTTCAATAAATGAAGCATGTTACCGAGGAAAACAAAATAATCGTTTGAATAATCGTGATTTCAGTTTTGGCCTAAATAATCGTGTTTCAGATTTTTTCCATAATCGAGCAGCCTTACAGAGCATCATACATGAATATGATCCTGCACCCCATCATGGTGATTTTTGGTGTGACGCCCATATTACAAAAGTGTTCTAGGATAATCATGTTGTCAAAACCAGCAGCCTTGTGGGCCATCCATGTGAAACCCTGAAATTTCGGACGCCTAAAGTGTTATAGCATTCTAACAACACAATCCACGCCTTCGGCTACAAATGTCTCACCAGCAAACGTCATAGCACAAGCAAAATTGGCCCTATGCTTCCCATCCTCATAGCGGGTCTCGAGATCAAAAAATATGTATTTGTTTTGTAACTTTTTGGGTTTGATGAGCTGTATAAAACACTCATGGACTGTTTCAGGAACCAATTCAGCGTGACAGTGTTCACACATCATAGCTGTGCACTTGTGCGGTTTTGGGTTGTTAATAGTCACATAGTAGATTCTGTCACATTTCTTGCAATATTTAGACATCTCACATGGGGCCACCAGACGGGTAACCCCGCGCATGGCAACACCCTTTTTGTGTGTAACATAACAAAGATGTGATTGACAGTATCGGTTGCAATCTACACAATAAACAGGACCCTCACTGCCGTTTTTACGCGCGCCAGTGAGACAAATCTTGCAGCATCCATCACGTGTGCACGCCTACTGTTATAACCGTTACAACAGCTTTCGCAATAGTAACTAAGTATCAGCGGTGAGACTGTGAAATCTTGGATGTGGCGTAACTTGGAAACGACCGACGGTCCCTCCCTGCCTACGTAAATGGTCGATAGTCTGATCTGAAAGTTGTGTGTCTACACTTGGCTTTGCACTGAGACCTGTAGACCTATTCACAGGCCCGCATCCACGTTGGACAACAGCTACATGTGTGTTTATCGGTAACTCATCACCCCCGAGTTCAGCGACAAGGTCATACACCGTCTGTATACCATTATTTATCTGACTTACATAATCAGTCAAAGCTCCAGACGCCAGCACGTCAGTCACCACCGCATAGATGTTATCAATTTTGTCATTTATGTCTGCAACGTATTCAGCAGTGCTGCTAACACGCATACGTTTACAGGGTGTAGCCATGATTGGTTCTCAGTCACTATAATTTGCCAAACCCACACTCACCCACACCACACACACCCACACACACCCACACACCCCCACACACACACACACAACCCCACACACACACCCCCACACACGCTCTATAAACCCACAAGAAAAGACTTGAAATAAAACCTGCTATAAACTATACAATGCTGTGAAACACCAACAAACACTCTGCTAAATCAAAACAAGAAAAATCAAAGCTTAGATGGTAGTTGAAATATTATTGATTCAAATTTTTGAATGGTTGTGTACAATTTCTCAATATCCAGATTAGCAAATGGTATACAACCGCTCACGACGCCCATGAAGAGTAAGTTAATGTCTCTTTGGATTTCAAATTTCTTCTCCACCCACTTCATAAACAAGCCCAGGGGTGTGATATTAGGATCAGCTACACAGTTCTCAGAGCCATTGATGAGCGCCGCTATAGCATCTACCTGTCTCCCCAGCTGCTTGACTTTGCTTTCACAAATAACGCTTGGTTTTGCCTGTGTATGTAGTGTGGTGGTGGTGTTTGTTGGTGGTGTAGACTGTGTGACACTGGTGTTATCACGCGGTGACGACAGATTTACAGGAAGTCCTTACTAATTTACGGTTGAGGTGTTTAGTGGGTGCCGGTCCACGGATGCGGCCTAGTCTTGATGATCCTGGGCGTTCACTCGGTGCGATCGGCTGGTATGGCGGTCTGTGATTTTCCTTATTGACCACATTGGTCAGCGGCACTGGAATGGCAAGAGAGAATCAAATTACTATACTGGACGTCACCTCGCGCGCACTCTACTCAATAGCAGGGAGTGTCCGTGTCTCAGCCAATTAATGTACAGTATAGAACACATGGATGAAGCCTGAAAATTACGGACGTATGCCTACTAAAAGCAGCTAGGATTCATTGTAGCTTGGTAGCAAAATACGTTTGTGGGACTGAAAATAAGAAAGGGGGAAAAATAATACTTGATGCACGAAATTTAAGACCTGCAAACAAAATCCAATACCTTTTCAAGGCCTTCATTTTTGAATAGTAAATTTAAGACTTTTTCCCTGCGGGTACCCTGTGCACAGTGCATCTGTATTTTATTTCAAATAGTATTTCATTTCAATGTTATTACCGAGACCTCATCATTCAAAACAATAATATCACTTTATTTATTTTAAAACGTTCACATTTACAATGTTTTAATGGGCCAGGACAGCTCAGCTCTTACTTTCCTCAGGGCTTCCTCCTTTCCAGCCCTGTAGGCAGTGTCCCTGCCTTTCAATAGTGCCCTCATATGTGCAGACATCAATGATTTCTGATGCGGGCGTGTGGTGATGATTTTGGAGACAGACACATCCTCTGTGCACTTGATGGCTGCCTGCTTAAAAATGTCCCACCCTGCATCCGAATACCCTTACTAGCCGCCTGCATAGTAGCCAAAAATGAGGAAGCCACGACCTAGAACATCCGAATACCTTAGTAAGCTTTCAGTAGTAGGCGAAGCCGGGCCAAAAGTACCCGGATGGCTTGCTATTTCTGGTAATATTTTGCAGTGTGCAAGCGAACTACACTACGCTATCCCAGAAGTCACCGGGAGGTTGAAAACCGTAGAAGAAGAACCAAAAACTTCCCGCTCGTTAAAAGTAACTAAGATGGCGGAGACTCCGGTCGCTTGTCTGACAGTGTACAAATGTGCACTTCAGTAAATAAAAGCCATGTAAATAGTTGTTCACGTCACAAATGCACATAAATGTTGAGGTTACCTGATAAAATGCAGCTAACCGTTTGCTACAAGCTGGCAAAATCATGACGTTAATGTAAACATCCGGGTCAGAGGACGGGCAAGATGGCGATGTCGTAGTGCGTCCGAATTGTGCCTGCTACTGGCTAGTTTGCTACGTAGAAGCTACTACTGTAACGGCCGAGTGGTAAGCACTGCATAGAACGCAGTGCCTACTAAGGTTTCGGACGCAGGGCCAGTCAGGCCCTGGAGGGGCCACCATTGCTTCCTTAGGCCAGGTCTTCGTTTCCCTCCGACTTGGTCTGATGCGTTTGACCAGGGGCTGATATGCAGGAATTAGCATAACTGTGGAATGGTCTTTGTGTCCTTTAACCTTCTTCAGGGCGTATCAAGAGTAGGCCGTTTGTTTGCCATTATTTAAAACCAATCAAGTAGGTCACATGACTTCAATTACATGATTAGCAAATCACAAGCAAGATGATGAGAGCCAAAAGTAAATAAATTACAATACATTTGTTGAGACTTACAGGTTACACAGGATTCATTATGTTACACAAGTTTCACAATAACAAGAAAAATACTTATAAACTATCTTCTTCTTAAACTTGAGCCAGTGAGCTAAAGTGAGCACTCATGGGGACCATTTCTCGGCTATCCAACAGTCCCCGTGTCTGACCAGCAACTATAATGTATAAATATGCCATAAGTGGCTAAAAGACAAAAGATGAAGGTAAACAATATTCAACTAGGTTGCATAGTAAATATTGGGATAAAATGTGTAGTGTATGTTACCTTTTGCACTTGAAAATATGAAGAGCCGGTGAAATATATGGCAGCAGACAGTTGAATGTTGCCTATCATTGTTTGAGACAAATGTCAATATAGACATCCACAGGTTAGTTTAACAATCAAAATATTAACACAAACATATGTCAATATCAACATTGAAATTTAGAGGAAATGACAGGCTAAAACACGTACGTAAGTTGGGATGACTCTGTTACATTGCTCATTGACTGTGCTGGATCATAGGTGGAGTCATGCGGTGTTACTGTGGAGATGTCACTTTCATCCTCCTCCTCGTCTTCATCTACCCGAGGTCTTTTAGCTGGCCTTGTATGAATACACTTGATGGGCGTAGAGGTTGGAGGCCCCCATGGTGCATCCAAAGTACTCGTGGCAGTAGTCCTACTTGTTATGTAGGATTCTGTTTGGGTACCTAAATTAAATTAATGAACATTACTGTCAAGGCACATGATAATACACAGTAAATTTGCTATTTCACACAAACCCGTAACTGTACAATGGAAAAAATGACAGTGACTGTGATAGGTGTATGAAGTACAAAGTAGCACACTCACAAAAAGTAGACATTCAGTAAAACTCTATTTGTAATGCGAATGACTTACAAGGATATTTTATTGTCACATGCATACAGTTACTGGGTAAAGTAAGACATGCAGTTAAATTACATTTGTTTGAATGTTTGTCAGCCTGTCTGTGCGTGGGGAGGGGGAGTAAATTGGGTGCAAATTGTGGGGGGGTGTTGGGGGGGCTGTGTTGAAGTGGAGATGAGGCAAACGTTTACGTGGGTGAGGGGCAGGAATAGAATGTTGTGTGGAGGTGGTGAAGGATGATATTTGTCCCTTGATGAGCACATAAGTATTACTAGAAAAGTAAAGAGTTAGATCACAAACCTTTGCTTCTAAGGTGATGACCCAATGTACCAGCAGAAAGCTGTGTAGCCCGACTTGTAAGGACAGGTAGGTTAGGCGGATCTGTTTGGGTGCTGGTATGACTGGGGGTTGACACCAATGTCTGTGATGTGCTCTGGAAGGCATACAAAACACCAAGTAAAGTCTAATCAATCAAATCAAACTTACATCGCGGTTTCCCTGCTTAGACTACAATAATGCCCATGCACTTTTAAGCCAAGTCAAACACAAGGTATTGTTGCTAATATTAATATACATGTCAGTAATCACGTCGTCGGTCAGTCTACCATGGCAGCCTTGCTGGCCAACGTAAGCCATCCAGCAAGCTAGCCTACATCTAACAGCAGTCTTGCACAGAACTGCTCCAAAATTGCGATCTGCAGGGTCTACATGGGCTAAATACTACCGCTTGGCTAGATCATATTTAAGTGTTGTAATATTGCTCTACAAATTACTACAAACTAGAACAAGCTTGTGACCGAATGTGTTAGCCAGCTTGCTACTAGTTAGCTAGTCATAAGATAACTCTGCTAGCTTAAAACTTAGAGTGATGAAATGGCCATCTAAAGTAGTCTGGTTGTCTTAAATAAGTTCATGTTACATTTAAACGACTATCTGTGATGGCAACATCACTTTTGGTCACCAAGATACTTAAAATCTTATAAACACTTTCACGTTGGTCAGAGTTTTATGCACAATAAGTTCCAGACCATTGATCTCCAGTAATAAGAGATGTCCCGGTCCCACAGTTTTGTAATACAAAGTACGGCAGATTACATACCGATAATACCAGTCTAAAAGCACGGAAGCTGCCACAATAGCCCCTCCGAATATTATAATTTGTGGTTTAACAATTAGGTTTGCTTAGAAGATTAGCCTACATGTTCAGTAAGCTAAGTCTCTGGTCATAGACATGAGTGCCATAGCCAAGCTTGTGCCCATTTCATTGTAAGCTGTTATAATCTGTTATAGAAATGTTATTGCTGAGTTCTGATGAGGCCAAGGGAGGTTGTGTGCTGAAGGATAATGGAGCTAAGGTGAGGGTGTTCTATTGCTGCGTCACCCTGAGGCAAAGGTATTTCCTTTTTCTATATTTGAGTTGTGTATATTTCTTACACTTTAGACTTCTACACCTGTCAATCTTAGTTCAGGTCTTAGTTCGGATCTTTGATATGAAGTCTATACCTTCCATACATGTATAAATATATTTAATAGTTTTATTTATTTAAGACCAATAAATACTTAGAAGGATTCATAAAATACTAAAGCCATGTGACCAAAGGGCCCTAAAATAAGTGTCACATGCTAAAATGGGAGGCTAAAAGTTTCTAAAAGATGGTTGTGAATAGGCCAAGACCTAGAATTGTGCCCCCTAACTAAAACATAAGTATTCCATTACATATATACATATAAAAGGACAAACTTATAGAAGGTGTTGTATTGAAAACTTCATATTCAAATGTGGGGCCAGAAGTAATTGACAGTTGAAAGTATGTAGAGGGAGGAAGAAAGAGGAAATGGAATACAGTGGTCCCTCGCTATATCGCGGTTTACCTTTCGCGGCCTCGCTGTTTCGCGGATTTTTTTAGTGCATGCAATCTCCTGTACAGTACAGAAAGCGCTCAGCTTGTAAAATTTACATAAATCTTCCACCGCTACCTGTGTGACTCTGAAGTGCTGTATGTTCGCAAGTGTAAACTTTGCCTGTCTGAGAAAAATGTATAAGTGTAGTGAGGGATTTTACAGCCTTAAAACATCTATAATAATTGTAAAAAAAATAAAGCTGACTACTTCGCGGATTTTGCCTATCGCGGGTTATTTTTAGAACGTAACTCCTGCGAAAAACGAGGGACCACTGTATATATACACTGTAAGCCCTCTAGCCTATGCTGCTAAAAGAGTCACTACAATTGAGTGCAGACGTCTAGTTGCCGTGTAGCGTTGGTGTGCAACCAGGTCCACAGCAAGTAAGATATGTAGAATATAATAAAAGTTAAGAGTACATAGAAGGTAAAAAGGCATATGAAATTGTGGGGGACAGAAAGATAAAAAGATAGAAAGATAAAACGATGTGGATGTGACATGAGGAGATTGGCATCAGGTGCTAGTAATTAAAATCAGTAACACCCAAACAATGCATTTTATGAATCAGCCACCTCAGCTGCATCGTTTAGCCCCCAGGGAGTACTCGTGCGCAGAGCATTAATCGAAGTGAATTCCGTATGTCATCTATATGCCGTAGACCATCGTGGGGAAGTCTCTAACCCTGTAAAGTAGACTTTTTTGCGAAAACAGGTATGAAAGTGGTCGTACAGGACACTGCGTATGTCACCTCTTGCTATATGATATACATGTTGTTTAGCTCGGGTCTTAAGAGGCCCACCTGTTTCGCCATATAGTCTATGGGATTGGAGGCACATTATACAATAAATTGCATTGGCCATGTCAGGCAAGATTCGTTGGCCAATGGGTCTGCCCAAGCCACTATGTGTATTAAAAATGTAATTTAAATGTCTATATTGTGGTTGACTGTTACCCTTGTCGTTTTCAGGTTTGTTCTTCATCGTATCAGGGTGCATCTTGGTATGTACAAGGATCTTGCAGCTCTTTCTTCTGGCGTGCAGTTTTTCCATAAACACCCGCATCAAGTGCACGGGGCCAAATTCTCGTAAAATTTGCTGTGTTTGCTGAATGCCCAACTTGGTCAGCTCTGCCATATGCTTCATGATGTCCTCTTTTCTGCAAACCCCGTCGGTTTTCTGCTGCACATAGTCTTCTGCACAGACTGCGAGGAGACCACAGATATCTTCAGCTGGCCAGAACTGGTAATCCATCATCTTTGTGGGTTCTTTGGCTGCTACTTTTGGTTTTGTAATGGTAATACAGGTAATACTCTGCCATCTTCGCTTTATTTTGCTTTCAAATGTTGACCCAGCCCCAACCTTGACATCGTCTCTAGCCCCTCTAGGACCATTGTTTAGATCGTGCCAGAAATCACAATCAATTAGCCCCAGGTGGGTCCCCTGACACGCTCCTGTTGGCTCGGCTTTGGCTTGACGGTGTGAAAGTGGCTAATGCTGTGGACAGCATGGCCCAGTAGGCATTGGTGTTGCATCCCCACGTCATGACGTACAGCTGTGTTAATTTCAAAGAGGAGGGCACTTCTCTGTAACATGTCCCACACATGTGCAGTAAGCACACTCTACTTCTTTTAAAATACCCTTACGTTCATTAAAAAAGGGACACCGTTTTAATATTACGATCCTCAGGCAGATGACGTAGGCTAGAGGAGTAATAGTACTTCCTCAATTTAAGTCACCATTTCAGAGTCAGACGCACAGGTAAATTTAGTGCGGCGCAGTTAACGACTCAAAACGTGTAACGCACAATGTTAAAGGATATTTTGCTTTGATAAATTACATTGCTTGATGGAATTCTTAGTGGGTGCTAGAGATGGAGATGTGTGGTGAATGGCTTTAAACCTTAACCTACCTTTAAACGCACAATAGTTTTCCATGCCACCTTAAACATCTCCTGCACCCATCCATCTGTAAAAACAAACTGGGCCTGCAGTGATCTGAAGTTGCTGAAGACTTTGTGTGTATGTGTAGTCACACTTAAAAAACTTCTTTTTTTTTCCTTAACTCATTCGATGCCAATGACGCGAAAACGCGTCTTTTACGATAATAACGCCCAGTGCCAATGACGCGTTATCGAGTCAATTGCGTTTTTTTACAGGGGAGGTGGGGTAATCATCTGATCTAGCTTGTGTACAAAAATCAAAGTTGTAATCACAAGGGAACCCATTCTGTGGGTAGTACCAGTATCAGTGTGGATATGTGATCATCTAACATTGTGTCAAAGAAGAGACACTGGACCTGGCTTGCTCAATTGCTCGCAGTTTTGCACACTGCTAGCTTGATCAAAATAAATCCTGTCAGCACGTATGTTGAAGCTACTGTTTTCCTAGCAACATCTCACGTTTAGCTTCTGCAAGCCACCAATAGATTAATTTCACTTTAGGTAATGCATAATGAGCAGCCTGTCGCGCTGTTTCATAGATAGCTACACCTGCACTTGACTGACCCGTCTGCGCCGACAGCAAGTCACTGACGACCCAGCTCTCTACATTTGGTAAAGCGCACGGATTCACTGCACTCTCCCAACATCATAATTTTCTGTGCTATCATTCTCATGTGTTAATCTAGTTCTGTGTGCGGATCCTGTGGAATACGATGTTATTTTGCTCTGAAGGCGTTGTATATTTGGTTCGGTTTCGGTTTGCCTATCCCCTCTCTGAGCCAAGTTCCCACACTAAAATGTTACAATGTTTTATCGTGTTTGGTGACGTTCAGAAATATTACATTTATTACCGATACTAGATGTATGGACCGGTATTTTAGATCGTGTTTATTGGTCTTCTCTGCTGTACACACACATACATACACACGCGCGCACACACAGGGGGAGAGCTAGAAGCACTACAGTTACAGTATAACATAGTGTGCTGTACATAAATAGCTGCTAAATAATGTTGCCAGCGTTATTTTTGGTGCAGTATACAATGGGATCACTTTTCATAATGTTTGAGATGTCTCTGAAGCAAAAACAATTGTAATCAAACACATTTTCTGCTTGAAATGTTGCTCGTTACAAAAAGCCGTTTTTCTCAGTATTTTGGTCAGAAATCAGCATTTTTAGTTACACCCACCCATGTTCTCCAGACAATTGCTAAGGAATGGAAAGAGGTACAAACAAAAAAATTCTGATGATAAAGGAAAGTCTGGAGTTTCTTTTGGTATGTTTTTTGAGAAGGTAGAACTCAATTTTCTGTGGGTCTTCAAAAAACACTGAAATGTTCAAAAAATCCTGGCACTGGGACGTGACCAACTTTGAAAATGGCTGGCACTGAATGAGTTAATTTTGCGGTGGTCTCTAGTAATAACAATCGCAATCAGAGATAGCAACCTGGACCCGCGTTGATTGTATACACCTGCTCTGGATTAGAATGGCCATTGATTACGGGCAGACAGGAACACACATGGACAGGGTCATCCTCTGGGGGACCAGGTAATGAATGCTCTGTGAGCCAGTTTTGGTGAAAGAAAAAATGCTTTAGTGCTCCTGTTACAGGCTGTTCTAGTTTGGTGGAGGAGATAGTGTGGGGAGAATGACAGGTTCTCGGCTATGCTAGTCACAAGCTACATTTAAAGCCCATTCAGTCATTGCATACCAAATAGAAGATTTAAAGGTTCTAAACACACACATACTTACCTTTATTTCGCGTGTGAAGTGAATGTGTGCTGCAATGAGGCTCCTCTGGTAATCACAACTGTGGCATGGCTTTTTCTAATTAACAAACTTGTCACTTTGTTCGCCTTTTTTTTAATCACTCGCTTTTTTGCCTATGTTCTTTCATTGACTAATGGAGGCAATCGGGGTAGAAGAACATTTTCACGTGCAGCATGCACGTACAACTTGGAGTGACCTATCATATTTTAAAAAGAGCAAGTACTAAACGGGTTTGTCATGGAATAAGACCTTTGAGTGTGAGTGCCTACGCACACAACAAAATGTGTTCTCAAAGTGTGGCAATAGGCTAACATCTGTTGACCACTCTGTATGACCATACAGATACAATTCTTTCTTTTTTCCATCGTGTCTCATCTTTGCCTTGGGTAGTATTAACTGGATGTGGTGCGACCAATCCAAATAAGTCACGTGACCGGCAGCCATTTTAGTGAACTCAAAATCTCAGATAGTCAGAGGCCTCAGCTGGCCAAGATGGCAGACACTGCTTGGTGTCACATCATGGCTGCCACCTAATCCAGAAACACCAAGAGCCAACTTTTCATGATTCTCTTCTTAGGGCATGTTTACTGTAACAGAAAACCCAACGTGTATCGTATCTTTATTGTTCTTGAAGGTGAAGAGGTGTGTGTTTGTGTGTGTGAGAGAGAGAGAGAGAGAAAGGGTGAGAGACCCTACTGCTGGTGTCATGTTTATTTTGGTATTATGGCAGATATGGTCATTGGCAGATTTTTTTTTCTGAATTGGTTATGACTACATCTCAAAGTGTTTTATACCTGAAAATAGTATATGTTGAATATGTTTTTGTTTTGTATGTACATGTATATAGAAAAGTCTCTTTGCAAAACCTCTATGACGGAAGTATTTTAGTCTTCTGATATTTGCTTTAATTATAATGAAATAGTAGTAATTATAATGAAGTAGTCACAGTAATGTTTACTGGGCATTAGCTCTGTCAAAGTATGTACAGTTGTAAGCTGCGTTAGAGGTTATTAAAACAACTTTACACCAGGAGCAGTGACATTGCTAAGCTAGACCACCAGACACTTCCTCCTTCGTGATGAGACGAGACTTCAGTCTCATCCCCTGGCTTCCTGGAAATCCCTGCAGTGGACTTACTGGGGACATGCTGCTGATGATTCCTGCCAGTTTAAAGGAGCAGGGCAGGGAGACAATGAAAGGAGGTCCAATGGCCTAAAGGACATAAAAAGCAACTTAAACAACATCCACTACTACAACCACTCTCAATGGAGTTGCTCCAACCTTGCCCACCCGCCCACCACAACGACAAGTCTCTCAATTATGTATTTCCAACACCTCCCACCCCCCCAACCACCCACATGGTTATCCACACACACACACACACACACACACACACACACACACACACACACACACACACACACACACACACACACACACACACACACAAGTCTGTGTTCCATGTACACACACACAGCAGACAGCCGTCTGTGGTTCATGTACACACACACACACACACACACACACACACACACACACACAGCAGGCAGCAATCTGTGGTTCATGTACACACAGACACACACAACCGACAGTCTGGACTGAAACCGGAAGGAATGAGTAGTCCTGCTGCATCCTGCAGGTAAAGCTGCCTGCAATATGTCAGATCACTACAGAAGCTAGGACTGCCACCCTGTGGAACATATGTGAATTCTACCTGATATGGTCTACTAATCACAACTGTCAGCATTTGTTAACTTCTGCACAGCATATCAGCTAACAGTCTCAATGTGTGAATACTGCATCGACGCATATCATGACAGCTGGAGAAGATCCGACAAACCAAACAGAAACCTGGATTAGGTCAGCAAGGTAGGCTTTATTTATTTAACAGGTTTTATGTACACAGAGGCAGTTCAATGTGCTTCACATACACTTAAATGAATTATACTTAAATAAATAAATACATAAATAAACACTTGCATAGAAATGTATTGTATTACATAAAATACATAAAAAGGGTTAAAATGATTAAAAGACAAAATAAACATGGGACTATAATAAATAGAAACCAATTTCTTTTTTTCCTCTTGTTGATTAACAATGACTTTCCGTCCAACTCATTCAAATGGTCGAAAGGCTTATTATTGAGAAATACTTAACAAAGGTGATTTTGTTAGAACCTTCCCGTGTTTGTCTCCAGCAGACCTGGCACCCTGCAGTACCCTGAGTCCTGCCAAAGCAGTCCCCTTTCAAAGCTGATGTGTGCAGAGATGGCGATGGCAGTCACACCTACGCTTCGGTTGTGCACACCTAAGCTTCCCCTGCTGTACTGCAGAGGTAATTATATTGATTATATGTGTTACACTGTACAGCAGACTGACAACTTGTTTTTTATGAAAAATATGATTTAGAAGAAAGTTGACCATGCCTCTGTCCAACAGCTCTTGAAGTAACTCGCAGAGTAACCCATGTCCTGCCAGAACGGCCTTCTTTCATCTTTGATGTGGGCAAAGACGGTGATTTGTGAGTTATATTACAGTGTTGTGCACACCTAAGGGCTTATTTACACCGAGTTGAGCATGTACAGCGCTTATCCGTATACAATATGTTTGTATAGGGACAGAATACGCGCAGATCACGCTTGCGATGTGAATAGTCTAATTTGTTAGCAAGCATTCTAAACGAATATGGACAGAAAACGGGCACGCGCTGAATACGCAGAGTGTTTGGTGTGAATGAGCCCTGAGCTTTCCCTGCAGTATTGTAGAAGTAATTTTATCGGATCATTTCCTTTGATACCAGTAGTGGTATAATTTTAACTACTTGTCTCTTTAAATGTGAGGCAGGTTTTTTGAGAACCTTCACTATGTCTCTCTCCATTAGACCATGAAGTGTCCTGTGTCCTGCCCAAACATGTCAGCAGGGTCAAGTTTGCCCTGGGGCATGTGGAAGGGAACAGCGCGTCTGACTCGGGGAATCTCGGTGACCAGTTATGTCTCGTTGTGCACGCCAGCGGAGAGCACACCTTCATCCTCTCTTGGCAACACCAACAGGTGAGCTGCTGAAAATACTCTTTACTTCATTCAGTGATTTTCATTTTTTTTCCTAAAAGTAAATAAATTATGTTTTGGTAAATTTGCAGACTCAGTCAGCCTAGTGGTTGAAAATCAGGAACAAGGTTTATTCTTAACAATAAGGACATCTCACACACACAGACACAGACAGGACACTACATACAGGACGATGACAAAAGACTGACTAACAGTGGTTTTTCTGGTTTTAAATGCGAGGCGTGTTTTTTGAGAGCATTCGACATGTCTCTCTCCATTAGACATTGAAGAACCTCACTGAGTGTCCTGTGCCCTGCCCAAACACGTCAGCAGGGTCAAGTTTGCCCTGGGGCGTGTGGAAGAGAACAGCGCGTCTGACTCGGGGAATCTCGGTGACCAGTTATGTCTCATTGTGCACGACAGCGGAGAGCACACCTTCGTCTTCTCTTGGCAACACCAACAGGTGAGCTGCTGAAAATGCTCTTTACTTTCTTCAGTGGTTTTCATGTGTTTTCCTTACTGCTGTTTTATCTCATTTTCTCCTCTTCTAAAGCCTCCCCTGTTTATTTTGTCCTCAACCAAATTGCACAAAACTAGCTTAGAACAACTGCCATAGAGTTCTTACACTGTGGTCCATGGTCCCTGTTTCTCAGACAGCGAAGATGACCAAGTTCACGGCTTGAAGCCAAGGGTAGGGTTTGAGAAAAGCCAAGGGTTGTCTCAAATTCAGAAACACTATGCAACTTTGAGTGCTTTTCCTCAACAGAGCTCCCCCACGAATTGTCTCCAAGTAAATGGACACTCTCGTGAAAATAGACTGTTTTCCCTTCCCCTCACCCCATGCATGTGTTTTTAACTCAACTGATCAGAGTAACTGGCAAATTCAGAGGAAGTTATGTCCACCAAGGTAAATAAAGTCAGAATGTCTTCAGAATTAGTTTTCTCAAATCCACAAAGGTTGGCGCAGTCGGGCAAACGCATGAGAATCATCAGGCTGTGTACCTCTCCTCTATTGGCCTTGTAACTAATACACGCAGATATCTTCCTGCCTGCTGACGACCAACCCACTCACACTCTCTCTCTCCCTCTCTCTCTCTCTCTCTCATTTTCTCTCTCTCTCTTTCTTTCTTGCTGTCTCCTTCTCCCCTCCCCCTCTTAATGTATCTCTCTCTCTCTCTCTCTCTCTCTCTCTCTTTCTCTCTCTCTCTCTCTCTCTCTCTGTCTCTCTCTCTCTCTCTCTCTCTCCCCTTCCTTCTTCTCCCTCTTTCCCTTTCTCTCTCTTTCTGTCCAGGCTGAACATGCTTCATGAAGATGATCAACTACTAGTAAAAGGATTTTCATACCTGGAACAATAACTGCTAAGATGTATGTTCTCAGTGGAGTACAGAGTTTACACCTTAAAGCAGCACTGTGCAATTTTTTCGAGAATCATCTTCACAAGTCGGGAGATGCTTAACGAGTTAATTAATCATCTTCATAAGTTGGAAGATGCTTACATGAGTCATTACCAGGCGAATGAAAAAAATGTTTGACCGCCCCCGCTGTCTGACACACAAAGTCTCAAATATCATGAGAAGCAGGATAATGTTAAATTCTGGAAAATAAAACAGACTTTACTTACCTCGATGGACACACACTACTTTCGTCTTCACTCGTTACTCTGATCAGTTGAGTTGAAAGCACATGTACAGTGTGAGGGGGAAGGGAAAACAGTCCATTTGTATGAGGGTGTCCATTTACTTGGAGACACTAGGAGGAAGCTCTGTTAAGAAAAAAATCACTCGAAGTTGCATTGTATCTCTAAAGGTGACAGAGATTTTTTTTAAAAAGTTGTACCTTGATTTCACTGCAGAATGGTTGTCTACCTGCATTCAAAAAAATTACGAAAAGTGCTACATCTTCTGAACATCATTCTGAACATTTTAATGTTATAATGGCGTAATAATGCACTGTCTCAGCAATGCAATGCCCCTTTGATGCGAGCTCTTGCGTGAACACATGTTAACACTCTTTGTAGTCCAGAGATGCTAGAACTATGCAATGCCCTGTTGATGCGTGCTTTTGCGTGAACATAGGTCAACAGTCCTTGCAAACCAGAGGCGCTAGAACAAGGAAAGTTCATTTAGGTGCAGTCGGGTTGATGGTGTCCCCAGGGAGCAACAGGGGTGAGGGAAAAACTCCCTGTTTGTTTGATTTGTGTGATGTTGATGTTGTGTGTGTTGTTGTTCATTATTCTACACACAGCACACGGTGATCTTGCCTAAGAGGGCTATGGATTAAATCACAACAGATTTCTCCTTCGCTGTCCTGACTGGGCATTGCAGTATATGCATGTCGCTTCACATGACCAGACAACAGTTCTGCTGTCCACACACACACTCTTGCCTGTAAAAAGGGGTCAGGATTGTACCTCACAATACATGGTAAGTCACATCCTCTTTGGATACCACAAAATGATCGTAGTGAATGCTGGAAATATTTACAAATTTGAATAGGTATTTTATTTTATTATTTGTTTTATTTTGTGTGCCCCCAGAAATGCATCTGGAAAACTACGCAACTGAAAGATGAGATGTTATCCCTCCTCCTCCGTTGCCAAAAGGCAGTTATCTGTCGAACTGGGCAAACAGTATTCCAGTCATCATGCTCTGTCATGCTCCACTGTACCACACTTGCCATGTAATGGACAGACTTTTCTAGAAGGATTTTGACTACAGGTCTCAGGTGATGACCAGATCAACAGTCAGTTCCCCTCACTGGGTCAGGATTGAGCTGGTCAGTTTCATCACTTTTAGTATTTTTAATTACATTACACTTAGCTGACGCTCTTATCCAGAGCCACTTACAGATATTTACAGGGTTTCAGTTACAGTCTCTGGAGCAGTGTAGGGTTAGATGCCTTGCTCAAGGGCATCTCAATCATGGGGAGGGTGGGATTCGAACCGGCAACCTTCCGATTGCAAGACCAACTCCATCACTGCCTCCATCACTTAATTGTTGGGCTTCTGTGCGTTTTATGTCTGTTTTGTGCACTTTAAGTTTGCAGCTTGTGTTTATTTCCTGTTTATCTGGCTTCTTGGCCCCTTGTTTTTTTTTTTTTTTGCTTGTTTTGTCAATTTTATTTCGAGTGTCAAGTCATGTTGTGTGATCTGTGCTCTGCCATGGGTCCATGTTGTCTACACCTCTTTTTCCTTATTTGGTCAAGGCCATCGCCTCATCGCCATCTTTTTAAAAATGGGATAATCAGCATTCTACACTCTCATGCTGGATTGGCTACCTGGAGAACAGACAACAGACATCGCAGAGACGAGACTGCATAGGATCATCTGGTGCTTCCTTTCCACTTCCTGTGACTTAACACAAGTGTGTGTGTGTGTGTGTGTGTAAGTGTGTGCGTTTGTGTGTGTGTGTGTGTGCTGGGTCCACTTCCCCCATGCTGATTTGGTGGGTGTTCCCTTTTCAGCTTGTGCAGGAGTTTCCCTTGTGTGTGTGCAATAAGTTGAAATGAATAGGGGTGGGATAGCCTGGTAAACCCACCCCTCGTACTTCATTTCATTTTGTACAGAGGGTCTGGACTGGAATCTCTGGGGGTCATGTAGTCGCCCCCAACAAGACCGATCCAATCAGCGAACAGAGGGTGTGTTCGTTAGCGGTGACATTGAGCTTGTGTGCTACATTTGAATTGTAGTGCATAGGTAGGCAAATTGCATACGTGACGACCAGGCGTTAGAGATTGGGTAAAGGCAGCGGTACTTGTTTTAAACTTCAGCAGAGTCCACACCTCCAGGAACAAATCGTTTCTGACGGTGTCTGTTCCAGACCCTGTGTACAAAATGAAATGAAGTACGAGGGGCTGGTTTACCAGGCAAGGGGTGGGACACTGTCAATCTGTTCTTTCAATACCTCCATAGTACCTCCAAACAAGCATCGCTTGGGATGAACATCCCCCAACAGGCACTCCCAGTTACAACTGCTCTCAGTGGTGCTTCCAGAATAGTGGAACAAAGTACTAAAATGCTACTCGAGCATGGCCATCTTTCTGTTTTTGAAAGGCTCTTGTAGACTCTTCTCTTTGAAAGAAACACTCCTGTCTTCACAACTGTACTCAATAGGAGGCGATTAGGATGTTTAGGTCTTGTTCTTTATGTTCTTGTAAGAGCTTTCTACGTGCCTTTTCTGAGTGATCCTGTACCGCTCTGTAGCTTGGAGTGTTTTTCCTTACTTGTAAGGGCTCATTCACACCAAACACTCTGCGTATTCAGCGCATGCCCGTTTTCTGTCCGTATTTGTTTAGAATGCATGCTAACAAATTAGACTATTCACATCGCAAGCGTGATCTGCGCGTATTCTATCCCTACACAAACAAATTGTATACCGACACGCGTTGTACACGCTCAACTCGGTGTGAATGAGCCCTAAGTTGTTTTTGGTAAAAAGCATCTTCTGTCATGTTTTTTTTCGTTTGGTTGATGTTTTGTTATATATTTGTGTATAATTTTTTCTTTTCATTTTTTATCTATTTCTTTAAAAATAATCACCTTAACATTGCAACACCTGTTACCTTCAGACATGGAACAGTCACTTTAGGGCTTCAAACCCTGTATGAAGGGGTGTGCGTGTGTGTGTGCGTGTGTGCGTGCGTGCGTGCGTGGTGTCAGTGTGCATAGGCTATAGAGCTATCAGAGCTCCATTACAAGTCATTTGAACTTTTGTTTTTAAGATTTGTATGTTGGTGTGTATGGATCTTTACTGTGTGTGTATGTGTGTGCGCACTGTACCGTATTTGTCTTGCCTATTGGTTTTAACAGTTGTGGTTATCAACAATTGTTCCCAGTGAGACATAGTACATTGTTTCATCTCACCATGTACATGGCTGAAACCGCAATAAAACCTAATTGACTTGACTTGGGTGGAAGTGTTGAGTGTGCTTAAACGAGGTCTGTGTAATCACACTGCTTTTTTTGCTACTCATTCTTGGTTCGGTGTACTGTATGTAAGTAAGTCTACAGCACTGTACAAACCCACTGGGGAACAGCATCCTGGAGTGTATGGGGACAATTGTGTGACATCTGGCGCTCGTGAAGAAAAAACCAGGAAGCAGAACTGCTGATGTTTTAGCAATTGGTTTATGTAACTCGTCACATAATCTCACAACATTCAACAGTGGAAACATCACAAACGTAAAACATCAAATGGTGTTTTGAATGTTAAAAAGCTGAAAGGAAATTTTATGACTTTACGACAGCTTGAGTCAATGACTGTTTACAGATCTTGCCTAATAGAGGATCTGAAAGACTTTCAAATAATAACAGCAACAAATGGTGAAATGGTCTGTAACATAAGCAGTATACATCAGTGCATGTATGGCCTCAGTGTGGCAGGATAAAGGTGTTATCAGCTCGTAGCAATCTTGCAATGCTAATAATTGCGTGTCCAAGCTAAAGAATTACAGTTGGGTGGCGTTCCCATTTATTACAAACCCTGCTTAATACGAAGCTAGTACTCCAGTGCTATGGTCCAAAGGTGCAAGTGAAAATAAAAGCTGCGGTTGCTGCGTGCTGTTTATGAAGCCTTCTTGCGATACAAAATGAATGAATACTATTAAACTCCTGCCATGCCCAATGCACCCCCCCACCCCAATTACAGAATGAGTAAGTGCCTAATATTTACCCTCTGCCCAATATCACCCCCCCTCCCCCAATACATAATGAATAATGCCTAATTTTAACCTTCTGTACAGCCCAATACCACTACCCCAATACCCCATTACAAAATTAGTAAGTGCCAATTATTTACACTATTAACATCACTGCACCCCCCTCCCCACCCACATACAGAATGAACAAGCGCAATCAGAGATGGCATCCTCGTCCCCCATGTGGACAGAGGGTCATTGCAATACGGCCAGACAGACAGGGTCATTGCAATACCTGGGCATTCCCCTCCGGGGGACCAGGTAAATAAATGTCTACCTCACACCCACCCCCACCCACTCAACATACCCCATCCCCACCCACGTACAGAGTTAATAAATGTCTTCCCCACCCCCACCTACTCAACATAGGTGCCCCATGGGCTACATGATTTTGTTGAGGCCACGGAGATTGCAGTGGAGGCAACATTTGAGGAGGCAGAAAGATCACAGCAAGGCAAGGCAAGTTTATTTGTTATTTGTATAGCACATTTCATACGCAAAGGCAGTTCAGTGTGCTTAAAAATAAAAGCAGAGGACAATATGTAAAAGCATTAAAGATAAAATAAGTGTAAAATCATAACAGTAAAATAAGTATGTGGCAAATAAATGAGTATAAATGAGTCATCTGAAAAGATAAAATAACTGTAAATGCTTAAATGGATAGATGTAAAATTGGTATAAATCAGTAACAGAAAGCATCTGAGAACAGTTTGGTCTTAAGTCTAGATTTGATACTGCCAACAGTGGGAGCATTTTTGATGTCTTCTGGACGTACAGACACATGATCACCTGCAGGAGACTTGTTCTGGCTTTAGTTTTCCAGTTGTGCTTTTCTCACACCCTGAAAATGGAACATGCCAGAACAAACCAGTTACTGTTTATTAGCACTTAGATGCTAGCACGCTAGTTTTTTAGCATGTATATTAGCACTTCAATCACCTCTACAGCTAAAGAACTAAATGCTGTCGCAGACATAAGAGAGCATAATATCATGTTAACCATTGAATGTAGAAGTGACTTACTGGGAGAGTTTCATACTCTGAGGTGCTTGCAGTCTTGGGATCAAGGGCTGTGTAAGTGGCATCATCATTGTCAGGTTGGGACCCCTGGACAAACAGGAGCAGACACTGAATATATAGTCATAATTGGGTATATGATGAGGACGATGATGACAACTAAATATTTTTCCAATGGGTATGGAAGTGCACAGATTATTCAGGACAAATCCATAGATTCTGGTCATACCACTCCCAGTGTTAACCCATCCGGCAAATTGAGAGTGAATGCAACACTAAATAGTTTTCCTTTTTCGGTTGCTCTACAGGTTGGAAGTGGAATTGTCGGTCATTTGAACTAACAGGGAGATGGCCCGCTCCTCCAAACTGACTTAGTGTGCTTATAGCCAATAGAGGGTGGCAGAGCGAAGTCAGAAGTGCCTTTCACCCTGTTACGAATTGATGAACCACTGAAACGATTCATGTATAATATAAATAAGTTACATATGTATTTATTTTTGAGGTAGCTGGCCATAAACACAAGATGGGTGCTTGAAAGGGGAGAGTCAGGGACATTACCTGTCTATCTGCAGCATCCTTCAAACCCCTTCTACAGAAACACAAAGGTTTAACATTTCATTTTTAAACACTTTAAAAATGAATGGTCGGATTTAGGGAATGGTATGCAGCTTTTTATTATTTTACCAGTTTGCCGAGTGTGTCTCTTACACTAGAGTTAGGGGTGGGTGAAACCTACTTTTTCACTTTGCAGATGAGGATGGTAGTCAGAGCAACAGCAGCCAGGGCCCCCAGCAACCCCCCTACAGCAGTCAGCATCCCCCACATTTTACCTGATGGGGGACAGAATAGAGTACTGATGAACAGCCGGGGATTCTCCTGCATGGGGCAACTCCTGCACTGAAAGACCCATATCTGTGATCTCTGCTCCTAAACATAAAGCTATAACCACTTCGTACAGAAGATGTGACATTTTGCACATTTAATGCAGACTTTTTACGTTTCATCTTGATCAAAGTGAATAAAGTATTTATTTTTCCACTAACTTTTGTGTACCGTTGATGCACATTACAACACTAAAGTCGAGGGCCTCAAAAATGTGTAATACAAAAGCTACTTTGTTTTGTCTCTTATGCTTTTGCTGTTTTGATTCAGTATAGATACAGGGATGCGTGACAGTGATGATGTTGATATTTTGCTTACAGTCCGAGTTTGCAGTATCCTTTGTAATGAAAAAGTAGACGTGGAAAGTACTGACCTACTCCACACAACTGTGGGTGGTATCAGTTTCTTACAACCATGTTTATGTACTGCATTCACATACACATTTCATATTGAAGCTTTAGCAGGATAATTAAAACAAGGAGGTCTAAGGAGTGCAAACTGAGGGCATAGAAAGAATAAGGTTTTCTTACGAGTAACGACTATGGACAGCAAGGGGGAAGCTTCTTCGCCGAGTTCATTCGCCGCAACACAGTAGTAAAGGCCACTGTCCTCCAAGCCGATATCAGGCAGCGTGTGGGTCTCGCCTGATCCTATCTGTAGAGGTTCAGCCGCTGTCTTCTTATACCAGGTGTAGTTGTACACTGGTGGGTGGGCATCACTGTTGCAGGTCAGAGTCACCAAACTACCCTTCACCATTTCACCAGATGGACTGACTGAAGCAAAGACAGACTTTGGAGCATCTTGGAACATAAACACATAAAGAAAATACAGAATCAGATGTGGACAATCTATCCATTCAAACAAACTAATGCAAAGTGGTGAATCCATCCTGTTTAGCCCAACTTTTACTCATACATTTGTGACATTTGTCATAATACAAACCAAATAAATAAGTCGACAAATGCATAATTTAAAATAAAAAAAATCAGACTAAATAAATAAGCAAACATAGTAACATTAAAGCAACACTAAGTAGTTTTCGCATTTGGTCGCCCTACAGATCGGAATTGTTTCTCATTCGAACGACAGAGACACCGTCTGCTTCTACAAATTTACTTAGTGTGGTTATAGCCCATGGAGGGTGGCAAAGCAAATTCAGATGTGCCTTTCACCCAGTTACAAGTTGCTGAACCACTAAAAATGATTTTGGAAACATTATTTTAAGGTTGAAAAAACTACTTAGTGTTGCTTTAACAAGCAACCAACATAAATCATAACCTATTTCCTCAAACAATCTGCTATTGTCATGGCACTCAGCATGTACTGAGGTGTGATTTTATGGAGTATTTAGTTTTGTGTTCCCTCACGTGTGCTCACATCTGACAGTGACTCTAACTGCTGGGGAGAGATCGTCCTCATAGCCCTCGACACCACAGGAGTAGCTGCCTGCATCCTCGCTGCTGACTGGGTCGAGGTACAGCGTGTTGTTGTTGACAGTGACGTTCCTCCTTGCCAGGCGCTGGGAGTTCTTGTACCACACAAATTTGGCGTTGGGACGCAGGGGGCAAGTACATATGCAGGTCAGAGTGGCATTCTGTCCCTCTGTGATGTTATTTGGTCTTACCGACACACTCAACTCTGCATACACACACACACACACACACACACACACACACACAGAAACAAAGTATGTGAAATATTCTCCATGAATGCAGTTTGGCAAAACATGGGGACTTTTTTGGAGGGTGTTTTTACCTGAGGCGCCTCGAATGCTGGTCTTACAATAGGGTCCCCAGAATTGAACTGGTTCATAAGCACACTGCACGAGGGGAAGAACTGAGACAGACCCCATGACAGAGTTCATACAGGCATACAATGTTGATTCAATAACAATAGGGGTATGACATAAAACATGGGTCTACGTTGATTTGTACAGATCTGTCACAGTATGGATGTTAAGCTTTATTACAATAGCTAAGCCTATGTTGATACAACAGTGCTGAAACCCACTCACACACTAACTGTGTATTTGGGGGAAATATTACTCCACACACGTACATATGCTCTCTGCACAGGCAAATTCACTATGCGAGGGAGGTACGGCAAGAACGTACAAGGAAAAAAACGCTGGCTTGTGGCAGAATTACTCATTTTCATTGATTGGTCAATAAAAGGAGCAAAACCGGGACTTTTTGGCATCCCGTTTTTGGCTTATGTTGTCTGTATGTTCCCAGTGCTGTTTGTCCCTCTGCTTCTCCCATACCTGCTCAGGAGAGCCAGCTGATTGACCTGATTAGGAGCACCTGGTCACGTGATCAAGTACTACTTAGGAGCACCTGGTTCCTGCTGCCAGGGAGAGGCTTTTGGTGTGGGACTGCTGCCGTTGCTGTTGCCTCTCAGCCTGGGGATTGTGTCATTATGATTTGGACTTTGTGTTGTGTCTTTGTCTTACGTGTTAATGTAATAAATCCCACTGGTTGGGTTGCTTTTAAATGTGTTTTTTTGTTCTTACTTGGGTCAGTGGTGGCTTTGTTGTTAGCCCCAGTAGGGCCATCCAATAGTGGGGCATAACATCCAGACATACATCTCAAAATCAGGACGGTCCCAGACAAACCAGGATGTCTCTCCTCCTTAGTGTGTTTTTTGAAGGTATCTGTTTTAGTTGGTTTAGTTGTTTTTTATCACAGCACAGTGATATGATAAACATTTAGATTCATCGAAGTGGCTACTGGTAAGGCAGTTTCCATGCCATTAGAACTGGTTTTATTGGTATGAAAAAAAAGGGAACGGAATCTAGCGTTAGGGTTCGGTTTGGGTTTAGGGTTAGGGTTGGTATAGTGTGGTACAGATTTCAAGTTCCAGATCTATAACTTTAAATGTATTGGTCTGTATCTGGAAGAATATGGACCAATAAGGTTTCGGAGAATAGGTTCCGGACCAATATCCTTACATCTACTGGTATGAAATCCCGGACCCGTAGCCACTGCCTAAATTGATAATAATACACCCTCAGCTGCAACTGTCACGCCCGGTGTCCACTAGCAAGCGATGCGAACTCCGCACCGCAGAACCCCTAGTCACTTCTATGGGACGTGACCGACCGTTAATTCCGCTTCTGCAAAGAATTGTGGGTAGGCGGCACGGCCAACTCGAGGGGTCCAGCGCGACCAAAAGTTCAGCCATGCCGAACTTTATGCAAATGAACACGTCCAACACGCGGCGGCTAACCAATAGCAGAGCAACAGTGTATTAAACAGGTATGATGTAGGACAGTTATTGCAGTACATTTCACGGTCAACTCACTGTCAAAAGGAATGACGAGAGGTTGATTATTGCCGTTTTTTCTCACCCCTGCTTGTATGACCGCACCCTTACATTACATTCATATTTCTGGTCTTTGCACATGTGTATATAACATAAAAGAAATGTTTCCTGCAGAATTCACTTCGCTTGCTAGTGGACACCGGGCGTCAGACATCAGACTTACCAGAATGCTCTGTCACCCTGCATGATTCTCCTGGTGGGCCAGGATTCCCCCGTTTTCCAGGCAACCCAGGAGCACCTCTTTCACCAATGGCACCAGGAGGACCAGGCAGTCCATCGGCAGGCCCAGGGGGTCCAGGAGGCCCAGGGGGTCCAGGAGGTCCAGGGGGTCCAGGAAGACCAGGGGGTCCAGGTATCCCATTGGGAGTTGGATCTTGGGAGTTAACACAAACACAAAGTTTCAATTTCCATGTGCAATAGTAAACCTGTCTGCAAGATGCTGCTCCATTTTATACCGATTCTCAACAATCAACCTGCATACAACCTGTATATGTTAACGGACTTGGGCCGGTAGTCTGAACATGGCCTACGGGCCTTAATGCGTAAGTAATGAGGGAATGGAATCTCCACAGTCTGGGCTCAGACTTCCCAGTAGAAACAGCAAAGGTGTTACACTGCACACAGACACCTGCTTGGTTTTGCACACACTGTAGGTCACTCTCGATTAAAATAATATGAAATGCTGTATTTAACAAAACCTTTAAAAATCAAATTAATCCCTCCTTTTTGACACTGTTTAGCGCATATTTGGCACTATTTATCACTAATTACCAATAAAATGACAGGACTAATTGTGCATGTAAGTTTATGTTTAGCTAAACAAAAAAAGAAACAATGGGTACATCTTTTTGGTATATTATTTGTTAAACAAATTCCATCCATTCCGAACTCCTCTACAATTAAACTTTCTGTCCATATATGTACCAGACACAGAACTGTGGTAGACAGGTGTATAACAAAGTCAACCTTTACATTGTACTTTTAGATATTCTGTTGAGCGTTTACTGTAAGACAGGTAGGTAAAGACCTGAAGGTTCCTCCCTCCACAAAAAAAGTGCCTAAAAGTGCCAGAACCTCATTCATTAAACGTAATGAAACAACTGTTTGGTCTTGTAATATCAAAAACAGTCCAGTGTCACTCAATGTCATTTAGGTATACTATTATGTATTGTATATACTATTATTTATTGTTGTATCATCCAGAAAAGACATTAGGTTCCCCATCAGCTTAATATATAATATTCATTTGTCTGTTATGTTTTAAATTCACAGAGCCTTAAGGAACGTAGGAAAAAAAAACATAGATGTGTCTGGTAAGCACAAAAAACTTTTTGGTCAGCACAATATAGTTTTTGGTGTTCACCAGAAACTGAAAGTCAACAGTAATTGTACTTTCTGGGATGAAGCCTCCAAGGTAAGGATAAAGTCAGAGGGGAGGATTTATTCTCTCTCTCCTAAAAACATGAAATATTCCTGATAGTGTCATTAATCAACTGAAGGATGACAGGGTAAAGATAAAATGTAACCTT
>CM050198.1:9499761-9702261 GCA_027475355.1 Coilia nasus
TTAACTAAGCAGTTCCTTCGTCTGAGAAACCACTTTTCTCTTCTTTTTGACAATTGTTACCTTTTACCAAAGAGCACCTGAATCTAAGAAATGTAGGTGTCATTTTGTGGATTGAGCACACTATCTTTTTGAAATCAGTTTAACAAACACTCTTTGACAATGTTTTTAAGAGACACTGTGACTACCTACAGTGTGTGCAAAGCCAAGCAGGTCTCTGTGTGCAGTGTAACACCTTTGCTGTTTCTACTGGGAAGTCCGAGCCCTGACTGTGGAGATTCTTTCCCTCATTACTTACACATAAGGTCACTGGGCCATTCTCAGACTACCGGCCCAAGTCCTTTAACATATACAGGTTGTATGCAGGTTGATTGTTGAGAGTCAGGATAAAATGTAGCTGTAGCCTCTTGCAGACAGGTTTATTATCTATTGCACATGGAAATTGAAATGTGTTTGTGTTAACTCCCAAGATCCAACTCCCAATGGAATACCTGGACCCCCTGGGCCTCCTCGCCCTCCTGGACGCCCTGGGCCTGCTAGTGGACTGTCTGGTCCTCCTGGACCCCCTGGGCCTCCTGGACCCCCTGGGCCTCCTGGACGCCCTGGGCCTGCTAGCGGACAGCCTGGTCCTCCTGGTGCCCCTGGCAAATCTGGTATTCCTGGGAGGCGTGGAGAAGGTGGGCCTCCTGGCCTACCTGGAGAACCATGCATAGCGGCAGAGCATTATGGTAAGTCTGATGTCTGACAGCTGAGGGTGTGTTATTATGAATTTAAATGTTTATGATATCACTGCGCTGTAAATTCGAACAAGTAAACTTTACCTAAAAAAGAAAAGAAAAAAAAAACAATTACCTTCAAAAAACAAACTAAAGAGGACTTTAAATGCAAAGTTGAGAGACATCCTGGTTTGTCTGTGACTGTCCCGATTTTGAGATGCATGTCCCGAGTTCCAACAAAAGCCAAATAGCATGCTAAAATGTTCCAGTTTTTTATCATTTTATTGACCAGTCAATGAGAATTAATAATTCTGTCACAAGTGAGCATTTTTTTTACTTGTGCGTACTTGCCATACCTCTCTCGCATAGTGAATTTGCTTGAATTTGCTCGCATAGTGAATTTGCTTGTGCAGAGAGCATATTTACATGTGTTATATGCACAGTTATTGTGTTACTGAGTGTTGTCACTGTTGTATGAGCATATTAGCCTGATATACCAGCCCCTCATACTTCATTTCATTTTGTACAGAGGGTTTGATCTTGCTGCATTGAGAAACGATTTCTTGCTGGAGGTGTGGACTCTGCCGAAGTTTAAAACAAGTGGCTCTGCCTTTAACCAATTGTCAACGTCTGGCCGTCACGTATGCAATTAACCAACCTACTCAATACAATTCAAATGTAGCACACAAAGTCAATGTCATTGCTCATGAATACTCCCTCTGTTCACTGATTTGATGGATGTGCTTGGTCCAAATGCAGGAATGTCAGCAGCAACAACGGCAGACCCTCTGTACAAAATGAAATGAAGTAAGAGGGGCTGGTTTACCAGGCTATGTCCATATAGGTTTAGTTATAGTAACACAGCGTAATATCCATACTGTGACAGCTCTGTACGAATCAACATAGACCCATGTTTTATGTCATACCCCTATTTTTATTAAATCAGCATTGTATGCCTGTATGAACTCTGTCATGTGGTCTGTCTCAGCTCTTCCCCGTGGAGAGTGTGTTTATGGACCAGTTACATTCTGGGGACCCTATTGTAAGACCAGCATTCGAGCCACCTCAGGTAAAAACACCCTCCAAAAAGTCCCCATGTTTTGCCAAACTGCAGACTTCCCAAAGGCTTTGACACTCAATGACCCTGCAGTGCACTCCATTACTTTTATGCATATGTGGAAAATATTTTACATATTTTGCTTCTGTGTGTGTGTGTGTGTGTGTGTGTGTGTGTGTGTGTGTGTGTGTGTGTGTGTGTGTGTGTGTGTTTGCAGAGTTGAGTGTGTTGGTAAGACCAAATAACATCACAGAGGGACAGAATGCCACTCTGATCTGCATGTGTACTTGCCCCCTGCATCCCAACGTCAAATTTGTGTGGTACAAGAACTCCCAGCGCCTGGCAAGGAGGAACATCACTGTCAACAACAACACGCTGTACCTCGACCCAGTCAGCAGCGAGGATGCAGGCAGCTACTCCTGTGGTGTCGAGGGCTATGAGGACGATCTCTCCCCAGCAGTTAGAGTCACTGTCACTGTCAGATGTAGGTACACGTGACGTGAGGGAACACAAAACAAAATACTTCATAAAATCACACCTCAGTACATGCTGGGTGCCAGAACACATAAGTTCACTGTGAAGATTTTTTCCCTTGTTATTTACACATAAGGTCACTGGACCATGTTCAGACTACCAGCCAAAGTCCTTTAACATATACAGGTTGTATGCAGGTTGATTGTTGAGAGTCGGGATAAAATGTAGCTGTAGCATCTTGCAGACAGGTTTACTATTGCACATGGACATTGAAACGTGTTTGTGTTAACTCCCAAGATCCAACTCCCAATGGGATACCTGGACCACCTGGTCCACCTGGACCACCTGGACCACCTGGTCCTCCTGGACCCCCTAGGAGTATTTGGGGAGACGCTGGTTCTAATGGTCCTCCTGGTAACCCTGGTTTTCCAGGTGCTCGTGGGGCACCAGGAAGGAGAGGGGCAGAGGGTCCAAAGTGCCTGTCCAGAGAGAAAGCTAGTGAGTCTGATGCCTGATACGTTTTGCCGCTGGGTGTATATTAATATGAATGTAAATGTAAATTATGCAATATTTTGACCCCTACAACACACACACACACAAACACACACACACACACACACACGCACACACCGAGACTGGTGGTTGCAGGAGAAGAGGGAAGGAGGGTGCGACCTCTCTGATGTTTGCTGGTGATGATTGATTGACAGACTGCATCAGGATAACACAAAAAAGCTACAACGATATGGGTGTCCACACTGAAGAATTACATTTTAACAGCAACTTTCTAATAGTGAGTTAAACTTCTAATAGAACCTGACATCCTGTGTGTTCTTGTGAATTCTGATTGCCTGACAGCGCTTTTATAGTTCAGCAAAATCGCTCTGAAAGTGATCCCAACAATATCGTTCAGCCTGTCATTGTCGTTATAGTTGATGAGAACGGCACCATTCCCAAAAGTTAAAACAATTAGTTATATTCTCGTTCTAGAACCTTAAGGCTTATCTTCATTGCGGTCCCTATCCAGTGATGACAAAGCTAGTTCGCATTTTTAAAACATTTTAAAAGTTTTTTAAAGAGACCTTTGGCAAATTTGAACCTATATCCTACTCTTAAATGCCTTTGCGTACTTTCTGTATTCAAAAGAAGAAAAAGAAATCACTGCTATGTTGGTTGATGTTGAGAAGATTGGCCAGCTGGTTGTGAAGCTAAGCTATCTGTGCAGAATTCTAACTTCAAAGTAGACAGTAGTAATATTTCATTAATTGATTGAATAATTGATTGATTTTATCTTTATTTATCGGTTTACTTATTTAAAATAGGGACAATGCACAATAAACATTAATGTCGTAAGAAAAGAAAAGATGTCTTTAGCCAGGTTATACCAAAATTTGCTAATTTCCACCTGTAGTCCCTGGGCAGGCAAGACAAAAATTAAGAGGCCAATTTCAATCATTAAAATATGGCATATGATGGCCATGATTTTGAAAAAATAGATAAAACAAACGAACAGAGCAGTTAAACAAGATCAGATGGTTACAAGTTCGAATGCCGTATTAGTAGGAAGAATGGGGGTCGCGGGGTTAATAACTAGGGCTCTCCTGCACCCTCATCCATGGCTGAAGTGTCTTTGAGCAAGGCATCTGACCCCACATTGCTCCAGGGACTGTAACTGAAACCCTGTACCTAAATAACTGTAAGTCGCTCTGGATAAGGGTGTCAGTTAAGTGTAATGTAATGTAAACTAGTGAGAAGTACCTGTAACAAATGAAAAGAAAACAGTACATTAGTGCTCGTTCAACTTTGTGTTGAATTAATTCTCATTCAACTTTGTGTCAAAGACTGCATCATACATTAAGTCTTTGTGATAAAGCATATTCTTCATATGACTAGGTGGATCGAACCGTAACATCCATACAATGACAGCTTGGTACGAATCCACATACAGTTCCCCACCTTCTACCTCAGACTCACATTTTCATTAGATAAACACTGTAAGTGTTTTTGAACACTGTCGTGTGCTCTATCTCAGCTCCTGGGCCCTTTAGCCCTGGGCAGTGTGTTTCTGGACCACGGCTGTACTGGGGACCGTTCTGTGCCAGCAGCATTCAAAGCTTCTCAGGTAGGAGTACCTTCCAGAACAGTCCACCATGCAGGCAGACTGCGGAGTCTTTTACACCTAATGGCTTTTCAGTGAACGCCACTGCTTTACTGCATTTATGACCCACAAATTTGTGTTCTCCAGCAGGTAAACATGGTGGTCAGTTAACAGTGAATCCCGTGGACTAAATGTATGTGTGTGTGTGTGTACATGTGGACCTGTGTGTCTATTTATCTGTGTGTGTATGTGTGTGTGTGTGTGTGTGCACGTGTGTACAGTACATGTGTTTCTGTTTATCTGTGTGTGTGTATGTGTGTACATGTGTGTCTGTGTGTATCTGTGTGTGTGTGTTTACCTGTGTGTGTGTGTCTGTCTCAGAGCTGAGGGTGTTGCTAACCTCCCCTGCAATCACAGAGGGACAGAATGCCACTCTGACCTGCATGTGTACTTGCCCCCTGCATCCCAACGCCAAATTTGTGTGGTACAAGAACTTCCAGCGCCTGGCAAGGAGGAACGTCACTGTCAACAACAGCACGCTGTACCTCGACCTAGTCAGCAGCGAGGATGCAGGCAGCTACTCCTGTGGTGTCGAGGGCTATGAGGACGATCTCTCCCCAGCAGTTAGAGTCACTGTCAGATGTGAGCACACGTGAGGGAACACAAAACTAAATACTCCATAAAATCACACCTCAGTACATGCTGAGTGCCATGACAATAGCAGATTGTTTGAGGAAATAGGTTGAGATGTATGTTGTTTATATAGTATTTGGCTTGTTAAAGCAACACTAAGTAGTTTAAAAAAAAAAAAAAAAAAAAAAACTTAAAATAAAAACCTTCAATAAAATCTTAAAATAATGCTTCCAAAATCATTTTTAGTGGTTCATCAACTTGTAACTGGGTGAAAGGCACATCTGAATTCGCTTTGCCACCCTCCATGGGCTATAACCACACTAAGTAAATTTGTAGAAGTGGATGGTGTCTCTGTAGTTCAAATGAGAGACAATTCCGCTTCCAACCTGTAGGGCGACCGAAGGCGAACACTACTTAGTGTTGCTTTAATGTTACTATGTTTGCTTCTTTATTAAGTCTGAATCTTTCCATGTCAAATTATGTATTTGTCGACTTATTTATAGACCTATAAAAATTCAGGTTGGTTTGTCTTATAACAAATGTCACAAATATATGAGTAAAAGTTGGGCTAAACAGGATCGATTCACCACTTTGTATTAGTTTGTTTGAATGGATATATGTCCACACATCAGCATGTTTTGCATTTTTATTTGTGTTGGTCAGTGCATGATTCTGTATTTTTTTTAATGTGTTTATGTTCCAAGATGCTCCAAAGTCTGTCTTTGCTTCAGTCAGTCCATCTGGTGAAATGGTGAAGGGTAGTTTGGTGACTCTGACCTGCAACAGTGATGCCCACCCACCAGTGTACAACTACACCTGGTATAAGAAGACAGCGGCTGAACCTCTACAGATAGGATCAGGCGAGACCCACACGCTGCCTGATATCGGCTTGGAGGACAGTGGCCTTTACTACTGTGTTGCGGCGAATGAACTCGGCGAAGAAGCTTCCCCCTTGCTGTCCATAGTCGTTACTCGTAAGAAAACCTTATTCTTTCTATGCCCTTAGTTTGCACTCCTTAGACCTCCTTGTTTTAGTTATCCTGCTAAAGCTTCAATATGAAATGTGTATGTGAATGCAGTACATGAACATGGTTGTAAAAATCTGATACCACCCACAGTTATGTGTGGAGTAGGTCAGTACTTTCCACGTCTACTTTTTCATTACAAAGGATACTGTAATGAAGACTGTAGACTGTAAGCAAAATATCAACATCATCACTGTCACGCATCCCTGTATTAATAATGAATCAAAACAGCAAAAGCATAAGAAACAAAACAAAGTAGCTTTTGTATTACACATGTTTGAGGCCCTCAACTTTAGTGTTGTAATGTGCATCAACGGTACACAAAAATGAGTGGAAAAATACTTTTTATTCGCTTCAATTCAAGATGAAACATAAGAAGTCTGCATTAAATGTGCAAAATGTCACATCTTCTGTCCGAAGGGGTTGTAGCTTCATGTTTAGGAGCAGAGATCACAGATATGGGTCTTTCAGTGCAGGAGTTGCCCCATGCAGGAGAATCGCCGGCTGTTCATCAGTACTCTATTCTGTCCCCCATCAGGTAAAATGTGGGGGATGCTGACTGCTGTAGGGGGGTTGCTGGGGGCCCTGGCTGCTGTTGCTCTGACTACCATCCTCATCTGCAAAGTGAAAAAGTAGGTTTCACCCACCCCTAACTCTAGTGTAAGAGACACACTCGGCAAACTGGTAAAATAATAAAAAGCTGCAAACCATTCCTGTAATCAGAACATTCATTTTTAAAACTTTTAACATGTTAAACCTTTGTGTTTTTGTAGAAGGGGTTTGAAGGATGCTGCAGATAGACAGGTAAAGTTCCTGACTCTCCCCTTTCAAGCACCCATCTTGTGGTCATGGCCATCTACCTCAAAAATAAACACATATGTAACTTATTTATATTATACATGAATCGTTTCAGTGGTTCATCAATTCGTAACAGGGCGAAACCCTAACTCTAACTCTAACCTTGTTAGTTCCAATGAGAGACAATTCCACATCCAACCTGTAGGGCGACCGAAGAGGAAAACTACTTAGTGTTGCCTTCACTCTCAATCTGTCTGTTGGGTTAACACTGGGAGTGGTATGACCAGAATGTATGGATTTGTGCTGAATAGTCATAGCACTTCCATACCCATTGGAAAAATCGTCATCATCGTCATCATCATCACCATCTTCATCCTCATCATATACCCAATTATATATTCAGTGTCTGCTCCTGTTTGTCCAGGGGTCCCAACCTGACAATGATGATGCCACTTACACAGCCCTTGATCC
This sequence comes from Coilia nasus, assembly GCA_027475355.1. NCBI lineage: Eukaryota > Metazoa > Chordata > Actinopteri > Clupeiformes > Engraulidae > Coilia > Coilia nasus. The sequence goes on from CM050198.1 coordinate 9,507,028, forward strand.
CAAGACTGCAAGCGCCTCAGAGTATGAAACTCTCCCAGTAAGTCACTTCTACATTCAATGGTTAACATGATATTATGCTCTCTTACGTCTGCGACAGCATTTAGTGTTTTAGCTGTAGAGGTGATCTACATGCTACACTGCTACTCTACATGCTAAAAAACTAGCACTTAGCATCTAGCACTTAGCGTCTAAGTGCTAATAAACAGTAAATGGTTTGTTTTGGATTGTTCCATTTTCAGGGTGTGAGAAAAGCACAACTGGGAAACTAAAGCCAGAACAAGTCTCCTGCAGGTGATCATGTGTCTGTACGTCCAGAAGACATCAAAAATGCTCCTACTGTTGGCAGTTTCAAATCTAGACTTAAGACCAAACTGTTCTCAGATTCTTTCTGTTAATGATTTACACCAATTTCACATTTATCCTTTTAAGCATTTACGGTTATTTTATCTTTTCAGATGATTCAGATAACTCATTTATACTTATGTGTTTTTATGCTTTTATGTCTTTTATTTACCACATACTTATTTTACTTTTATGATTTTACACTTATTTCATCTTTAATGCTTTTACATATCGTCCTCTGCTTTTATTTTTGTTAACCACACTGAACTGCCTTTGCGTATGAAATGTGCTATACAAATAACAAATAAACTTGCCTTGCCTTGCTGTGATCTTGCTGCCTCCTCAAAAGTTGACTCCACTGCAACCTGCCTGGCCTCAACAAAATCACATAGCCGCCCATTGGGTACCTATGCTGAGTAGGTGGGTGTGAGGTAGACATTATTCAGTCTGTACGTGGGTGGGGATGGGGTATGTTGAGTGGGTAGGGGTGGGGTATGTTGAGTGGGTGGGGGTGGGGTATGTTGAATGCGCGGGGGTGGGTGTGAGGTAGACATTCATTTACTTGGTCCTGCGGATGGAATTGACCAGGTATTGCAATGACCCTGTGTGTGTCTGTCTGCCCGTTTTGCAATGACCCTGTCTGTCCACATGGGGGACCAGGATGCTGTCTCTGCTTGTTCAGTCCATAGACATCCTATAGCCTACATATGTACATGTGTACATATGTACATGTATAGGATGTCTATGGTTCAGGGTGGGTGGGGATGATTAGTATGGGGGGGGGTTGAAGAGGGTGGTGATGTTAGCGTAAATATTTGGCACTTTGCATAGCGTAAATATTTGGCACTTTGGAGGGGGGCATTGGGCTGGGCAGAAGGTTAACAAAGGTGATTTGGGAGAACCTTTCCCATCTGTCTCCAGCAGACCTTGCACCCTTTCACCCTGTAGTACCCTGCGTCCTGCCAAAGCAGTCTCATTTCAAACCTGATGTGTGCAGAAATGGCGATGGCCATCACACCTAAACTTCGGTTGTGCACACCTAAGCTTCCCCTGCTGTATTGCAGTGGTAATTATTGATTATATACTATATAAGCAGTTTATGACCCTCTGGAACGTGGTGCTGCTTTCTGATTGGTTGCTAGGCATGCAGTAAAATCGTATATCATGCTTGCCTTGAAAGTAGTTCTGGCAAAAAAGTTTAAAACTTCAGCACCGTTCCATATCAATACCCAATAGAATGTACGTACCTACTGTAACCGTCTCTATCAAACTTCACAATTAATGGCAATGTCGAGTTCAATTTCCATGAAATTTCCCACTGTTGGCAGTTTCAAATCTAGACTTTCTGTTCTCAGATGCTTTCTGTTACTGATTTATACCAATTTTACATCTATCCTTTTAAGCATTTACGGTTATTTTATCTTTTCAGATGACTCATTTATACTCATTTATTTGCCACATACTTATTGTACTGTTATGATTTTACACTTATTTTATCTTTAATGCTTTTACATATTGTCCTCTGCTTTTATTTTTAAGCACACTGAACTGCCTTTGCGTATGAAATGTGCTATACAAATAACAAATAAACTTGCCTTGCCTTGCTGTGATCTTTCTGCCTCCTCAAATGTTGCCTCCACTGCCATCTCCGTGGCCTCAACAAAATCATGTAGCCCATGGGGCACCTATGTTGAGTAGGTGGGGGTGGGGAAGACATTTATTAACTCTGTACGTGGGTGGGGATGGGGTATGTTGAGTGGGTGGGGTAGACATTTATTTAGTCTGTACGTGGGTGGGGATGGGGTATGTTGAGTGGGTGGGGGTGGGGTATGTTGAGTGGGTGGGGTAGACATTTATTCAGTCTGTACGTGGGTGGGGATGGGGTATGTTGAGTGGGTGGGGTAGACATTTATTCAGTCTGTACGTGGGTGGGGATGGGGTATGTTGAGTAGGTGGGGGTGGGGTAGACATTTATTCAGTCTGTACGTGGGTAGGGATGGGGTATGTATGTGGGGCAGCTGTGGCCTAATGGTTAGGGAGTTGGTCTTGCAATCGGAAGGTTGCCGGTTTGAATCCTGCTCTACAGATGGTTGAGATGGCCTTGAGCAAGGCATCTTACCCCACACTGCTCCAGGGACTGTAACTGAAACCCTGTAAATACCGCTCTGGATAAGAGCGTCAGCTAAGTGCAATAATGTAATAATGTAGTAATAATAATAATGTATGTTGAATGGGTGGGGTAGACATTTGTTCAGTCTGTACATGGGTGGGGATGGGAGATGTTGAGTGGGGTGGGGTGGGGTGGGGTGGGGTGGGAGGTAGACATTAATTTACATGGTCCCCCGGGGGGGATTGCCCAGGTATTGCAATGACCCTGTCTGTCTGGCAGTATTGCAATGACCCTCTGTCCACATGGGGGACCAGGATGCCATGTCTGATTGCGCTTGTTCGTTCTGTATGTGGGTGGGTGATGTTAATAGTGTGAATAATTAACACTTACTAATTTTGTAATGGGGGGGGGGGGGGGGGTATTTGGCTGGACAGAAGGTTAAAATTAGGCATTATTCATTATGTATGGGGTGGGGGGGTGATATTGGGCAGGGGGTAAATATTAGGCACTTACTCATTCTGTAATTGGGGTGGGGGGGGGGGGGGGCATTGGGCATGGCAGGAGTGTAATAGTATTCATTCATTTTGTATCGCAAGAAGGCTTCATAAACAGCACGCAGCAAGCACAGCTTTTATTTTCACTTGCACCTTTGGACCATAGCACTGGAGTACTAGCTTCGTATTAAGCAGGGTTTGTAATAAATGGGAACACCACCCAACTGTAATTCTTTAGCTTGGACACGCGATTATTAGCATTGCAGGATTGCTACGAGCTGATAACACCTTTATCCTGCCACACTGAGGCCATACATGCATTGATGTATACTGCTTATGTTACAGACCATTTCACCATTTGTTGCCGTTATTATTTGAAAGTCTTTCAGATCCTCTATTAGGCAAGATCTGTAAACAGTCATTGACTCAAGCTGTCGTAAAGTCATAAAATTTCCTTTCAGCTTTTTAACATTCAAAACACCATTTGATGTTTTACGTTTGTGATGTTTCCACTGTTGAATTGTGAGGAGTTACATAAACCAATTGCTAAAACTTCAGCTCTGCTTCCTGTTTTTTTCCTTCACGAGCACCAGATGTCACACATTGTGTCCCCATACACTCCAGGATGCTGTTCCCCAGTGGGTTTTGTACAGTGCTGTAGACTTACTTTCATACACTGAACCAAGAATGAGTAGAAAAGAAAAGCAGTGTGATTACACAGCCCTCGTTTAAGCACACTCAACACTTCCACCCAAGTCAAGTCAAGTAGGTTTTATTGTGGTTTCAGCCATGTACATAGTGAGATGAAACAATGTACTATGTCTCACTGGGAACAATTGTTGATAACCACAACTGTTAAAACCAGTAGGCAACCAATAGGCAAGACAAATACGGTACAGTGCGCACACACATACACACACAGTAAAGATCCATACACACCAACATACAAATCTTAAAAACAAAGGTTCAAATGACTTGTAATGGAGCTCTGATAGCTCTATAGCCTATGCACACTGACACCACACACGCACGCACACACACACACACATACGCACACATGCACACCCCTTCATACAGGGTTTGAAGCCCTAAAGTGACTGTTCGACACTTCGGCACAAATATATATAACAAAACATCAACCAAACGAAGAAAAACATGGCAGCAGATGCTTTTTACCAAAAACAACTTACAAGTAAGGAAAAATAACCCAAGCTACAGAGCGGTACAGGATCACTCAGAAAAGGCACGTAGAAAACTCTTACAAGAACAAAGAACAAGACCCAAACATCCTAATCGCCTCCTATTGAGTACAGTTGTGAAGACAGGAGTGTTTCTTTTAAAGAGAAGAGTCTACAAGAACCTTTCGAAAACAGAAAGAGGCCCCTGCTGGAGTAGCAATTTAGTAGCTTGTTCCACCATTCTGGAACCACCACTGAGACCAGTTGTAACTGGGAGTGCCTGTTAGGGGAGGTTCATCCCAAGCGATGCTTGTTTGGAGGTACTATGGAGGTATTGAAAGAACAGCTTTACAGTGTCCCACCCCTAGCCTGGTAAACCAGCCCCTCGTACTTCATTTCATTTTGTACACAGGGTCTGGTACAGACACTGTCAGAAACGATTTGTTCCTGGAGGTGTGGACTCTGTTGAAGTTTAAAACAAGTGCCTCTGCCTTTACCCTATCGCTATCGCCAGGTCGTCACGTATGCAATTAGCCTACCTACGCACTACAATTCAAATGTAGCACACAAGGTCAACGTCCCCGCACCCTCTGTTAGCTGACTGGATCGGTCTTGTTGGGACTTGCTAAATGACCCTCAAGAGATTCCAGTCCGGACTCTCTGTACAAAATGAAATGAAGTACGAGGGGCGGGTTTACCAGGCCATCCCACCCCTATTCATTTCAACTAATTGCACACACACAAGGGAAACTCTTACACAAGCTGAAAAGGGAACACCCACCAAATCAGCATGGGGGAAACGGACCCAGCACACACACACACACACACACACATACGCACACACACACACGCACACAAATGCACACACACACACACACACACGTGTTAAGTCACAGGAAGTGGAAAGGAAGCACCAGATGATCCTATGCAGTCTTGTCTCTGCGATGTCTGTTGTCTGTTCTCCAGGTAGCCAATCCAGCATGACAGTGTAGAATGCTGATTATCCCATTTTTAAAAAGATTGCGATGAGGCGATGACCTTGACCAAATAAGGAAAAAGGGGTGTAGACAACATGGACCCATGGCAGAGCACAGATCACACAACTTGACTGACACTCGAAATAAAATCACATGGACTTGACAAAAAAGCAAAAAAAAAAAAAAAACAGGAAATAAACACAAGCTGCAAACTTAAAGTGCACAAAACAGACATAAAACACACAGAAGCCCAACAATTAAGTGATGGAGGCAGCTGTGGCCTAGTGGTTAGGGAGTTGGTCTTGCAATCGGAAGGTTGCCGGTTCGAATCCCACCCTCCCCATGGTTGAGATGCCCTTGAGCAAGGCATCTAACCCTACACTGCTCCAGGGACTGTAACTGAAACCCTGTAAATATCTGTAAGTCGCTCTGGATAAGAGCGTCAGCTAAGTGTTATGTAATTAAAAATACTAAAAGTGATGAAACTGACCAGCTCAATCCTGACCCAGTGAGGGGAACTGACTGTTGATCTGGTCATCACCTGAGACCTGTAGTCAAAATCCTTCTAGAAAAGTCTGTCCATTACATGGCAAGTGTGGTACAGTGGAGCATGACAGAGCATGATGACTGGAATAATGTTTGCACAGTTCGACAGATAACTGCCTTTTGGCAACGGAGGAGGAGGGATAACATCTCATCTTTCAGTTACGTAGTTTTTCCGATGCATTTCTAGGAGCACACAAAATAAAACATAATTAAACAAATGCCTATTCAAAATTGTAAATATCTTCAGCATTCACTACAATCATTTTGTGGTATCCAAAGAGGATGTGGCTTACCATGTATTGTGAGGTACAATCCTGACCCCTTTTTACAGGCAAGACGGTGTTGTGAACAGCAGAGCTGGCGTTTGGTCATGTGGAGAGACATGCATATACTGCAACGCCCAGTCAGGACAGCAAAGGAGAAATCTGGTGTGATTTAATCCATAGCCCTGTTAGGCGAGATCCCTGTGTGCTGTGTGTAGAAAAATGAACAACAATAGCAAACCAGCAGATAACATTAACTAAATGTTACATAGGGAAGTGAGACTGAAAGTTAGTTGTGGTAACACTTTACAATAAAGTGCCACAATAAATAGCAACCTACCATTACCTAAGCATTTGTTAATAGTTGTTAATTATTAATAATGTGTTTATTTGGCATAATTAAATGTTAGTCCTTTGCAAAAAAAATTATATGTTACTGTTACAACAATATCAAACCAGCAGGTAACATTAAGATGTTCAGAATGTTCAGAACGTCTAGCACTTTTTGTATTTTTTTTGAATGCAGGTAGACAACCGTTCTGCAGTGAAATCAAGGTAGAAACTCTTTTTTTGATTCTGTCACCTTTAAAGAGATACTATGCAACTTTGAGTGATTTTTTTCAATAGAGCTTCCTCCTAGTGTCTCCAAGTAAATGGACACCCTCATAAAAATGGACTGTTTTCCCTTCCCCCTTTAGACTGTGCATGTGCTTTCAACTCAACTGATCAGATTAACGAGTGAAGACGAAAGCAGTCGTGTCCATCGAGGTAAGTAAGTAAGTGTTTTATTTTCCAGAATTTTACATGATCCTGCTTTTCATGATATTTGAGACTTGTGTGACAGTGGGGGAGGTTTAAAAAAGTGTTCATTGGCCTGGTAATGACTCATTTAAGCATCTTCCGACTTATGAAGATTATAATTTAACTCAAAAAAGTTGCATAGTGCTGCTTTAAGGTGTCAACTCTGTACTCCATTGTGAACATGCATCTTAGCAGTTATTGTTCCAGGTATGAACCACCCTTTCACTAATAATTCCTCATCTTCATGAAGCATGTTCAGCCTGGACAGAAAGAGAGAGAAAGGGAAAGAGAGAGAAGGAGGAAGTAGGGAGAGAGAGAGAGAATGAGAGAGAGAAGGGGGGAGAGAGAGAGAGAAAGAGAGAATGAGAGGGGGAGGGGAGGAGGAGACAGCAAGAAAGAAAGAGAGAGAAACTGAGAGAAAGAGAGAAAATAAGAGAAAGAGAGAGAGAGAGAGAGAGAGAGAGAGAGAGAGAAAAAGAGAGAGAGAGTGTGTGTGTGGGTTGGTCGTCAGTAGGCAGGAAGATGTCTGTGTGTATTAATTACAAGGCCAATAGACAGCTTGCCACCTTTGTGGATTCGAGAAAAAAACAAATTGTGAGGACATTCTGACTTTATTTACCTCGGTGGACATAACTCCGACTCATACTTTTGTATTTGCCAGTTACTCTGATCAGTTGAATTAAAAAACATGTGCACAGGGTGAGGGGAAGGAAAAATGGTCCATTTTTATGAGAGTGTCTATTTACTTGCAGACACTCGTGGGGGATCTCTGTTGAGGAAAAGCACTCAAGTAATACTGTAGTATTTCTAAATTTGAGCAAAAACGTACCCTTGGCTTCAAGCCGGGCACCTGGTCATCTTTGCTGTCTGAACAGGGAAATGGGACCATGGACCACAGTGTTACAACTCTATGGCAGCTCTTCTAAGCTAGTTTAGTGCCATTTGGTTGAGGAAAAATAAACAGGGGAGACTTTAGAAGAGGAGAAGAGGAAATAAAACAGCAGTAAGGAATGACGGTATTTGAGTAAAAATAATAATCTTGTAAATAACATGTTGTTGTTATTGTAATGTTGTATATGTAAGATGTTATTATTTCAAATCTCTTTTGTTTTAGATTAAGTGTCATGTCAGTTAGACTTGAAAAGGGGGACTGATGGTATTTGAGTAATAATAATAATCTCTATTATTTTACATTCCTTGATTGTTTTTGTTTTATAAGAATTCTTCAACAATCAGTCACAGCGTTAACATCCTGTCTGCTGCTCTGCCAATATGTCTGTGTGAGATATGAGGTGTGAAGAGCTGTTATCTGCATTTTATGTCTTTGCCCCAGCCATTTGCTCACTTCAGGGGGTTTAGGAAGACTGTGAATTAACATGCAAGGCTGGCACCTTCTCTGATCTGACTAGGAAGACAGTCACTGCGTGCACATGGACGAGTTGAATCCGATTGGAAATGATTTGGGATCGTATCGAATTCATGTGCACAGGCTAAAGATCGTATAGGGATTGGTTTCACGAATCCGATTGGAAACCCTGGCTTAAGCCGATGTTAATCCGCTTGGTGCCGCCTTGTGCACGGTATTGGTTTGGATTCGCGTACTGCGCATGTAAGACCACTCGATCCCAGAAGCTTCTGTCCCTGATTTTCATCCATACTGAACGTCGAGGCTTTCTAGCGCCTGCTCTCAACAAGTCTCGTTGACCTCAATTGCTTGTAATATCAAACGCCGACGGCACAGTTCATGTTGTATCAAGGAAACTAAAAACGCTGTTTGTTCTTTCATACGGACTTCCAAAGAAAGGAGAATGCACAACATGCATGCAAATGCTGCTCTATCAACCTCCTCGAGCGCTATCTTAGTTTTGTATGCCGCCAGATAGTTTGTTTATTTTCTTTTTAGCAGCCGTCAACCTGAAGTAGTTCTAACACCACTTGTTGAAAGGAATACAGCGCCATCTAGCGTAGCGGAAACGGCCAGATCTCTGACCATTATCCGCTTACACAAACTCTCATGTGCACAGGGATTTGGGACAGACCACCCATTGGGTAGCAACACCCAATCCAATACCAATCCAATCCGATCCTACCATGTGCCCGTAGTGAGTGTATTCTGTAGTACTTAACAAAGACATTGCATATTCATTTTGGGGCGTAACCTTGGGTACACCCATTGGCTGTCTACACAACATTTAAGGGCAGAAAAACCACTGTTAGTCAGTCTTTTGTCATCGTCCTGTATGCAGTGTCCTGTCTGTGTCTGTGTGTGTGTGTGTGTGTGTGTAATGTCCTTATTGTTAAGAATAAACCTTGGTTCTGATTTTCAACCACTAGGTTGGTCTGCAAATTTACCAAAACATAATTTATTTACTTTTAGGAAAAAAAATGAAAATCACTGAATGAAGTAAAGAGTATTTTCAGCAGCTCACCTGTTGGTGTTGCCAAGAGAAGATGAAGGTGTGCTCTCCGCTGGCGTGCACAATGAGACATAACTGGTCACCGAGATTCCCCGAGTCAGACGCGCTGTTCCCTTCCACATGCCCCAGGGCAAACTTGACCCTGCTGACATGTTTGGGCAGGACACAGGACACTTCATGGTCTAATGGAAAGAGACATAGTGAAGGTTCTCAAAATACCTGCCTCACATTTAAAGAGACAAGTAGTTAAAATTATACCACTACTGGTATAAAAGGAAATGATCCGATAAAATTACTTCTAGAATACTGCAGGGAAAGCTCAGGGCTCATTCACACCCGTGCCCGTTTTCTGTCCGTATTCGTTTAGAATGCATGCTAACAAATTAGACTATTCACATCGCAAGCGTGATCTGCGCGTATTCTGTCCCTATACAAACATATTGTATACGGATAAGCGCTGTACACGCTCAACTCGGTGTAAATAAGCCCTTAGGCGTGCACAACACTGTAATATAACTCACAAATCACCGTCTTTGCCCACATCCAAGATGAAAGAAGGCCGTTCTGGCAGGACATGGGTTACTCTGCGAGTTACTTCAAGAGCTGTTGGACAGAGGCATGGTCAAGTTTCTTCTAAATCATATTTTTCATTAAAAAAAAAAAAAAAAAACAAGTTGTCAGAATTACAGCAGTGTACCACATATAATCAATATAATTACCTCTGCAGTACAGCAGGGGAAGCTTAGGTGTGCACAACCGAAGCGTAGGTGTGACTGCCATCGCCATCTCTGCACACATCAGCTTTGAAAGGGGACTGCTTTGGCAGGACTCAGGGTACTGCAGGGTGCCAGGTCTGCTGGAGACAAACACGGGAAGGTTCTAACAAAATCACCTTTGTTAAGTATTTCTCAATAATAAGCCTTTCGACCATTTGAATGAGTTGGACGGAAAGTCATTGTTAATCAACAAGAGGAAAAAAAGAAATTGGTTTCTATTTATTATAGTCCCATGTTTATGTTGTCTTTTAATCATTTTAACCCTTTTTATGTATTTTATGTAATACAATACATTTCTATGCAAGTGTTTATTTATGTATTTATTTATTTAAGTATAATTCATTTAAGTGTATGTGAAGCACATTGAACTGCCTCTGTGTACATAAAACCTGTTATATAAATAAAGCCTACCTTGCTGACCTAATCCAGGTTTCTGTTGGGTTTGTCGGATCTTCTCCAGCTGTCATGATATGCGTCGATGCAATATTCACACATTGAGACTGTTAGCTGATATGCTGTGCAGAAGTTAACAAATGCTGACAGTTGTGATTAGTAGACCATATCAGGTAGAATTCACGCATGTTCCACAGGGTGGCAGTCCCAGCTTCTGTAGTGATCTGACATATTGCAGGCAGCTTTACCTGCAGGATGCAGCAGGACTACTCATTCCTTCCGGTTTCAGTCCAGACTGTCGGTTGTGTGTGTCTGTGTGTACATGAACCACAGATGGCTGTCTGCTGTGTGTGTGTGTGTGTGTGTGTGTGTGTGTGTGTGTACATGAACCACAGACGGCTGTCTGCTGTGTGTGTGTACATGGAACACAGACTACTGTCTGCTGTGTGTGTGTGTGTGTGTGTGTGTGTGTGTGTGTGTGTGTGTGTGTGTGTGTGTGTGTGTGTGTGTGTGGATAACCATGTGGGTGGTTGGGGGGGTGGGAGGTGTTGGAAAGACATCATTGAGAGACTTGTCGTTGTGGTGGGGGGGGGTGGGCAAGGTTGGAGCAACTCCATTGAGAGGGGTTGTAGTAGTGGATGTTGTTTAAGTTGCTTTTTATGTCCTTTAGGCCATTGGACCTCCTTTCATTGTCTCCCTGCCCTGCTCCTTTAAACTGGCAGGAATCATCAGCAGCATGTCCACAGTAAGTCAACTGCAGGGATTTCCAGGAAGCCAGGGGATGAGACTGAAGTCTCGTCTCATCACGAAGGAGGAAGTGTCTGGTGGTCTAGCTTAGCAATGTCACTGCTCCTTGTGTAAAGTTGTTTTAATAACCTCTAACGCAGCTTACAACTGTACATACTTTGACAGAGCTAATGCCTAGTAAACATTACTGTGACTACTTCATTATAGTTACTACTATTTCATTATAATTAAAGCAAATATCAGAAGACTAAAATACTTCCGTCATAGAGGTTTTGCAAAGAGATTTTTCTATATACATGTACATACAAAACAAAAACATTCAACATATGCTATTTTCAGGTATAAAACACTTTGAGATGTAGTCATAACCAATTCAGAAAAAAAAATCTAACACATAGAAATTAACATGGGGGCCATAACCTTTCTGCCAAAATACCAAAATAAACATGACACCAGCAGTAGGGTCTCTCGGTCTCTCTCTCTCTCTCTCGGTCTCTCTCTCTCTCTCTCTCTCACACACACACCTTTTCACCTTCAAGAACAATAAAGACACGATACACGTTGGGTTTCCTGTTACAGTAAACATGCCCCAAGAAAAGAATCATGAAAAGTTGGCTCTTGGTGTTTCTGGATTAGGTGTAGAGCTGTGCGATATGGGAAAAAATGAATATCCCGATACATTTTCTCCATTTCACGATATACGATATATATCTCGATATTTTGAAATATCCTTTATAGGACCCTAGGAAATCACTTTTACTTTTTACTGTTATCACTACAATCCCGGCCGATTACATACCATTCATGGTTAATTTTAAAGGTGGTATCCAGGAAAACATTAAAGATTTTCATAGTGATTAACCACAATTGAATTGAAATAAGACTGTTTTTTTATTTTCAAATAAAGCACAAAGTGCAAAAATAATCTTCAAAATTACAGCAAAGTGATAAATGCAAACAGAGCTGCCCAGAACTGTGCAAAAACCAAAAAGTGCAAACTCAAGTAGAAATCCTGAGAGACAAGTGCTTTCATGAAATTACTTTTAAAAATATAGAGGTAGATCTCCCAGAAAATGACGTGTGTGGCATTAACTACAACGACACACATTTAGCCTTGTGTGTGTGCGCGTGTGTATGTGTGTGAGAGAGAGAGAGAAAGAGAGAGAGAGAGAGAGAGAGCGCGAGAGAGAGAGAGATCTGCCCAACATATTTCTACCTGCCCAATTTTCAACTGTACTGGGCTGGTTTAGGGGTTTTAGCAGGTGTGCATGCTGTTCGGAGTTTGACGGACTCTGCATACTCTGCCGGGTAGGTTTTGGGGTGGTGAAACATGTTTGTGGTGCTGCTGCCTTTCGCCGGGACAGTTTTTTGCACACTTTGCATATTGGGGTTACCTGCTCCACGTTCCCGATATCCATAAAACTTCCGGATTACTGATCCCTTATTGCCTCGTTTAGGAACAAGCTGTTCGTCCGCTTCCATGTTCTATTGCATTAGGTAGGTATACTGTACGACAGCAAGTGTTCGCGCTGCCTGCAAACCGAAAGAAAATACAAAATGAAGTTCCCTCCGTTCCGCACCTAGATGTCGCGCGGGATTGGTTGGTGAGTGTTTGACGAGAGTGTGCGTTTTTTTTAACCCCTCACTCGCGTTACTGCCTGAGGGAAAAGGAGAAAGCCACCAGAACGTTTTAAACATGAAAGCAAGACGAGTCTCGGCTGCTGCTTGAAAAAAAAAAAACAGATGACCATAAAATACTCGATACATACGATATAATAATTTTATGTATCTCACAAATCTATTTCGGAGATAATTTCGTATATTCGATATATCGCACAGCCCTAATTAGGTGGCAGCCATGATGTGACACCAAGCAGTGTCTGCCATCTTGGCCAGCTGAGGCCTCTGACTATCTGAGATTTGGAGTTCACTAAAATGGCTGCCGGTCACGTGACTTATTTGGATTGGTCGCACCACGTCCAGTTAATACTACCCAAGGCAAAGACGAGACACGATGGAAAAAAGAAAGAATTGTATCTGTATGGTCATACAGAGTGATCAACAGATGTTAGCCTATTGCCACACTTCGAGAACACATTTTGTTGTGTGCGTAGGCACTCACACTTAAAGGTCTTATTCCATGACAAACCCGTTTAGTACTTGCTCTTTTTAAAATATGATAGTTCACTCCAAGTTGCACGTGCATGCTGCACGTGAAAATGTTCTTCTACCCCGATTGCCTCCATTAGTCAATGAAAGAACATAGGCAAAAAAGCGAGTGATTAAAAAAAAGGCGAACAAAGTGACAAGTTTGTTAATTAGAAAAAGCCATGCCACAGTTGTGATTACCAGAGGAGCCTCATTGCAGCACACAGTCACTTCACACGCGAAATAAAGGTAAGTATGTGTGTGTTTAGAACCTTTAAATCTTCTATTTGGTATGCAATGACTGAATGGGCTTTGAATGCAGCTTGTGACTAGCATAGCCGAGAACCTGTCATTCTCCCCACACTATCTCCTCCACCAAACTAGAACAGCCTGTAACAGGAGCACTAAAGCATTTTTTCTTTCACCAAAACTGGCTCACAGAGCATTCATTACCTGGTCCCCCAGAGGATGACCCTGTCCATGTGTGTGCCTGTCTGCCCGTAATCAATGGCAATTCTAGTCCAGAGCAGGTGTATACAATCAACGCGGGTCCAGGTTGCCATCTCTGATTGCGATTGTTATTACTAGAGACCACCGCAAAATTAAGGAAAAAACAAAACAAAAAAACCAATGCACTGACACCTTTAAAGGATATTTTGCTTTGATAAATTACATTGCTTGATGGAATTCTTAGTGGGTGCTAGAGATGGAGATGTGTGGTGAATGGCTTTAACATTGTGCGTTACACGTTTTGAGTCGTTAACTGCGCCGCACTAAATTTACTTGTGCGTCTGACTCTGAAATGGTGACTTAAATTGAGGAAGTACTATTACTCTTCCAGCCTACGTCATCTGCCTGAGGATCGTAATATTAAAACGGTGTCCCTTTTTTAATGAACGTAAGGGTATTTTAAAAGAAGTAGAGTGTGCTTACTGCACATGTGTGGGACATGTTACAGAGAAGTGCCCTCCTCTTTGAAATTAACACAGCTGTACGTCATGACGTGCGGACGCAACACCAATGCCTACTGGACCATGCTGTCCACAGCATTAGCCACTTTCACACCGTCAAGCCAAAACCGAGCCAACAGGAGCGTGTCAGGGCTAAACAGGACCCACCTGGGGCTAATTGATTGTGATTTCTGGCACGATCTAAACAATGGTCCTAGAGGGGCTAGAGACGATGTCAAGGTTGGGGCTGGGTCAACATTTGAAAGCAAAATAAAGCGAAGATGGCAGAGTATTACCTGTATTACCATTACAAAACCAAAAGTAGCAGCCAAAGAACCCACAAAGATGATGGATTACCAGTTCTGGCCAGCTGAAGATATCTGTGGTCTCCTCGCAGTCTGTGCAGAAGACTATGTGCAGCAGAAAACCGACGGGGTTTGCAGAAAAGAGGACATCATGAAGCATATGGCAGAGCTGACCAAGTTGGGCATTCAGCAAACACAGCAAATTTTACGAGAATTTGGCCCCGTGCACTTGATGCGGGTGTTTATGGAAAAACTGCACGCCAGAAGAAAGAGCTGCAGATACACAGAGAACGACAAAATCTGTGAAGGATTGGATACGGGCCAACAGGACCTGGGACTACTATGACATCGCTAAGCTCCTGCCCCACAGGCCCTCTCGCATTGGTAAAGAATCTTCTTCAGGGGGAGTTCTTTTACATTACATTACACTTAGCGGACACTCTTATCCAGAGCGACTTACAGATATTTACAGGGTTTCAGTTACAGTCCCTGGAGCAGTGTGGGGTTAGATGCCTTGCTCAGGGGCATCTCAACCATGGGTAGGGCAGGATTCGAACCGGCAACCTTCCAATTGCAAGACTGCACGATGGGGAGAAAATACTCTCCCTCCTATGCAGACATCTACCTGGCTACATGGGAAAAGCAGGCTTTTAAACAATGTGAAAAAACTCCTCTGATTTACAAACAATATTTAGATGACCTTTTTGGAATTTGGACCTACTCAGAGGAGGATTTTAATCATTTTATTCAAATTTTTAGCCAACATCCCAAAATTAAATTAAAACAAAATTGGCAGCCAGCCAGTGTGGAGTTTTTAGACAGAGTGGTGTTCCAAATTCCGCCTTGGCTTTCTCTCGTGAACCCCTTGAGTACAGGGTGCGGCGTGACGTAGAGCAACCACGAATTATCCCTTTAAGGCCTGGATATACTCGCCGCGCGCAGTGGTGCGTGCGCAATAGTGACGTCAAAATGACGTCAGTGCACATCTGGCGCGGCATTCTTAAGCGCAGGTTTGCCGTGTCTGCACCTTCGATTTTTTGTAACTTGCGGGCGGCGAAACAGGACCAGCTGGAGACAGACCTGAGCGAGGTAGTGAGGGAGTACAGGCATCTGTACGACTCATCCATGAAGGAGCACAGGGATTCTGGACGTGTTCAGAATTCTTGGCAAGAAATTGCAAGAAGATTGGGGAAAAAACGAAGTGGTGTGTAAGCGGGCGTGGAAGAATTTGCGAGACCGTTTTGCAAAGACAAGAAAAAGGGTCATCACCTACGCGACAGATACTATGCGCTTCAAAAAACACATTGTGGCAAATTCTAATAAAGCCAGAATAGAGTACCGACTTGGGGAAATATAGACCAATTACAGCGCTCAAGCGTAACCCAAATCTACAAGACATCCTTGTACATACCAAGATGCACCCTGATACGATGAAGAACAAACCTGAAAACAACAAGGGTAACAGTCAACCACAATATAGACATTTAAATTACCTTTTTAATACACATAGTGGCTTGGGCAGACCCATTGGCCAACGAATCTTGCCTGACATGGCCAATGCAATTTAATGTATAATGTGCCTCCAATCCCATAGACTATATGGCGAAACAGGTGGGCCTCTTAAGACCCTAGCTAAACAACATGTATATCATATAGCAAGAGGTGACATACGCAGTGTCCTGTACGACCACTTTCATACCTGTTTTCGCAAAAAAGTCTACTTTACAGGGTTAGAGACTTCCCCACGATGGTCTATGGCAGTGGTTCCCAAAGTCGGGGGCGCGCCCCCAAGTGGGGTCGCGGGGGTGGTGGCGTGGGGCCGCGAGATGTATGACTGTTTGCCAACCAAAGTAGCTCAATCAAACTTAGCAAAATACGAAATGATGGTTATTATCAACAAAAGAATTGTTGCGCGGGAAGTACGTTCGTTCAGAATGCTGCTCCCTCGTCACCGATGGGCTATTAACACTTTCCCCCGGCAGAAGGCCATTACCGGGCATTAAATCTGTTACCTGTTGTTGTTCTATGCCTTGACCAATTAGCAGAGCTATCAGCAGACCCTCATCTTGCGATCACGTACTGTTTAAATCTGCGTCCCAATGTCGGGTTTTCACAACAGTGTACAGAGGAGGAATCTATGTTCCAGGCATCACTCGCGGATCCACTGCACTGTACAATGTCTCAAAAGAGAATTTTAGCATTTTTTGGACTGGACTGAATATGTCTCTGCAGGGCGAAAACAGAAACATATTGTACCTCAACGACAAAGTGCAGGCCTTCGCAAAAAAACTGGTGCGTTGGAAAGAAAGAGTGGAAATGGGACACATTGACATGTTTTCAGATATGGAGGAATTTATGGAGGAAAATGCATTGAGTGTTAACAGCATCAAGGCGTCTGTTACTGTTCACCTTCAGTGCCTTTCAGATCACTTCCATAGATATTTTCCAGAAGGAGACGCTCCTGACCAGTTTGACTGGATACGATCGCCATTCAGCGCGACCACCACAAGTCATCTGGCGCCAGATCTGGAAGATGGGCTGATTGAACTCTCAACAGACCGAACCCTGAGAGCAAAATTTAATAGCAAGACGCTGGATGAGTTCTGGATTTCTGTCGAAGGGGAATACCCGCAGCTGTCAAGGGCGGCTTTGAATGTTCTGATGCCATTCGGCTCAACGTATTTGTGCGAAAAGACTTTCTCTGCACTGACTTACATTAAGAACAAACACAGGTCTCGGCTTAACGTGCAAGATGATCTGCGGGTGGCCATCTCCAAAATTAAACCTAGACTGGACCTGCTTTGCTCCGCACACGTTGCCCACCCATCACATTGAATTTTTTGTGCATACGTAACTTTATAACTGTTCCACATTGCTTGTTCGTAATATGTTCTTATGCTCAGCATTTTATAGAAGTTACGATGGGATGCTGCCCATTTGTTCTCACTTGTTTCACTTGTTAATTTTTTTAAATAAAATACACCGACTTGATCAGAGATTGTGTTCAGTTTTGTTTTCGCTCTACTGCTCTGTGTGCGATAAAAACAGCAACGTTCTGAGAGACGGAGGGAGAGATAGCGCGCGCAGGTGGTTGCAGGGGTCGCGGGTCATAAGCAGCCAAACTGCTTCCCAGACTGAAAAGTTTGGGAACCCCTGGTCTACGGCATATAGATGACATACGGAATTCACTTCGATTAATGCTCTGCGCACGAGTACTCCCTGGGGGTTAAACGATGCAGCTGAGGTGGCTGATTCATAAAATGCATTGTTTGGGTGTTACTGATTTTAATTACTAGCACCTGATGCCAATCTCCTCATGTCGCATCCACAACGTTTTATCTTTCCATCTTTTTATCTTTCTATCCCCCACAATTTCATATGCCTTTTTACCTTCTATGTACTCTTAACTTTTATTATATTCTACATATCTTACTTGCTGTGGACCTGGTTGCACACCAACGCTACACGGCAACTAGACGTCTGCACTCAATTGTAGTGACTCTTTTAGCAGCATAGGCTAGAGGGCTTACAGTGTATATATACAGTGGTCCCTCGTTATTCGCGGGAGTTACGTTCTAAAAATAACCCGCGATAGGCGAAATCCGCGAAGCAGTCAGCTTTATTTTTTACAATTATTATAGATGTTTTAAGGCTGTAAAATCCCTCACTACACTTATACATTTTTCTCAGACAGGCAAAGTTCACACTTGCAAACATACAGCACTTCAGAGTCACACAGGTAGCGGTGGAAGATTTATGTAAATTTTACAAGCTGAGCGCTTTCTGTACTGTACAGGAGATTGCATGCACTAAAAAAATCCGCGAAACAGCGAGGCCGCGAAAGGTAAACCGCGATATAGCGAGGGACCACTGTATTCCATTTCCTTTTTCTTCCTCCCTCTACATACTTTCAACTGTCAATTACTTCTGGCCCCACATTTGAATATGAAGTTTTTAATACAACACCTTCTATAAGTTTGTCCTTTTATATGTATATATGTAATGGAATATTTATGTGTTAGGGGGCACAATTCTAGGTCTTGGCCTATTCACAACCATCTTTTAGAAACTTTTAGCCTCCCATTTTAGCATGAGACACTTATTTTAGAGCCCTTTGGTCACATGGCTTTAGTATTTTATGGATCATTCTAAGTATTTATTGGTCTTAAATAAATAAAACTATTAAATATATTTATACATGTATGGAAGGTATAGACTTCATATCAAAGATCTTAGTGGGACCTGAACTAAGACTGACAGGTGTAGAAGTCTAAAGTGTAAGAAATATACACAACTCGCATATAGAAAAAGGAAATACCTTTGCCTCAGGGTGACGCAGCCCTCACCTTAGTTCCATTATCCTTCAGCACACAACCTCCCTTGGCCTCATCAGAACTCAGCAATAACATTTCTATAACAGATTATAACAGCTTACAATGAAACGGGCACAAGCTTGGCTATGGCACTCATGTCTATGACCAGAGACTTAGCTTACTGAACATGTAGGCTAATCTTCTAAGCAAACCTAATTGTTAAACCACGAATTATAATATTCGGAGGGGCTATTGTGGCAGCTTCCGTGCTTCTAGACTGGTATTATCGGTATGTAATCTGCCGTACTTTGTATTACAAAACTGTGGGACCGGGACATCTCTTATTACTGGAGATCAATGGTCTGGAACTTATTGTGCATAAAACTCTGACCAACGTGAAAGTGTTTATAAGATTTTAAGTATCTTGGTGACCAAAAGTGATGTTGCCATCACAGATAGTCGTTTAAATGTAACATGAACTTATTTAAGACAACCAGACTACTGTAGATGGCCATTTCATCACTCTAAGTTTTAAGCTAGCAGAGTTATCTTATGACTAGCTAACTAGTAGCAAGCTGGCTAACACATTCGGTCACAAGCTTGTTCTAGTTTGTAGTAATTTGTAGAGCAATATTACAACACTTAAATATGATCTAGCCAAGCGGTAGTATTCAGCCCATGTAGACCCTGCAGATCGCAATTTTGGAGCAGTTCTGTGCAAGACTGCTGTTAGATGTAGGCTAGCTTGCTGGATGGCTTACGTTGGCCAGCAAGGCTGCCATGGTAGACTGGCCGACGACGTGATTACTGACATGTATATTAATATTAGCAACAATACCCTGTGTTTGACTTGGCTTAAAAGTGCATGGGCATTATTGTAGTCTAAGCAGGGAAACCGCGATGTAAGTTTGATTTGATTGATTAGACTTTACTTGGTGTTTTGTATGCCTTCCAGAGCACATCACAGACATTGGTGTCAACCCCAGTCATACCATCACCCAAACAGACTTACCTAACCTACCTGTCCTTACAAGTCGGGCTACACAGCTTTCTGCTGGTACGATAGGTCATCACGTTAGAAGCAAAGGTTTGTGATCTAACTCTTTACTTTTCTAGTAATACTTATGTGCTCATCAAGGGACAAATATCATCCTTCACCACCTCCACACAACATTCTATTCCTGCCCCTCACCCACGTAAACGTTTGCCTCATCTCCACCTCAACACAGCCCCCCCCAACACCCCCCCACAATTTGCACCCAATTTACTCCCCCTCCCCACGCACAGACAGGCTGACAAACATTCAAACAAATGTAATTTAACTGCATGTCTTACTTTACCCAGTAACTGTATGCATGTGACAATAAAATATCCTTGTAAGTCATTCGCATTACAAATAGAATTTTACTGAATGTCTACTTTTTGTGAGTGTGCCACTTTGTACTTCATACACCCATCACAGTCACTGTCATTTTCTCCATTGTACCGTTACGGGTTTGTGTGAAATAGCAAATTTACTGTGTATTATCATGTGCCTTGACAGTAATGTTCATTCATTTAATTTAGGTACCCAAACAGAATCCTACATAACAAGTAGGGCTTATAGCCAGGCTAGCGACACCCTATAATTTTAAATACAAATGGCAGTTGGAGAAACTACATTGCGAGCACATGCTTGTGTCTCTGACTCAATGCAGCCACTACAGGGTAACCCAATGTTATCTAATGATTATATAATTTCACTCTGACTCAGCAAGCTGGAAAAGTAAAAAGTACCACTTTACAAGACGTCATAAAAAGGAACATACTGTTAATGGCACCATCAGTCTTAATAGGCTAATATTTCTCATTGTGATGTTAATTAAAAGCTGCATCTCAGTGTTTATCTAGACTGTTAGCCTGAATGTGTATGCATATTGCCTAACCAAATGTTTCTTGCTCCTTGGGTTTGTAGAGTGTATTTTGTCATCCATCATCACAAACCAACATTATTGTTTCTAGACATAGAACATAATTGCTTCTAAATACAGAAACCTCTGACACTTCCGGGAAAGCTGAACTAACACCATAAAACACAGACAAAATGATCCAAAATTAGCAACACTACAGAGCAGTCGTTAGACACTGCATCAGAAAAAAAGAGAAAGACAAAAGAATGAAAGAATTCAGTAAATGTCATGAATTACTGTACATACACCACAAGTATACTACAAAAAGATACTAGAAAGACAAACGTTCAGCATTGTAAATGAAAAGTACATCACACTGTAAATGTCACCAAATCAGCTTGCAGCGGCTGTTCCTATAAGCTCTGGAATGAGCTGCCACTTCACATGCACCTGGCCCCTTCCATGGCTGTTTTTAAATCTCACCTTAAAAAAACATTTTCATGCCCTGGCATTCAATACAACATTGATATTTTATTTATCTATCTGAATTTATTGTCGCTTATTTTATGCTGTCTTTGCTGTTTGTCTACCAAGTGCTCGTCCAGCACTTTGGTCCGCTGTTGTTGTTTATAAAGTGCTTCATAATAAAACGTGACTTGACTAGGACTACTGCCACGAGTACTTTGGATGCACCATGGGGGCCTCCAACCTCTACGCCCATCAAGTGTATTCATACAAGGCCAGCTAAAAGACCTCGGGTAGATGAAGACGAGGAGGAGGATGAAAGTGACATCTCCACAGTAACACCGCATGACTCCACCTATGATCCAGCACAGTCAATGAGCAATGTAACAGAGTCATCCCAACTTACGTACGTGTTTTAGCCTGTCATTTCCTCTAAATTTCAATGTTGATATTGACATATGTTTGTGTTAATATTTTGATTGTTAAACTAACCTGTGGATGTCTATATTGACATTTGTCTCAAACAGTGATAGGCAACATTCAACTGTCTGCTGCCATATATTTCACCGGCTCAAGTGCAAAAGGTAACATACACTACACATTTTATCCCAATATTTACTATGCAACCTAGTTGAATATTGTTTACCTTCATCTTTTGTCTTTTAGCCACTTATGGCATATTTATACATTATAGTTGCTGGTCAGACACGGGGACTGTTGGATAGCCGAGAAATGGTCCCCATGAGTGCTCACTTTAGCTCACTGGCTCAAGTTTAAGAAGAAGATAGTTTATAAGTATTTTTCTTGTTATTGTGAAACTTGTGTAACATAATGAATCCTGTGTAACCTGTAAGTCTCAACAAATGTATTGTAATTTATTTACTTTTGGCTCTCATCATCTTGCTTGTGATTTGCTAATCATGTAATTGAAGTCATGTGACCTACTTGATTGGTTTTAAATAATGGCAAACAAACAGCCTACTCTTGATACGCCCTGAAGAAGGTTAAAGGACACAAAGACCATTCCACAGTTATGCTAATTCCTGCATATCAGCCCCTGGTCAAACGCATCAGACCAAGTCGGAGGGAAACAAAGACCTGGCCTAAGGAAGCAATGGTGGCCCCTCCAGGGCCTGACTGGGACATTTTTAAGCAGGCAGCCATCAAGTGCACAGAGGATGTGTCTGTCTCCAAAATCACCACCACACGCCCGCATCAGAAATCATTGATGTCTGCACATATGAGGGCACTATTGAAAGGCAGGGACACTGCCTACAGGGCTGGAAAGGAGGAAGCCCTGAGGAAAGTAAGAGCTGAGCTGTCCTGGCCCATTAAAACATTGTAAATGTTAACTTTTAAAGAAATAAAGCCACATTATTGTTTTGAATGATGAGGTCTCGGTAATAACATTGAAATGAAATACTATTTCAAATAAAATACAGATGCACTGTGCACAGGGTACCCGCAGGGTCTTAAAAACTTGAAAAAGTCTTAAATTTACTATTCAAAAATTAAGGCCTTGAAAAGGTATTGGATTTTGTTTGCAGGTCTTAAATTTCGTGCATCAAGTATTATTTTTCCCCCTTTCTTATTTTCAGTCCCACAAACGTATTTTGCTACCAAGCTACAATGAATCCTAGCCGCTTTTAGTAGGCATACGTCCGTAATTTTCAGGCTCCATCCATGTGTTCTATACTGTACATTAATTGGCTAACACACGGACACTCCCTGCTATTGAGTAGAGTGTGCGCGAGGTGACGTCCAGTATAGTAATTTGATTCTCTCTCGCCATTCCAGTGCCGCTGACCAATGTGGTCAATAAGGAAAATCACAGACCGCCATACCAGCCGATCGCACTGAGTGAACGCCCAGGATCATCAAGACTAGGCCGCATCCGTGGACCGGCACCCACTAAACACCTCAACCGTAAATTAGTAAGGACTTCCTGTAAATCTGTCGTCACCGCGTGATAACACCAGTGTCACACAGTCTACACCACCAACAAACACCACCACCACACTACATACACAGGCAAAACCAAGCGTTATTTGTGAAAGCAAAGTCAAGCAGCTGGGGAGACAGGTAGAGGCTATAGCGGCGCTCATCAATGGCTCTGAGAACTGTGTAGCTGATCCTAATATCACACCCCTGGGCTTGTTTATGAAGTGGGTGGAGAAGAAATTTTAAATCCAAAGAGACATTAACTTACTCTTCATGGGCGCCGTGAGAGATTTTGCCGTCTGCAAGCGAACCTACTCCATTCCATTAGTCATCGTGAGGTTCTAATAATTCAGTTTCAGCTGTGTTCAATTTCAGTGTGTCATAATTGGATCCTTAACTAATACTTATTAGTTTCAGCTGTGCTCGTTATCCTTGAAAGGAAAGATCAGGCTGATCTGTTAAGTGTTTGCCATGTGAATGCTAAAACGAAGACATATGAGAATGAGCAGCAGTTTTGAGAATAGTACGAGTACGAGTAGCAAGTACTAAACTAAACTGGGGCAGCTGTGGCCTAGGAGTTAGGGAGTTGGTCTTACAATCGGAAGGTTGTCGGTTTGAATCCCACCATACCCACGGTTGACAGGGACTGTAACTGAACCCCTGTAAATATCTGTAAGTCGCTCTGGATAAGAGCGTCAGATAAGTGTAATGTAATCTAATCTGTAATCTGAGTAAAATGGTAAAGTATTGTGAAAATGAAGAGCATCAACATGTTGTTAAAACTGCCAAAATGATCACATATGAAGCAAATGAATATAGGTCTGTAAAAATTCACAGAAGTAAAGAGAAACACAGACCAATTGATTTGTTTTTTGATGGTTACAAGCAGAGTTTTTTGTATTCACAAAAAAAAAGACCAAAAAAAGAAACATGAATTCAAACAAAAACATTTTGAGTGCACATAACTGACTTTGACAGATTCTATACTGAGGATACTTCAGAATACCTCAGACTACCTGAGAATAGCTCCGACTAACGGCTCATTCACACCAAACACTCTGCGTGTTCAGCACGTGCCCGTATTCTGTCAGTATTCATTTAAAATGCACGTTAGCAGATAAGACCATTCCCACCGCAAGCGTGGACTACGCTCAGAATACACACTGTAGCTAGAAAATAGAAACCAAGTCTATTTTTCTGCGCGTGTTCTGCGCATATTCAGCCAAAATCCCATTGGAAGCTACAGGCACAGCTATACAATTCATGTCAACTGTGCTATCAATGCAAAATATTACTACTCGCTTACAACTGCTTGAAACAAACGCTATTGGGGTTATCATATCACATCTGCACTACAAGGGCATTGACTAGCCTACATAAACACAGAAACTGAAATACCTGTGAAGTTGTCACGCTGTCCAGTCAAACATGTTGTAGGTATAATAGTGGTGCAGCTTTTATGTTGTGCACGCTGTGATTATGTCCTCTATTGTAAGTCGCTTTGGATAAAAGCGTCTGCCAAGTGTAATGTAATTTAATGTAATGTGAGCAGAAGCAGTGTATCAAGACAGAGATGCATCATAAAAATGCACAATACAGGGCAAAGGTTTTGAATGTTAAAAGGAAGAGATGGCAATGATGAGCAGTTTCGGGAATAGGAAAAGTAAAGCTTGTTTTACACTCGCCATGTCGTGCCGTGCGCGTGAGAAAGTGACGTCAAACTTACGTCACTGCACACCTGGCGCGGCGTCTTTAAGTGCACTTCTTGCCATGCCTGCACCGCATTTTCTTTGCAACTGGTGCACGGCGAAACCAGAAAGGACAATGGACCAGCTGGAGGCCAAGCAAAACAGGTGAATTGCCTGATTGATGAAGGCATGTCGTCAAGTAAGGGGCGCAATGAAGTCATCAGCTACATGCATCATTTCTTCAGCAACTTCGAAGTTGGAGAAACAGACATGGATCCTCATTGTGACAAAACAAAAACAATTTCATGGGCTGGTACGCTGTCTGGTGGGTTGGACACAAGCTTCACAACACAATTGACATTCACTTTCTTATTGCTGGCCACACCAAATTTTCCCCTCACTGTGGCTTTGAACTAATCAAGCAAGGATACATGAAGACCAGAGTCAACACTTTGGCAGACATCGCTAAGCAATATAGAAATGTATGTGTCTCTTCAAACAGGCAAGGGTTACGCCACTACTACAAAAGTCTTCTGGCCATGATGCTTTTGTCATGGCAATCAAGCTTCAAGATTTTTGACAATGCCATCACATCACTTCAGTGCATTAAACAGTTCATGTTTTTTATTTTCCGTCTACGTCATTTCCGGAACAGCAGCAACACCGGAACGAGAAAGAAACCATTCAGCAAAAAGCTAAGTTTTTACAAACGTCTATTTCAATTTCTTTTTACCATCTGTGTTTAAAACTTACTTAGCTGCACCCAAGTCAAAATACTTTGACCACGTACATTTGTTCATTCGCGCTAAATGCACCGCAGACCCAGCTTGTTTTGAGCATTAGAGCACAACACCGCCTAGCATCCAAGCTAGCTCGGTAAAACAGCTGCATATTACTGTAAACACTTAAAAAGTACATGATTTTGAGTTTAAAAAAATGCGGGTTCACTTCCTGTTACCCCGGTAGTCGTAGCGTCATTTTAAACTCCGTGCGCTGCCTGTCTGTTTTTGAATTCACTTTGTGGGGGTGAAAATGCTGTTATCAGCATGGTGTTAAGGGGCGACAGTCTCACCACAGATGTGAATGTTGTACTGACTGCATCTGATGGTTATGGTCGGTTGATAGAGGCTATTGAAAACATGCTACAGAGTAATACCAACATCATGACAGACCAGAGTCTACAGATCACGTTGTCTATTGCTCACGACAGACGGGGGGGTACTCGCAGGAAGATAGGACGTTTGGCTCATGATGAGGTTATTAAAAAGAAAAGCTTGAGCCTGTTCTGCCCTAATAACACTTCAGGCAACACATGCTTCGCCACATGTTTAGCACATTATTTAAACCCTAATGCGTCGGATGAAATGTTAGCGACTATGGACGATGACATGCATAGGCGTGCAGGGTTTACGGCACAGTAGAAGATTTGAGCGTTTGTACGATGTTAAAATTGTCATCTTTTATAGAGCAGACAAATGGTATGATGATAAAATACCAGACAACAGAAACACCATACGCCAAAACCGCTTTTCTATACCTTCATGAGGACCATTACTACGGTGTAATAAAACCAAACACATTCCTAGGAGAGGCATACTTCTGTAAGTTCTGTTACAGCGCTTACAGTAATAAGAGAAATCACAGCTGCGCAGGCTGCTGCGACGTCTGTTATGGCGACGAGTGTCGGAAAATGACGGAGTCCAACGTATACTGTATAGACTGTAATAGATATTGCAAATCACGATATTGCTATAAAACACACAATCAAGCCCAACCATCGGGTCGTACAGGTCGTCTGGTAGCACCTTGTGACGTAACAAAATACTGTAGAAGATGAAATAGACGCATCACGTTGCCAAGAATGAAAAACCACACGGGTGTAAAGCTACGCAGTACGTTCATTGTAATGCAGAATTAGTACCAGATGCAGAACATTGTTGCTTCATACAACCCATCAGAGCTAAGAAATTAGAAACCAAATACATTTTTTTCGATCTAGAAACAAGACATGAATATGGTAAACACTGTGCTAACTTCGCATGTGCCATGACTTACTCAGGCGAGACATTCGTGGCTGAGGGTGTTGACTGCGTTGATCGAATGCTGATTCACTTCAGGCGAGCCAAATACACAGGCTACACATGGTTGGCTCACAATGCTGCGGGGTTCGATAATATTATCATACTGGAGCATTTTTGCAAAAAGGGCATTACCCCCAAAGTGACTAGGATGGGCTGTCGGCTGATTTTCATGTATGATGAGATCTTTAAACAAAGATTTATCGATAGCTATTCATTCATACCTATGCGTTTGGCTAAGACAACAGAAGCCTTAAACCTGAAAACAAGCGAGAAGGGTTACTTTCCGCACAGATTCAACACTGCTTAAAATAATGGAATGGAAACCACGCGTCATTGGTCACGCCTATGGGTTTAGATGTCCAACTCTCATCACCGTTCATAACAAATGGCGTGTCACCCGATGTGCTTGTCGTCTCATCATCATTAGCCAACAACATCTGACCAAACATCTTGGCCACACAATCCATGTTATCATTGGTGTTTTCTGATTCGCTTAATGGAGCCCTCCACATAGCATTTTGACCCATTTCTGCTTTAAACATATCCGATTTGTTTTGCTCACTGGGGTGCACACTACCAGGTTCTCTGTAGATTATGGGGGCGTCGACCCCTGACACAGTACGCTCCTTATCAGGCCATGACTGAAAAAGTTTTTAAGAAGCGTGTATTTGAAGAGGTGTTCACTCCATTTGAACAAACAATCTATCTTCTTGAAAATATTGTTTAAAATTGGTACGTCAGCTCGTGGGTAGACCACTTTCAAATCTTCCACAAGCTGTTCAGGTTTGTGTTCATGAATACCATTTACAATTCTGTATGGAGGACTGCAAAAATATGTGTAGTCTGCGGGGTCTTTGTCCAGCTGTTTTGAAAAGATGTAGTAACTCTTTGGATGTATTACGCTGTCGAAAACAGTCGAGTAACTGGTGCACAATCCGGGGTAATTCAAATCTCGCCACACTTTGTTTCTGAACACACGCCAATCGTGAAGACAAAATGATATGTAAGGATGTTGGTCCGTAAAAATCATCCCCTCAGAATCCAATGTATACAATAACACGCATTGAACTTCTTTCACAAAAACATATCCGCCTATACGACCGTCAGACATAATCCACTCGTATTCTTCGGGTTCTGTAGGGGTTTCATGACCAGTATCCATGTCGTCAACCGATGTAAGTTCAACTCTTCTTCTTACAGTTTCAGGTGTAGCATCGCTATCCATGATTGCTTTTAGTGCCGAAAAAACACTGTTGCTGTAACTACGATGTACTAGGGGACAAGCATTTACACTATGATGGAGGTATGTCTTGAACATTTAGACACGATACAATTGGTCCATATTTTTACACCCTACGAATCCCTAGAGATTTTGCCACACCATACACGCATGACAATCTTGACATATTTTACATGCCTGAGAAATTTGACATACCATGCATGCTAAAGAAGTTTGACATACCATGCATGCTAGAGAAGTTTGACATACCATGCACACCAGAGAAATTTGACATACCATGCATGCATGCTAGAGAAATCTGACACGTCATACATAATCTTGACATAACCAAATATAACGCATACAATTATAATTTATCGACGAGGGGGTCTCCCAGCACGATGTTATGATTTATTTATATTGTATTGTGCTTTGTAGACATGCACCTAAGCCTACACAATTGCAGACATATAGGCTATTTTTGCTTTTTACTCAAACTTTTTTTCACGAACCCCAGTCTTGAAACACACGGATAGGGGACACACAGACGCACGCAGGCACACACCCACATACACACAACCCCCACGCATACCACACATCTTTTGGTTCGTTAAATGAACAACACCATTAGGGGTTACTCGCGGGTCAGCATAATAGACAGCGTTATAAACCGTCTGCGAAAACAGGACAGACATCTGGAGCCATATGGGTCAGCATTTATGGTTACAGTATCCACACCAGTGGCACCAGTTTACACAACCACCGGTGTGGGAAATAAGTTTGGGGGTTGGGACTGGACCTACCTCAAAATAAAAATACACCTCGTCACTTTCAGTCATGACACACCATGCATAGCTGAGTGCCATGACGGAACTACATGACAAAAGGCACATTCCACAGAGTTTCGACAGACACACACACACACACACCCAAGGGGCTTGTGACGTGGTGCTCGCAAACTCTACAGCTGACACATATAAACATTCGCACGTGGACCCGCATACGTCACGGGAAGACATAAACAAAACACACGTGGAGCACCGAACAGAACTTTTTTGACATACAGCGCATACCAGAGATTTTTGACATACTACACATACCGGAAATACTTGACATTCCACACATTCCAGGCAATAAATCATTTTGACACAAAGTGCTGCGTATATACTACTCACACACACACACACACACACCTACCCGTAGCCTTTAGCGACCTATACACACACACAATCTCATACTACCTCACTGATTATTGCTGCTGAACGATATTGAATGTATTCAACTGCTATTACCCATTTACTAGCGTTGTTATAATAAATTTAATTATTGTAATAAACTGTGTTTTGTCTGTGTTGCTGCTATATTCATTGAAGCCACCCAATCTGAGGCACTCCAATTACCTTCAACCCTTCCGGTTGTATGTGAATGCTATTAACTGTAGTGCATGTGTAAAACCGTAAGTGATACATTATTACTACACTAGTAGTGTAAACACAACAATCTGGAATATACCATAAATTTAGTGTTTGATAATTTATTATTCAACATCGAAATTAATGGTAATATTAATGACACTGATTTAATGACACTGATTTAATGAGACTGATTAGTTAAGGCCACTTGTACCTACATATTTAATTGGCGCCCGCGCGTGAGGAGATTGGTTTTGGTGGCTTCTTGAATATTGTTGCAACAGCAGATAAATTATCAGTTTGCTTAGCAACTGCCAATATATCTTTCAGGTGTGTTTAATCGGTTAACAGTAGTGCTGACCTAATTCGCTGCTCCCCAAAGATTAAAGCAGACTTCAATAGGTTAACTCAGGCGGAGTGCAGGGCTAACATGGGATGATAAAATAAAACATATTAGAGATCCCCAAACAACTACCAATGTCCCAGAGGCACTAGGTAGATTGTTCCTACTCCACTTCCGGCAGTCTGAGTTGGAAACCAGACGCCTCCGCGGAGAAATTGACAGGCTGAGCTCCAGCCGACATGAGTTAGCAGAGGCTAACCATGAGTTAAGCAGGGAACTGACAAACACGAAAACTTCCCTAGCACACAGTGTCAGCAGGCTGGAACAGGCTGAAAAGGCTGACAGGAGGGCTGCCAAGGAGCAAACCCCCCGGGGAGATTGTGAGGGGTACAGAAAGACCCAAGCCACACTCCTAGACTCTCTTCCCACGATCAGAGGAAAGACCCAGGTGGGAAGAGTCGTCCGATCAGGACACCACAGATTACCTGGCCCAGGACCAGACGCCCCACCAGGCTAGATCAACCCGCTATACGGCTACCTCGTCGCTTAGTCAGGGTGGAGCCACACCGCGCTCACCCAGACCCCAATCATTTAGCACACCGAGGTCAGTGCGTTACAACATCCCTGACTCATCGTCAGACGAATCAGATTGCAGATGCAGTGCGAGAAGACAGCGATACAAGAGTAGCTCAGATAGCGAGTATTCAGAAAGGGCACGGAGGTCGCGTAGAGATGCACCCCGAGACCCCCGCATACGACAAATCGACCTACTAGCGAAAGACTATCGATTTGATCCCAACAACAAAAACACTAATGTGAATGACTACTTAGGGGAGATTGACCAATGCCTCGCAGATCTGCCTAACGCCACAACGCGAGAGAAGCTCAAGCTGATCTGGAAGACCTCCAGCAGTAGCGTTCAAGCATTTTTAGGGATGCTACCCTCTGACGTTCGTGATAGCTACTCCAAGCTTCGAAGGTATATGAGGGAGGAATATGCACCATATACGGACGAGACCTCCGCAACGCTGTGCACGATCCAGATAAAACAGAAGCGGTCAGAGCCTCCACGCGAGTACTACAGACGGCTACATACTGCCTACTTCCAAAGCAGCAATGCGCCAGGCTTGGAGGAAGATAGAGGGTTCAAATCCCTCTTCTTACACAACCTCCACCCAAGCATACGCAATCAGGTCACACTGACGTGCCGCCACGTCAGCACCTATACGATGAGGGAAATAAGGCAAACCCGGGGCCGCCTGGGTGAAATCCAGGAATCCTAACCGCTAGACCATATGGGAGTTGTGATGAGAGGGTGTTCGTTGTGTAGGTCTTTCATAAGTGATTAAATATTAATAAGAATCTATGTCTTATAGTAATTTAGCTACTGTGTGTGTGTGTATGGGTGTGGCAAATTATAGTGACTGAGATCCAATCATGGCTACACCCTGTAAACGTATGCGTGTTAGCAGCACTGCTGAATACGTTGCAGACATCAATGACAAAATTGATAACATCTATGCGGTGGTGACTGACGTGCTGGCGTCTAGAGTTTTGACTGATTATGCAAGTCAGATAAATAATAAATAATGGTATACAGACGGTATATGACCATGTCGCTGAACTCGGGGGTAATGAGTTACCGATAAACACACATGTAGCTGTTGTACAACGTGGATGCGGGCCTGTGAATAGGTCTACAGGTCTCAGTGCACAGCCAAGTGTAGACAATATGGGCGTCACACCAAAAATCACCAGGATGGGGTGGCAGGATCATATTCATGTATGATGCTCTGTACAAACAGCGGTTTATTGATAGTTTCTCGTTCATGCCTATGGCCCTGTCCAAAACCACTGCTGCATTTAATTTGCAAACCTGTGAGAAAGGATATTTTCCCCACGGTTTCAACACGACGTTATATAACATTACTATTACTGAAGTATGAAATACAAAACATTTTCAGGGATACAGTACTCACATAAAACCTGCACAGACACAGCAGGAGAGGCATGTTGACCAACTGGTGTCTTCTGGGCAACAGATGTTGGATTTCAAACTATGGCAAATTTGTTGAAAATGGATGTTTATACATACAGTGGGGACAAATGGTGCTCATACAGATGTGTGCAGAGCACAGATTCAACAGCTGCCATATACTGTATGTGCATCACTGTAATGAAAACCATTAGTGTTGTGATGCGTGTGAAACATGCACATACAAACCATATCCGTACTCTCAATCTCCGGCTCCGAGTCTTTTTTTATGACTCTAGGTAACTTGTTTTACTTGTCCTAACAATGTCTTAGTATGTTTTCCATTCCCAATTCATTTCACATTTTCTTTTCCCTCTGTGCTTTTCTAGTTTAGATGTATGATTTAGTTGATAAAACCTTTTTTTACACATATACACATATTCTTGAAAGATGGGTACAGTTCAGTTTCAGTGTGGCATAATCGGATTCTTAATAAACACTCAATTTCAGCTGTGATCAGTTTCACTGTGGCATAGTTAGATCCTTAATTAATGCTCATTAGTTTCAGCTGTGTTTATTACTATTGAAAGGAGGGTCTGATCCATTAAGCATTTGAACCGTCTGAAGCGGGTTGGTGTTTTTTGCCTTCAGTTCTATTTCAACGTCAAAGACGTATGCGTGACGTTGTATCATAGCTTATGCATGTTTTTTTAAGTCAGCTGTAGACATGCACTGGTAACTTGTTGAGCTATCAGATTGATACAGAATGCACAGCAAAACACAAAGGTTTCCTGCCAATCCTCAAAAAAGAACCATTGTCTTTTTGCCTTTTACCACTGTTCACATGAGTGTGCTCATGTACGTAGCGGCTTTGCCTCGGTAGTATGAAATACAAAGAAATACAGTCCAGAAGTGGAAAACCAATGACTGACTTACAAGTTGCACCTCATTACACACTGCATTATACACAGAGAGGCACTCGCATCCAAAACATTGAATGCAGGATTTAAATGTGTTCTTGACACTGCTGTAAAGATGGTTAATTGTGTAAAAGCACGTACTTTGAACACACAACTGTTTTCAGCTCTCTGTAACGAAATGGGTTCAAAGCACAAAGGCCTGCTTCTGAACACTGAAGTCAGGTGGCTGTTGTGGGGGAATGTTCTGAGCAGTTGTATGAGCTGCGGGATGAGGTGCGCATTTTCCTCACAGAGCATCTCACTGATCCTGACTGGGTGACACGGCTGGCATATTTGTTGTGTGTATTTGAAACACTGAATGGACTCAATATGTCTCTGCAGGGCGAAAACACAAACATCTTGTACCTCAATGATAAAGTGCAGGCCTTTGCAAAAAAACTGGTGGAAAGAAAGAGTAGAAATTGGACGCATTGACATGTTTTCAGATATGGAGGTGTAGGGACGTCCATAGTCCCTTCTGAAACTACAGTTCCCAGTAAGCCACGACATCGACGTCACATCAGTCAACTTCTATAACTAGATGTGCACTGCCACTCATTCGCCATTCTCAGTCCGTATACCTAGATAGAAGAGATACCCCTCTGTAACCTAGCTAGTACCTGGTGAAAGTTCAACGCCTTGCAACAAAGAAGAATCAACGTGCTTTTGTATTTACCATTGGCCACGGTAACCAGTACTTAAGTTCCCTACTTCTTTATTGCTAAGATACAACCGGTTAATTACAGTTCCATTAACAGTAACATTACAACTGCAGCCCAAGCAGTCATTTTAAAGTTAGAAGTGACAGGATTCCTTCTTCCTTTATTATTTGCGCCGTGCACAATCAACCAAAGACTCTTCCCTTGTCAAAGGAGCTTCGGACGAAAAGGGACTTTCCAAATTCGACGGAATCGTTAGGAACATTCCGAGCATCCGCGGGACCTCTGCAGACGGACGAGCAGCTGGACAATAAGAAGTAAGGGCTGGCATTTTGGGCACCTTAGTCCTGTAGGAGTTAGATCAGAATATGCAGTAGTGCTGTAAACTCAGGAACGATTTAAATGTGCACACTAAAGACACGCAGCGTGCCCTTTTGATCACTGTTGTTTTATGTCTTTGTTGCTTTGATAGATAGGCTCTTGCATGCTCTATTCTCTACCTCTTGTCTCTAACACCTTTGTTTGATATTACACACCCTTTTTACATCACCAAGATTTCAGTAGTACTGGTAATGATATAAGATATTGGGCTAAGGTTAACTTCGACGAAAATCCTTTATTCTCGCACAAACCATGCAGTGATCTCCGTTCCCCCAACACCTTAGATAACATTCCATCCACACGACGCACCCTAAGAGTATTTTCACACATCTCTCTGCTCCTCCCTCTGGCGCGCATTCTCAAATTCTGTTGCTCCTCCTCTGTGCCTCACATTTCTCTCCGGTGACACTGCGCAGCCGTGCACGGCTCGTGCACACGGCCAGACTCACTGCAACTCAGTCACTCACTGGACAGCGAAGAGACAACTTCATACTCTCGCTTTCTCTCTCTCTCTTACAGCCCACACGCACGCACACACTCACACACACACACGTAGCTTTTAGCGACCTATACGCACACTCATATTACCTCACTGTTTACATTGACTGTTTATTGCTGCTAATCGACATTGAATGTATTCAATTGCTATTACCCACTTATTAGCATTGTTACAATAAATTCGATTATTGTGAAACTGTTTTTTGTCTGTGTTGCTGCTGTATTCATTGAGTGGCAACTGTGGCCTAGTGGTTAGGGACTTGGTCTTGCGATCGGAAGGTTGCCGGTTCAAATCCCACCCTATCCATGGTTGAGATACCCTTGAGCAAGGCATCTAACCCCCCACTGCTCCAGGGCCTGTAACTAAAACCCTGTAAATATCTGTAAGTCGCTCTGGATAAGAGCGTCAGCTAAGTGTAACGTAATGTAAAAAAACGTAATGTAATTGAAGCCACCCAATCTGAGACACTCCAATTACCTTCAACCCTTCCGGTTGTATGTGAATACTATTAACTGTAGTACAACTGTAAAACGGAAGTGATACATTATTACTACATTAGTAGTGTAAACATAATCTGGAATATACCATAGATTTAGTCTTTAATAATTTATTATTAAACATTGAAATTAATGGTGATTTTAATTAGACTGATTTAATGAGACTGATTAGTTAAGGCCAATTGTACCTACAGAGGAATTTATGGAGTGTTAACAGCATCAAGGCATCTGTTACTGTTCACCTTCAGTACCTTTCAGATCACTTCCATAGGTATTTTCCAGAAGGAGACCCTCCTGACCAGTTTGACTGGATACATTCGCCATTCAGCGCTTCCAGATCTGGCGCCAGATCTGGAAGATGGGCTGATTGAACTCTCAACAGACTGAGCCCTGAGAGCAAATTTTAATAGCAAGACGCTGGATGAGTTCTGGATTTCTGTGG
Organism: Coilia nasus; assembly: GCA_027475355.1. Classification (NCBI taxonomy): domain Eukaryota; kingdom Metazoa; phylum Chordata; class Actinopteri; order Clupeiformes; family Engraulidae; genus Coilia; species Coilia nasus. The sequence goes on from CM050198.1 coordinate 9,542,238, forward strand.
AAGGGGAATACCCCCAGTTGTCGAGGGCGGCTTTGAACATCCTGATGCCATTTGGCTCAACGTATTTGTGCGAAAAGACTTTCTCTGCACTGACTTACATTAAGAACAAACACAGGTCTCGGCTTAACGTGCAAGATGATCTGCATGTGGCCATCTCCAAAATTAAACCTAGAATGGGCCTGCTTTGCGTCCACCCATCACATTCAGTTTCTTGTGCATACGTAACTTTATACATACTGTATACTACCCAATATACTAGGGGTCGTGATCTGAAAAGTTTGGGAACCCCTGTAATATCCCACAGCTTGTTGGAATGGCAGATAGCAGAGTGTTAGTCCAGACCTTTAACTGGAAAAAGAGTCAAATCAGAGTTCCTACTTCCGAAGGCTCCCACAAATCAAGAGTTATTAACACTTCAGGTATACTGAAACTTTCACAACGCGTATATATACTACACAATTCCAAGGACATGATAGTGTTTTATGAGAAAATAGTAAGCCATGTTTAATGTGCTTTTTCTGTCACAGCTTTGATTCCAGAAGAGCAGGTGTGGTGGTCTTCCTGTCCTGGCCCCACCTGGACTGAACTTTGACAGGAAGACTTATCTTAATGAAAAAAATCTGGGTCGGGTTTCGCAACCATTGTAGTAGTAACTTCGCTAGAACTACGGTAGTAGAATGCTAACCTAGGAAGTTGTTCGAGAAATGCACCCCAGGGCTTTCTGTGCTGACGAGGCAAAAAGACATCACATGCCCAGCGCAAAGAGTCACAGCAGAAAAGAGTTCACAGGAGAATCCACAGGAGAATCCACAGAAGAGGATGCGGATGTGATTTCACCAAATGCACTTTCCTTCACACCCTCTCCACAATGCACAATGCAGACACGGCTTGGCTTGCTACAACAACAAAAGTGGCGGCACCACTGACACACGGAAACTTTTCTCTGCCTTCAAATCACTACTCAACCTCAAATTTTGTGTCTCCCCCTCAAAAACACAACACATGGTGACTCATTTTAACCTTAGGTCCTGTATTTTGTCAGATGACAGCGAGGGAATTCGGTCATACTACTTGTTGCTATTTTTATCCCAACAATGACAACAGGAGCGAGGCACTGAACGAACTGTATCAGCACGTGAGCGAGCAGCAAACTGCCAATTCAGATGGTTTTCTCGTTCTGGCTGGCGATTGTAACCACGCAGACCCGAAGTCTGTGCTTCTTAAATTACAAAATCACATCATCTGTCTTACAAGGGAAAACAACATCTTGGACAATGGTTTTATTACCCAGAGAGGAGACTACAAAGCCCACCCCCTCCACCACCTTGGCGCCTCTGACCACATCACTGTTATGCTAATGCCAGCATACAGACCACTTGTCGAAGTCACCAAACCGGTACGGAAGCAGGAACGTGTATGGCCAGAAGGGACTTCAGAGGCACTGCAAGACTGCTTCTTCACCACAGACTGGAACACCACAGATCTACAGGAATACACAGAGACTGTCACTGCCTACATCTCAAAATGCATTGATGAGGTCACAGACAGTTCGGGCTAAACAGTAACTTGGAGCATGGCCGCGATCATTGAACATGTACTGCTGCTCAACCTACTCAAACCCCAGGTGTGCCACGCACTGGACCCCCTGCAGTTTGCCTGCCAAGAGAATGTGGGAGTAGAGAATGCCATCCTGTATCTTCTACACAGGGCGCATTCTCGCCTGGATCTGTCTTCTTAAATTCTTTTCCTTGTTTGGTCTGCCTGAAGTTATTCAGATGGACCGCAGGTCTAATTTCACCTCTCGATTGTTTGCCCGCGTGTTGAAACAGCTGCGCATCCAGCACAATGTGTCCAGCGCTTTCCACCCTGAGAGTCAGGGAGTGCTAAAACGCTTAACCAATCGACTGGTAAAGACTGAGCTGATGCTATTCCCTGGTTATTGTTTGCATGTAGGAAAGTAGTACAGGAGTCTTTGGGGTTTAGCCCGGCTGACTTTTTGCACACACTCCACGAGGGCTGTTGGCTGTCATTAAAGATCAATACTTTGGTGACAAACCATCCAAAAATATCCTGTCTCATGTGTCTGACTTTCGTGCCTGTTTGCATCGAGCTTGTGATTTTGCTCATGAACATGTTAAACAAGCACAACGCAAAATGAAGGCGTGGTATGACCGTAAGGCTGTTTGCTAGTGTCTATGAGTATTGCATGACTGAATAAGCCTGATTGTATGCGTGGCACTTTCAATGGTTTTTACATATACATTTGCTGTTGATTTCTGCTTTCAGTGCATGATGAGATGCACGGCACAACACGCTGAGGGCGCTAGTCACTCGCAGATTTTAGCACGTGTGAATGCGACAGCTGGTACAGACCCTGAGCACCAGCTAAGTGGGTGAACAATTCAATTTAAATACTACATATATCTTTGTTCATTTTTAACGGGTGCACGGTACGATGTTAAAATTGTCATCTTTTATAGAGCAGACAATGGTATGATGATAAAATACCAGACAACAGAAACACCATACGCCAAAACCGCTTTTCTATACCTTCACGAGGACCATTACTACGGTGTAATAAGACCAAACACATTCCTAGGAGAGGCATACTTCTGTAAGTTCTGTTACAGCGCTTACAGTAATAAGAGAAATCACAGCTGCGCAGGCTGCTGCGACGTCTGTTATGGCGACGAGTGTCAGAGAGAAAGAGAGAAAGAGAGAGAGAGAGAGAGAGAAAGGGAAAGAGAGAGAGAGAGGGGGGAGAGAGAGAGGGAAAGAGAGAGAGGGAAAGAAAAGAGATTAACTGAAAGAAGAGCAAAAAGAAAAGAGAAAAACAGGGGAAGAAGGGAGCTTCTGTCTGTAGCGCTGATGGTGTGTGTGTGTGTGTGTGTGTGTGGATGTGTGTACCACTGATGGCCTATAGATGTGATCTCGATGTGTGTGTGCTCATTTGCTCTGTAATAGAGAGAGAGAGAGAGATACAGAGGGAGGGAAAGAGATAGAGAGAGAGACAGACAGAGAAAGAGAGAGGCAGAGAGAGAGAACGAGAGAGAGAGAACGAGAGAGAAGCAGACAGAGAGAGAGTGTGAGATGAAGAGAGATCGAGAGAGAGAGAGAGAGAGAGAGAGGCAGAGAGAGATTAAGAAAGGGAGAGAGACACAGACAGACAGACAGGCAGACACACACACAGACAAATCAGGCCTCCAATCATGTTAGTTGGGTTAGTTAGTTCACTCTCAGAACTCAGCAGACTGGATGACAGGTAACAGCTGGCTTTGACCCAGAGCAGCCAGCACACACACACACACACATTTGTTTGGTTGTTTTGCTGCCTTGTGCTCTTGTGTTATGTGGGCCCACTCTCAGCCTATGTGTCTTCACAGTTGTGTGTGTGTGTGTGTGTGTGTGCTGATTGTGCCCTGTGTTCTTGTGTTATGAGGGCACACACTCAGCCAGTGTTTTCCCCAAAGCGTCTAAGCGTATCGGCACAGATACGCTTCTTTTTTCGCTGATACGCATCAAGTTTTGCCGAGACGCTTTCATAAAATGCCGATACGCTTAAAATCACGCACAAAAACATTCCCCCTGGGATTTTCCCCGAACAAGAAGCCCCAATGTAGTCAAATGTAGGCTGCGTTTTTAGGAAACTTCCGTGGTGGGTGTGTAAACTACTATACTGGCGAAACTGGCCAATCACATGCCGATTACAGTGCTCCTTTGTTTTTTTTCCGCCAGTCAGCTGTATCAGAGAGTATTGTAGAATGCAAGATCTTTAACGAAAACCTCGGGGCTACTAAAACTGCCTGACTTTGACTGTAAATGCTACACAAGAAGGAAGGAGAACGCTCCTTGGGACATGCTCATGTAGCAAGAAAACTTTCCCCACAGTGTACAGAATGCGATCGGATCATCTAGCTGCTGAAAGAGAGTGAGAGAGAGCGTGAAAGGCAAATCCTCCTTTATGTAGAGCAGAGTCAAGACTGTTTCATTGAATGGGACACTCGTGGAATTTAACTAATAAATTGGTCCTTACGTCTTTCTGGATTTGTTGATGGTTCTTTTTAACAAAGTGTCACAATCCGCAATTATTTGTGATTATTTCAAGCCTAATAGTGTACGTTGTTACTGTTTGGATTTCCAAAAAAAGCTGCCACTTTACTCACCAACACCCACCTAGATACTAATACTGATATTAGCTGAAGTGGAGAAAGTAATATAAAGTTGTAAGGTTATTGCAGCGTGTTAAATTCAAGGTGAGTCGATGACTGTTAGCATTACCACATTACCAATCATTTCAATGAGCTAGTTCGTTAGCTTGTTACAGGAACACTGAAATAAGAATTTGTTGTCATCAGACATCATTCTAGATAATACTACACTACACTGAATTATATTTATCTGCAGAATCTAAGATCTGTGGTACCAATTCAGCTTTCATGTGGCCATACAACTCACCAAGTGCAACGAGTTTTTTGTTCTATTTGTGCCAAAAAATGCAACATTTTATTAAAAGTGTTATGTTTCCACCAGCCTTCTGGGGCCAAAATTTAGCTTCAGATCTTCCTAAAATGCACCATTTTAGCTCTAGAAAAAAAAAATTCCCAGGGTGCATGCCCACCAGTCCTCCGAGCTACCGTGCCACCGCGTCATTGTATTTACATCAAAATTTAAACCCTTCTTTTTATTTCTGGAGAAAACACTGTCAGCCTATGTGTTTACAAAGTTATAGAAGTTCAGGAGCTTTTAACTGCCTCATGAATATCAATCCAAATGTATTTAATTTAAAAATACACATAACACTTCTCTGTTCGTAAGCACGGTGTAAACACTCAAAGAACGGGCGAACTCACCCAGAAAGATTTGCAATGCGTCGATTCTGTGTACTGTGGGTTTTGATTGCACAGTTTAAATATTAACTGGGCGACTGGGCTCCCAGCCGCCGGATGTTGTTTAATAAACGAGGCCACTGTCTGCCCGGCCAGAGAACGATATTGCTCGGCTGGGTAGTGTCGCCCGTGGGGGTAGGGAGGGGCTGGTTTTATGCAAAGAAGACAGGCTTTATTGAAATGACATCACTGGCTTCGCAGCGAATCGCAGCTGCACGTCTTGATTGGACGGCGCAGCACAGAAAGGCACGAAATTTTTTTAGTTGTGTTCTGGATGCCTCTGTCTTATGCGCTTTTCAGACAGAGAAGGACAAGTTAATTAAGGTAAGGCCAAGACATTGTTGCGGTGTACTACATGCGGGTGGGAGTGCATTGTTTTCTTTCGCTCAGCAGTAAGACGCTTCTGTACTCCCTGTGAGTGCGTGGTTTTGGCATGTTAAACGCAGGTCCTGGTTTTGCAAGCAATCACGCATTGGTTTGCAAGCAATCACGCATTGGTTTGAAAATCCGAACTAATTTCTTCGCCTCCGGCAAGACAGACAGGTTGAATCATTTGGGTCTTGTGGTTTATGAGGAGACTTCTCATTTAGAGGGAGACACCGAAATGCTAGCCGACCTAGCGCATGCTGCCCAGTGTTGGCAAACGGGGCGGCCAGTTGCACCAGGAGGTGTTGATTTCTCACGTCTGGGTTTTTGCCGTGAGACACAGAGAAGACCGATTTAATTAAGGTAAGGCCAAGACATTGTTGCGGTGTACTACCTGCGGGTGGGAGTACATTGTCTTAGTTTTGTTTCGGCGTTATCCCTTTCAGCGCATGGTGAGGCCGAGTTACCGTGTATTCCGGACACACCCGAGAACCAACGCCCATCTCATAGGACGGTTCATCCATCCAGAGTTATCCACGTGACAACCGAAGTACACCGCTCACCTGACACAAACCATCGACGGAGTGTTACCCAAAGTACAAGCACGTCAAAGAAGAAAACGACTCTTTTCAGAAGATAAAATCCACATCCCCACCTACCAGTTCTAAACGAATCTGTGGTGTGTATACTAAGCCAAACTAAACACCACCCATTGGTGCAGAAATTACGGCAAACAGCACCCCCATGAGTCAGTCGAGTGCCAGTGTTACCCATGACTGATGATGAAACCGAATCGATGTTGGACGGTGATGGACAAACAATAAAAACCATCAGAAGACGTAGAGCCATGCGGCATTCATCAGTACAGAGTGCTGATAAAGGGGGTAGGAACATACACAGAAGTGTACACAACGGTCCATTCTCTTCTACCGTCTATGGTGCTGATACAGACAGTTCTGAGAATGACGTGTGTGTGGGTGGACACATCATTCTCAGAACTGTGGCATAGAAAGGGTCAAAAGACGTAGAGCTTCATCACCACAGAGTGCTAATGCAGAGACATGCCTGAATAATGATGTGGATGATTTGTTAGAAGCTGTTGACAAAATGACCAGGGTATGCAATGATCTTTTAGCTGTATCGTCTGTGTATATGAACAAGTTAGAATTTATGCTTGCCATTGTACAAAGACTGTAACGATACGTGATGGTGGGCAGCGATTGTCACTGTATATATATATATATATATATATATATATATATATATATATATATATATATATATATATATATATATATATATATATATATATATATATATATATATTTTTTTTTTTTTTTTTTTTTAAACACATATACAGTATACCCAATAGAAATTTCATACATTCTATGTTTTTTTAAAATGGAACCCGTCGATAAAAGGGCTAGAGTTGATACTTTACAGGATCATGTTTCTATGTTAAATAACCGTATTGACACACTTTATGACTTATTGTTACAGAGAACCGCTAACAACGGGGTTGTTGTCACACATAACAATACTGATACTGTTAATCACAAACAGGCCTGTGAACAGGATTTGTTAATGTTTCAAAGGGGTGGTGGTAGAGCGGGTGTTTGTTCTGACGCGGGTGTCCAACCAACCACTTTAGATGCGGTGTCTATACAACGATTGGTCAGAGAGGGAGGTAATGTTGGTGATTATGTAATATCCCCCCGTCCGCATTTCAACAGTACAGTAGTCACCAGAACGTTACATTTTAGGGATGCACCAACGACAGACATGGCCTCATACGTCCAGCATTTGTACAACACATTTAATGACATTACTGAATTTGGGAAGACTCTGGGGGGTGAAAATGCTGTTATCAGCATGGTGTTAAGGGGTGACAGTCTCACCACAGATGTGAATGTTGTACTGACCGCATCTGATGGTTATGGTCGGTTGATAAAGACTAAGTTTAAATTATTAGGTTTTGATCTTGCTACTATTGCCTGGGGTTGCTGATATTATGTCTTATCTTTTAAACACAGTGGGTTTCGACGTGCTACTGGCCAGTGGACCGCTGAACGGGGCCGACTCGTTATTACAAACAGAAAGTGAAAATCCGATCGACGATTTAAATGTGTTTGGTAGGTCTATGTGATTTTAAATAATAATAATAATATCGGCAGATACGTTCAGGCGCATGTGTGTGGCTGCTTGTGGCTGTATATGCGTTGGGTGATATGTTAAATAATTAAACATAAGTGTTCAATTACAGTATCAGCTCATTTTAACGAGCAGACAGACTGTTTGACCAGGCAAACGGATGGGGACGTATTGAACACACGTGAGTTTTAAAAGCATGCGTACGCTATTATGACAAGCACTCCCTTAAGTTGACCCATGTACTTGAATATTTAAATAATTGTATGTGTATGTCTCTGTATCGGCGTGTGTGTGTGTGTGTGTGTGTGTGTGTGTCTGACTGTTGGGAGCGCGTGTGTGTGTGCACAGCGGTCATACCAGAAGACCTGGCGGACTACATTTTGAACGAGAGTCAAACAACCGCATGTTTTAGCGGTCTGGATTTTACAGACGGTGATGAGCTATTTAGCGACGGGCTAATTCAAGCTTGTGAAGAGGTTCAGGCGACCACTTCACAGTCTACAGCCAACGCCGCGCCATTGCCCATCTCTGGACATCAACCATCCTTGACTGCTGTGATCGTTCATGAGGGGGAAATTAGCGACACACAGCTCATGCGTGCAGCCGAAGAATTGGAAGTTGATCAACAAACAGCCCCTATCCATGTGGATCAGCCTGTATCATCACCAAATCTGACGAGAGGTATGTGTTGTTATGAATCAGCCCTAGTCATTTAGATTTAAAATTCAAAACAACAAATTTCTAATTGACTTTGTGTGTGTGTGTGTGTGTGTGCGCGTATGTGTGTGTGTCTGCGTGTGTGTGTGTGTGTGTGTGTGTGCGGACGTGCGTGTGTTGCAGAATTGACGAGACACTATCATCGGCACAAACTAAGTGTATCCAGAAAACACCGTTATGTAACCGGATCACAAGTAACTAAGAAGCGCCCCAAGCTTACCGGAAGTGAACAGCCATCGACTTCGCACAGACGTAATGACAATAACCATAACAATAATAATAATTTCCCATACCAGAAGTCGAACCCAGACCGCCTGGGTGAAATCCAGGAATCCTAACACTAGACCACATGGGAGTTGTGTAGGTCTTTCATAAGTGATTAAATATTAATAAGATTCTATGTCTTATAGCAATTTGATTCCATCTTGACATTCCAGTGCCGCTGACCAACGGGTCCAATAAGGAGAATTGCAGACAATCACACCAACCGATCGCCCCGAGTGACCGTCCAGAACCATCAAGACTAGGCTCCAGCCGTGGATCGGCACCAGCTAAAAACCGCAACCATAAATTAGTAAGGACTTCATGTAAATCTTTACCATCACTGCGTGATAACACAAGCGTCACACTACATACACAGGCTGCACCAAGGTCCACATGTGAAGGCAGAGTCAAGCAGCTGGAGAGACAGGTAGAGGCTATAGCGGCGCTCATCAATGGCTCTGAGAACTGTGTAGCTGATCCTAATATCACACCCCTGGGCTTGTTTATGAAGTGGGTGGAGAAGAAATTTGAAATCCAAAGAGATATTAACTTGCTCTTCATGGAGATAGCACGTGGTTGTATCCCATTTACCAATCTGGATATTGAGAAATTGTATACAACCTTCCAAAAATTTGAGACAATAATATGTCGGCTACCATCTGTGCATTGATTTTCTTGATTGATTTTAGCTGTGTGTTTCACAGCATTGTATAGTGTATAGCTGGTTTTATATCAAGTCTTTTCTTGTGAGATTATAGTGTGTATAGCTGGTTTTATATCAAGTCTTTTCTTGTGAGATTATAGTGTGTATAGCTGGTTTTATAACAAGTCTTTTCTTGTGAGATTATAGTGTGTATAGTTGGTTGTATTCCAAGTCTTTTCTTGTGAGTTTATAGTGTGTATAGCTAGTTTTATTTCAAGTCTTTTCTTGTGAGTTTATAGTGTGTATAGCTAGTTTTATTTCAAGTCTTTTCTTGTGAGCTTATTGAGTGTGTGTGCGCGTGTGTGTGTGTGTGTGTGTGTGTGTGTGTGTGTGTGTGGTAAATTATAGTGACTGGGACCCAATCATGGCTAACCCCTGTAAACGTATGAGGGTTAGCAGTGCTGCTGAATACGTTGCAGACATAAATAACAAAATTGATAATATGTACGGAGTGGTGACTGATGTGCTGGCGTCTAGAGTTTTGACTGATTATGTAAGTCAGATAAATAATGGTATACAGACGGTGTATGACCGTGTCGCTGAACTCGGGGGTGATGAGTTACCGATAAACACACATGTAGCTGATGTACAACGGGGATAAGGGCCTGTGAATAGGTCTACAGGTCTCAGTGCACAGCCAAGTGTAGACACACAACTTTCAGAGCAGACTATAGACCGTTTACGTAGGCAGGGAGGGACCGTCGGGCGTTTCCATGTTGCAACACATCCAAGATTTCACAGTCTCACCGTCGATACACAGCTTAATTTCAGTGGGGCACCCGACACTGACATAGCTGATTACATAGCCCATGTCGTTGACGCTCTAAGCGAAGTCCTCGATTTTTGCAAAACTCTAGGTGGTGCAGACTGCGTGTTAAATGTATCACTGAGAGGGGACAGCCTGGCAACCCCTGTAAACGCTATATTATACCCATCAGACAAAAACCCTTTAGACAATATCTTGTCAGCCCTTGAACAAGTGTTGCAGAGTAACAGTCGTATCATGACTGATCACACGGTACTACTTAGCACAACAATAGTACGCGAGCATAAGGGTGGTGTTCGTCAGAAGGCTGCATTGTACGCTCATGATGAACTAATCAGACGAAAACGCATGCACCTGTATTGTCCAAACAACTCCACCAATCAGATGTGTTTCAGCTACTGCTTAGCTAATGCGCTGAATCCCAACACACCCCCAGGCGAGATACCCATGTTGGCTAAAGAGATGCACATGCGTGCGGGGCTCAAGGAGCAGGATAGCGTGGGCTTCAGACACCTGCCCATTTTTGAGGCGCTGTATAATGTGCGTATAGTTGTGTATTTCAAAGACGAGTTGGGCGTGTTTACAAAACACAAGCCCTCTGAAGCAAAAACGGGTGTGAAAACGGTGGTCCTGTATTTGTACAAGGGCACTATTTTGGAGTTTTGAACCCCGCTGGGTTTTTAGGTCATAGTTACTATTGCGAAAGCTGCTTACACACATGTGCGATGCATACTGCATGATTTGTCTCACTGGTGCGTGTAAAGACGGCGGTGAGGGACCTGTTTATTGTGTAGATTGCAACCGATACTGTCAATCACATATTTGTTATGTTACACACAAATTGGGTGTTGCCATGCGCGGGGTTACCCGTCTGGTGGCACCATGTGAGAGATCTAAATATTGCAGGAAATGTAACAGAATCTACCAGGTGTCCATTAACAACCCAAAACCGCAGAAGTGCAGAGCCATGATGTGTAAACACTGTAGCGCTGAATTGGTTCCTGAAACAGTCCATGAGTGCTTTATACAGCCCATCAAACCCAAAAAGTTACAAAACAAATACATATTTTTTGATCTCGAGACCCGCTATGAGGATGGTAAGCATAGGGCCAATTTTGCTAGTGCTATGACGTTTGCTGGGGAGTTATTTGCAGCCGAAGGCATGGATTGTGTTAGAATGCTAGAGCACTTTAGGCGTCCAAAATTTCAGGGTTTCACATGGATGGCCCACAATGCTGCTGGTTTTGACAATATGATTATCCTAGAACACTTTTGTAATATGGGAGTCACGCCGAAAATCACGATGCTGGGGTGCAGGATCATATTCATGTATGATGCTCTGTACAAACAGCGGTTTATTGAGTTTCTCCTTCATGCCTATGGCTCTGTCCAAAACCACTGCTGCATTTAATTTGCAAACATGTGAGAAAGGATATTTTCCCCACGGCTTCAACACGCTTGCTAACAGACATTACATAGGCCCATATCCTGATAAGGTGTATTATGGCTATGAAAGCATGGGTAGTTAAGCCCAGATTGATTTCGACCTATGGTATGCTGAAGCGTCAAAGCATGTCTTTGATTTTCAAAAAGAACTACATCGGTATGGCGTGAACGATGTGGTTCTTCTTAGAGAGGCCTGCATGAAGTACCGTGACGAATTTATCAGTTGCACTAATTTTGACCCTTTTAGCGTCACAACATTAGCCAGTTGTTGTATGGCTGTGTACAAGACAATGTTTCTACCCCCAGACACTTTGGCGCTCACACACAACAATGCCTATGTAAACCAACACAAAGCCTTTTCCAACGTGTCCATTCAGTGGTTAGAATATGTGAAACACTCCAGAAATGTTGATGTGAGACATGCCTTGAACGGTGGTGAGGTGGCTGCTGGGAGATATTTCCTAGATGGTTATTATAACCAAAATGGAATTGCTCATGCTTTGGAGTTTAACGGATGCGCTCAGTTTTGAGACGTCATTTTGATGACAAAGTCGCATACCTAGCAAATGACAGGGGTTTTCAGGTGGAAGTTGTATGGGAATGCGAATGGCAACATGCTAAAAGTCATGACCCTAATGTTATAGCTTTTATGGCTAATTACGTACATCCAGAACGTTTGAAGCCCTGTGACGCATTGTTTGGCGGTCGCACAAACGCCTATCAGCCTTGTATTACAAGGTGAAACCAGGTGAACAGATTCATTATGTAGATTTCACATCGTTGTACCCCTCATGTCAGAGTCTTTATGATTACCCTACACATCATCCCCAAATCATTTTGTCAGATTTCCAGCCTATAGAGAATTACTTTGGTTTAATCAAGGCTACAGTGTTGCCGCCTCACGGTTTGTTACATCCTGTACTACCACACCGATGCAACGGGAAATTAATGTTTCCATTATGTCGTGTCTGTGCAGAGACTTTAAATCAGACCACGCCCTGTGTACACAGCGATGCTGAGAGATCCTTGAAGGGTTGCTGGGTCAGTCTCGAACTGCTGAAGGCTGTTGAAAAGGGGTATGTTATTCAAAAAATTGACGAGGTGTGGCATTTCCCCAACAAGTCTGGTGATTTGTTTGTAAACTATGTTAAGACTTTTTTGCAATACAAACAGGAGGCCAGTGGTTATCCGGCCAGACGAAACATTAACAAACTTTTACTGCGTTTTTCCATGAGAGAGAATCTATGCACAACTGAGGTGATAAAAGACCCTGAACAATTTTCACGATTCATTTTTGGATCAGAATATGAGGTCACACACTTCTCCTTTGTGTCAGAGGATGTAGCTTTATTGCAGTGCACATGATACTGAGGCATGTGTGCGTACACCGGATATCAATGTTTTTGTAGTGGCGTTCAATACAGCTCGAGCACGACTCCGACTATATGAATTGATGGATCGCTTAGGCGATAGATTACTTTACAGCGATACAGACAGTGTCATATATGTTTCCAGAGAGGGTGATTGGAACCCACCGCTTGGCAATTTTCTTGGGGAGTGAACTGGGCGAGAGCGATTACATCACAGAATTCTGTTCAGGAGGCCCGAAAACGTACGGTTATCTCACAGCACAGGGAAAGTCTTGCATGAAAGCCAAGGGTATCACTCTAAATGCTGAAAATGCTCAACACATTAGACTGGACACACTAGTGGACCTCGTGCATGATTATGTGAAAGATCGTGACAGTACCAGGCATATTTTAGCCCATGTTGATAACATTGTACGCGTTAAACGTACCATCAGTCTTAAAAACAAATCCTCTGTAAAGAAATTTAAAGTGGTCTATAACAAGTGTGTATTACTACCTGATTATACAACCCTGCCTTACGGTTACTAAGGACACTATTCTTGTAGGTGTTGATATTGTTGATCTCAAATATGGATAGAGTGAGAGAGACGCCTGTTTTTAATGCCCGGTTGCAGCATCCTTTCTCGTGCATGATTTCAGGACCAAGTTGTTCGGGTAAAACCTACTTTGTGAAAGATCTGTTGACCCATATAGACAATGTTGTGAGCACCCCTATTAAAAACATAGTATTTATTTATGCCTGTTGGCAGCCACTATACGATGATTTGTTAAAAATAAAACCCATCCATTTTGTTCAGGGCCTGCCTGATGCATTAGATGATGACTTTTTGCCAGTTTCTAAAAACAACTTGTTGATTATAGATGATTTGATGAACGATGCAAGCAATAGTGTGCAAATTGAAAAGGTGTTTACGCAGTATGTCCATCATCGGAATCTTAGTGTGGTGTACATGGTTCAGAATTTGTTTTTTCAAGGAAAGTCTAGTAGGACGATAGCTCTGAACAGTAATTATTTAATTATTTTCAAAAACCCTCGTGACAACCACCAGATTGCTGTTTTAGCCAGACAAATGTACCCTGGTAACACAAAATTCTTTCTTGATTCTTTTAAAAACGCCACCGAGCGTCCTTATGGTTACCTTTTGGTGGATTATAAAGCCAGAACGCCCGACGTATATCATCTCAAATCAGATTTGTTTGCCCCCCATCAAACAGTGTATGTCTCTAAAAGAAAGTAGTCCAATGCACCATGTCAGAACGTTTGCACAGAAATCTGCCTCTTTTGAAGCGTCTACTTAAGGCCAAACCCGCTCTAAGAATAGCCATTTTACACACCTCTTCGGATGAGTTAATTTTGGCCTTGTGTGAGATAGCCTTAAATGTTTTGAGAGGATCTATCCCACTAACACCATCTCAATATACCAAATTACGGCGGCAGAAGATTTTACTCAAGTTAATAGCCAACAGATCAACTAGCATCCCTAGGAAAAGACACATGCTTAAACAGCGCTGAGGTTTTATACTGCCATTACTCAGCATTGCCTTGCCGTTTTTAACTCGTCTGTTTACTTCAAGACGGTGAATGGTGCGATGGAACACGCAGAGAAGATGTAATCTTGTGTCTCAAAGGGACTTGGACCGTTTGAAAAATGATACTAGCTCCACGCCGTTACGACAGGCTGTTGTGAGTAATTTGGATGATGCTATGAGAGCTGTTTTGGACCGGACTGATTTACAACAGAACGAAAAAGCTAAACAATACACCGCGTTGTTGCATAGCCACGTATTTTTATGTTTTAGTAAGCAAACAGGCACAAATAATGAGAATATAACAATGCTGTGCAGTTTATAGCAATGTTCTGCAGTTTATTTACAATTTCTTTTGTCGTTTTAGATAAACAGCGATTGCAATGTTCTGCAGTTTATTTACCATTTCTTTTGTCGTTTTAAATAAACAGCATGGCAAGTTGTAAGAAATAATATGGACAAATCATCAAAAAGAAAACTAGTGGACTAATGTTTTGATGGACCTATACCTTCCGTTTATTTTTGATGTTTCCTTTGAGTTTGTTGGCTTTTGCTTGGCTTTTGTTTCCCGTCTTCTAACGTTGTTGTACCGCTTTCGGCGCACAACGCGTTGAACCCCGATGTACCTGCTGCTTCGGCAGAGAGGCGAGCTGAACTGGCAGAAATGTTGCAACATGTATATAGCCTGTATAGCCATTTATGTTTATGTTTTAGTAAGCAAACAGGCACAAATAATAAGAGTATATCAAAGTTTTGCAGTTTATAGCAATGTTCTGCAGTTTCTTTTGTCGTTTTAAATAAACAGCGATTGCAATGTTCTGCAGTTTATTTAATAAACAGCGTGGCAAGTTGTAAGAAATGATACGGACTAATCATCAAAAAGAAAACTAGTGCATATTGCAACGCTTAAAAGTAGCCATTGAACAAGCATCGCTTGCGCATCTTACCAGAAGTGTGTTTGAACCAACCAACCACAGAACAACAACAACAAGCAACGCCTATGCGTCACAGTATATTTGGATTGAGCGAGGAACATCGGACCCTTTTTTGGAAAGAGGGTCCTATGATACCGGGGAACATAGGACCCGGGGAACATAGGGGTGACCCCCAGCTAGACAGTAAGCTACTGTTAAATACGATATGTCCAATTGGACTGTGTGGTGTCAGTCCCTTTATTATTGAGGTAAATCTCCATTTATATGCTTCAACTGAGTTGAAAGAGCCTCTCACTGTAGTACAAGACGTTAATCTTCATTGAGATAATATCTCGAAATAACGAGATAGTATCTCGAAATAACGAGATAATATCTCGTAATAACGAGATAGTATCTCGAAATAACGAGATAGTATCTCGAAATAACGAGATAGTATCTCGAAATAACGAGATAATATCTCGAAATAACGAGATAATATCTCGAAATAACGAGATAGTATCTCGAAATAACGAGATAATATCTCCATTTTTTTTTACCTCTATGCGGTTCAGGGCTTCCGTAGGAATATACCATAAATTTAGTGTTTGATCATTTATTATTCAACATCGAAATTAATGGTAATATTAACGAGACTGATTTAATGACACTGATTTAATGAGACTGATTAGTTAAGGCCACTTGTACCTACATATTTAATTGGCGCCCGCGCGTGAGGAGATTGGTTTTAGTGGCTTCTTGAATATTGTTGCAACAGCAAATAAATTATCAGTTTGCTTAGCAACTGCCAATATATTTTTCAGGTGTGTTTTAATCGGTTAACAGTAGCGTGACTGCTCCAGACAGCAGGTAAAGATGACAACCAAGTTTGAAGAAGTCAGTTCTTTGGTTTGGACGTGGTTTCAGCAGTCCTGAGCAAAGAACATTCCAATATCCGGTCCAATGGTACAGGAAAAGGCATTGGCTATAGCAACGAATATTGGTATATCCGTATTTCGGTATATCGGTATTTAAAGGCTTCCAACGGTTGGTTAGAGAGTTGGCGTAGTAGATATTCTTTGAGACGTGAAGGTGAATGCTGAAAGTGCAGACGTCGATGCACAGGTTTTTGACTTCAAAAGCCGTATTGCTGAGATGTGTCAGGGTTATAGTGCTGAGAACATTTTTAACAGACGAGACTGGTGTGTATTTTCGTGCCCTACCTGATAGAACTCTCGCTCACAAAGCAGACGACTGCAAGGGAGCGAAAGTATCCAAGGAAAGATTGACAGTTATGTTTACGTGTAGCATGACCGGGGAGAAATTGAAGCGGTTTGTTATCGGGAAAGCTGCGAAGCCTCGCTGTTTCAAGAATATCTATGTGAAGACCTTTCCTGTGTATTGGAACTCAAACAAGAAAGCCTGGATGACCGGTTCCCTGTTTAACGAGTACCTCCGAGAATGACGACCGTATGCGACATCAGCGCCGTAAAATGTTACTCTTTCTCGACAACGCCACCTCACACTTTCCCACGTCACGTTGAAGTTCTTTCCAGCGAATACATACAGCGACAGTGAGTATTTGGAGGAAGTCACAGCATGCACAACTGACTACCTCAACTTCTGCATGGACATTGTTGTACCCACTAAGACTCTGCGCTGCTACCCGAATAACAAGCCTTGGGTGACCAGTGATGTCAAAAGCCCCCTTAACAAGAAGAAGCAAGCTTTTAAGGAGGACAATCAGACAAAGCTGAGGAGTGTGCAGGCAGAACTGAAAAGAAGGTTGAGGGAGGCGGTTGATTGACTGATGTCAAGATGGATATGACGTCACTGCCCACCAAAAAAAAGGCGGCATTTTTAAAAGGCAGCCGGTTTCCCAGCAGACAACGAAGTGTTCAGTTGTGTTAAATTTGGCTATTGTTTTTAACTTTAACAATGGAAAAGAAGCTTGTTTACGACAAGTGGACCGATCGAGAGGTACAGGCACTGCTCGCGTACTACGCCCAAGAAGAAACCCAGAGGGCCTTTCTTTCATCTCAGCAAAACGAGAAGGTCTTCATGGATATTTCTAAACACCTGGATGACTTAGGCATCCAGCACACAGCAAAGCAATGCCGGGAGAAAATTAAAAAACTGAAGCAGGACTACAGGCGCCTAAAAGACCACAATAGCAAAAGCGGTTTGGACAGAAAAACCAAGAAATGGTATGATCTTCTGGACAGCGTTCTTGGGCACTGTCCTTCAAAGAAGTGTGAGTGCGAAAACAAGGACGGCACATAGACCACACTGCAACCCGAGGAAACTGCTTTGACAGAGGTGGTCGTGGAGGACCCAAACATCGGAAGAGCCATCTTGTTTAGATGGTAAGAACTACATCGTAAAGTGTTGATCACTCAGCTAAGATGTACTTGTTTAAACTGAACAGAACAAAAGAAGTGTTAGCAAGTTAGCTGGTTAGGCTACATGATAGCCCTTTGCGAGCTAGCTGGTTAATAACAGTAACTGTAGTGATGGTTAGGAGTCTTAGCATAGTCGTGACCGACGCTCAGATACTGCAGCGTACCCAATGGCACCAGTTCACTCGATTAAATTACATCCTTTTTTCCTTACAGATGTTAGCAAACGAGCTTAATTTCAGTAAGTGATGCCATTCACACTTCAACAATAATGACAATATTAGGCTGAACGATATCGTTGAGATCACTTTCAGAGCGATTTTATAAACGATAAAAATACTGTCAGCCAATTAGACATCACAAGAATTCACAGGACATGTTCTACTACAGTCGAACCTTGGTTATCCGAACATCGATTATCCGAATTTCGGATTATCTGAACAAGATCGTCTGGTCTGGTAATATTTACGAAGCCATACTTTGGCTTTGTCAAGAACTATGCTGGTGAGACAATACGTCTTTTCCTTACGACAATTATCAGTAAATCCAATTTGTGAAAACAATCGAATTAAAGTGTTATACTGTAATAAAGAAGTGTTACCGACATAAGTGTGAAAAGTGTGTCTATTGCTTTAATAGTGTTATGAAAAGTACCCACGCGTCAGACTGTTAGTGTGATTTCACTAGTCCCTTGATACAATGTGAAAATGATTGACACGGTGAAGGATTTAAAAGCACAGCAAAATCAGCAATCGCTCATTTATTCTATGACTTCGTCTTGAGTACATTCCTAAAATCCAGTTCTGTTATAACCAATCGATATTTCTACTGTTACCATGTCTATGAAGAGAAAGCAAACACCTTTGACAATCGAGCAGAAAAGTGAGATTTTACAGCATCTTGATCGTGGTGAGAAGGCATCTAAGATCGCCCAAGAGTACAATATTGGAAGAGCTACAGTGTCCGAGATCAAGAAAGCAAGACCAGCGATTGAGAAGTTCATCGACCAAAGTCACACGTCAAATGCATTGAAGAGAAAACCCATGAAACCAGCACACAATGAACAATTTGACCAGGCCGTATTTCTGTGGTTTTCACAGCAATGAGAGAAGGGAGTTCCACTCTTGGGTCTGCTACCTAGCCCATCTAATACCTCCTTCCCGCGTGGTTGACGCAAACATAATCCATAAGACCCTTAGCTCCCGTACATCTACAACCAGAGAATGAATATGATACAATTGTTTAGGCCCTTTTTATGAATCACTTGTCTGCTCACTGCTGACCAACCCTGGGTGGCCATTTTGTAATGGCACCAGAAAAGGAATTTTGTCCCTAATCTCCCATTGGTTTCCACATAATTGGCAATGATAGACCCTAATTACTCCCTGACTAATTCAGAGGTACAGGTAAATCTTGATCGTGAAACATGTGTCTCTACCTTGGTGCGCATCATTGAAAGAATAAAGCCTGTCTCCTGATTAATCATTCTTAAAGAGTCTCCAGGATCTGTGGTATAAAATGACCAACACCATTTAATAAATTAGTTAACTAGTGACATCACCTGTTAAGTGCACAGATGGGTCAAGTACAGGCAGGTGATTTCACTAATTAACTGATTCAGCGAATGGCTGGAACAAATAGTTGAAACGAGATTATAACATCTGGAGCCAGGTTACCCAACACTTGCGGTCTGTAAACTTGCAGTGATTGTCATTATTCACAATTGTGTGGACTTGCAGTGATATAATAATAATAATAATAATAATAACAACAAAAGTAATCTTTACTTGTATAGCACAATTCATACATACAAGATGCAGCTCAAAGTGCTTTACAGTTTGGTAAGGTCACCACTTTGCCTGAGCCCGACAGGACCGGGCTTAGTTTCTATCAGTTCACACGGGCTCGGGCATGCGGGCCAGGTGCGTGACAACTGAAAGTTCAGGTGATTAGTTTCGATGAGCTCGAGACAAATGTGAAAATGGATACTGCGGAGGTGAAAAGGAGGCTAGCCTCTGGCAATTATGTTATTTATTTGTTCCAACTAACATGTTTGTTTCAACTTTTCACGTTTGTCATAATGAATGTTAAGGCGCAATTTCAGCTCTAATATGGAATGTACAGCTATATTCTTTTGAAGTGGGTTTGCAGTGATCACATCACCGATCTACCAAGTATATGAAAGTGATCCATTTACAAAGGAACACTATTTAGTCAGTGACGACATTTGTCACCACTACATGGGAGAACTTTTCACACAATAGGTCTTGGGCCAAAGCAACACAAGAGCCAACTTTTCAGAACTCACTACTGTTCACTATTCACTACTAGGGTGTATGATTGTGTACAAGGAAATACAAGTCTACCTAGCCAACAAACAAAAATAAACATACATTATGTGTGCAAACACACACGCGCGCACACACGCACGCACGCACACACACACACTCAATACAAGCTGCATATCAACTGAATTGATTGTCTGTCATGCATTTCTATCAAAATGTCAACATTTTGGTCACAGATTAATTTGGATTGCATTCTCACTTTTGGCAGTCTTGGCAATATACTGTATAAAGAATCAATGTTTTACACACACACACAAAAGTTTAAAAGCACGTTGAAAAAATGAAATCACTGATGACAGGGCCTTACTTTCCGAGCCAAACTTTCCTTCTGTCGACAGTGAGAGTTACTAACTTTGATGTGACATTGTAATATAGTTATCTGAAAAGCCTGATGAGATTTGGATGTTGCACAGAAATCATTACTCCTTTCTATTCTCCCACTGGAATGGTATTTTATGGTACAGGAACAGATGGACTTAACCATTCAATGTCATGTGCAGCTGCAGCTCGTCATAAGGACCTGGGTTCAAGACCCACACCTGGACGTTTGTCCAGGCCCACATTCATCGCCCACTGCTTGGTTTTCCTCTGTGGTCACCATTCATCCAGTCAAAACGAAAATTCCCGAAGTTCCCCAAAAGCCCCGAATAAATGTATCCTCACTGCATGAGCCACTACTCAACATGAGGCTCAAGGGCGCCACCTTCTGGGTTTGGAGTGGCCTACCTCTGGTCTGGGTTTGATACTGTGGGAGTACCTCAATGGTCGAGGGAATCAGCGCACTGGTGGAGACTGCCATATGGCCAATGTTGAGTTCGCAATGCAGTTGAGGCTGGCACAGCAATCTAGAAACAACAGAATAAATACCAGATACAAGGGCAGAAGTGTATAGTTTAATAACCACTTTTTTGAAATGCCAAAATCACAGAAATAACAATGGGCAATTTTGATGTGCCCTAATTTGTAAAGCAAAGTACTACAAGGCAAAGTTATAATTTCGTTTACCACACAACAAGCCACACAGCAAGACTGAAGTCTGCAGTGTATTGGATCCACCTGTAAATTTGGAACGGGGTAACTACATAATTGGCCAAAATTGTGCCAATAACAATCAGCTAGTTTAGTAACACAATTGAACAGATAGGCCTATATCTGTAAGATGGCGTCTTAAAACGAGTCATTTGTTGGCGTGGCTACTATTCGACAAAATTCTTAACCTTAATTGGAACTGTGAAGACTACAATCTTGTTCTAAAATTTATGTCGACCTAGGCTACCGAAAGGAGAGGTCAACTTACCTCGTGCTGCGAAACTCTTCCAAATGTGAGAAATAAATAAACCGTGTGTGAAAATAACCGTGGACGTCGAATTTGTTTCGTTGCTTGTTTTCTAAAATTTTCGTCGAATTAACATAACTTCTCGGCTGTTACATCAGTTTCAGCGTCTCATGCCTGCGCGAGAGTGTCAGGTGTGTCAATTCAAAAGGGAACGATGGCCAGAGACGGTTAATTTATAAGATTGCTGGCGACCGCAACTCCACCCATCCCCACCCCCTCCCACCTTAATCCCCCATCCCCACCCCCTCCCACCTTAATCACCATACAGTCTTTATATTATTTGTAATTTGTCTAGGTTTTTTTTTCTTTTAATTTTCACAACTTACAGTGATAAAGACACACATATGTCGTTGTCCTCACATTAAACAAACTGCACCCTTAATATGGTAGCCTAAATATATAGGCTAATACTTGATTTCGATTTGCTTCTTCGTGTTAGGACTTAAAATTACACTTCTATTAGAACATCTCTGCCCTTAGGTTACTGATGTCAACCGGAAGTAATTGTATGCTCTTTTCAAAATAGTGTACACTACTTTCTGATTTGTGTGTGTTTATACCTATTTTGTATGCAAGTTCGGCGGCTGACCACTATTTACCCACGATGGCATGGCCAATTTAAGTTAAGTCGAATGCAGATGGAAATCACAGCAGCACAGAATTCCAAACGAAATGAATGTTCACTAGTTGTGAATTAAGTGTACATGAAATGCTTAGCTGAGTAGCTTCTTTGCTAACTAGCGTCTACAGTGAAAAGGTAAGCAGCCGACTGGGAAATTATACATCTCTGTGTACATGAAGGTAATGTTAATGGTTGCGAAGTATTGAAGACTTTATCACTGACAATGTATTCCTCAATTTCAGATTAAGGATAAGTTACAACCTTCAGCGTCAACATCTACGCCATGAGTCCCGTAAGTAAACGTTTGTTTTGCACTTTGTTTACTGTTCTTCTGCAGACCAGTCTTGTTGCAGGCTTGTTGTAAACGCTATGGCAGAGACCTTATAGTACGCTACCTGTAACTGAAACATGTGAGTTGGTGCAAACACGTTGTTTCTGTTGTCAGTGCGAGGTTGAATATGCCCTGCAAACGCTAATGTCGAGAATAAAGGAGAGGGAGTTGGAGTCGCAACGGGCGATGGCCGAATACGATGCGACGAACAGGCTCCTGATATACCAGATTGAGGAGCTTCAGAAGAAACTGAAAGAGAAGGAGCACCAGTTAGCAGATGCCAATGAGGTGAGGACTGAAAAAGCGTGCAGTTTAGACTGCAGCATTGCATTGGTAGAAAATAACACAACACAATAAAGTCTTTAAGAGTTTGTGTGGATGTTATGAGAGGACAAATTCAGCTCGTTGTTCAGACATTCATCATTTCAGGCATTATTCGGTTATCAGTAACAGATTAAAGCGTTTTATCCCTCACTGGTTTAACAGGCATAGTGATTGTTATAAAGATGTATTTGATCTAAATGCTGAGTTTTGCCATTAAGTAGCCATAATGCGTTCCTACATGTTGTACCCATGGCAATTGCCTGGTGTTAAGCTTTTGGTTGATAGGCTTCCAAAGGTGTGTGGTTGCTCATTAATGAAGTAATTTGAGTGTGAGACGTGGCACAGAGATATGAAACTGTGGTCTTTGCCATATAGCACACCTGTAGTACACCTGTATACTTGTTCATAGCACATCATATATTCTAATAGGTCTACTGTATACTTGTTTATAATACATCTGTTTATATCCCTCATGTATCTTAACACCAAATTATTCCCGCCTGTTATTATTGCCCTATTTATTTGCACATAATTCACTACACACTATGCTGTCTGTGTTGTGTATATACTGTATGACACTTGCTGCTCCTTGTCCTTCAGATTAGATGCTAAACTACATTTGGTTACCCTGTATTTATACATGTGTACTAACTATAACGTTAATCTAATGTGTTTGTGACTTCTGTAGACTATCAGAGCTTTAAGGAGCGTGACTCTGATCATCACTGGGCTACAAGATGAGGTCAAGGCCCTACGCATGCAGCTGCTAACGTCCGAAACTCCCAGCAGTCACGCCGCCACCACCGCACCCGGCAAGAATCCAGCAGTCGTCTCCAGCCCAATCGCCGTTAAGGTCTAGAGCCTGCCCGCTCTCTTGCATTAAATTAACTTTGTATTTCAGGTTTCAGATTATATCCACATGGCTTACCTTCTGAATGCAGGCTAGTTAGGAACAACAGGCACAGTCTACCTCTAAGGTGAAGACATTTGTTCGGATGCGAGTCAAAAAAACAATCAAGTGTTAAACTTTAAAAAAAAAAAACACTCTTCCTCCAGCATGACACGCTGATGATGACCTAGTGCTGAAACACATCGTTAAGGTCTAGAGCCTGCCCACTCTCTTGCATTAAATTAACTTTGTATTTCAGGTTTCAGATTATATCCACATGGCTTACCTTCTCAATGCAGTGTAGTTAAGAACTAGCCTGGTAAACCAGCCCGTCGTACTTCATTTCATTTTGTACAGAGGGTCTGGAGCGCAGGCCGTGAGAAACAATTTCTTCCTGGAGGTGTGGACTCTGCTAGAACAACAGCCACAATCTACTCCTAAGATGAAGACGTTTGTTCAGTTGCGAGTCAAAAAACACATCAAGTGTTAAACTTAAAAAAAAAAAAAAAAAAAAAAACACACTCTTTTCCTCCATCATGACACGCTGATCATGACCTAGTGCCAAAACGCATACGTTTGTGGGCTTGGTCCAGTAAATTGGTATACCTAAAACACAAAGCAAGTGCTTTTTTGCCATTTTAAATTTAATTATGATGCAAGGTGCCATTCCTACTGAATAGAACTGCGTTTCAGCATCTAGAGATGAATTGCATGCCATTGTGTCAATCATCGCACCCTGTAGTACGAATAACTCCCACCCAGATGAGCCCTGTGTGCAAGCACCATGTGTGAATGTTCACATCCCTTTGATAAGTATTTGCAATAATGCGTCCAGTGGCTGGAGGTCATGTTGGAAAAGCGCTTATGTCTACAGTGCATGTATACACCTGAATACCTACACCTGGTGCTACTGAGGGCAGTGGTGCAGGGGCAGCGGTGGCCTATCAGTTAAAGTCTTGGACCTGTGACCACAGGATTGCTGGTTTGAATCCCGGGTCGCCAGTACCGCCACTGAGGTACCCTGAGCATGGTACCGTCCCCACGCACTGCTCCCTGGGCGCCATTGTCATGGCTGCTCCCTGCTCACGTGCGTGATGGGTTCAATGCAGATGGGTTCAGTGAATTTCATTCTTTAAGGTAACACCACTGTACTGAATGCATTTTTTATGCGGTGTAGAAATTAAGTCACGGCAGTTTGACTCCACTTACTTTACCCACCTTATTCACACTGAGGAGATCCCAATTGTAATGGAAAACCAGCTGGTAGCAGGGTGGGTGGGGTAGAGTAGAGTAGTGCTGGTACGATGCAGTCGAAAGGCGATAATATTAAGTCATCTCCAGTTCAGTCAGTGTTGAGGCATAGAGCCTGGACACTCTCTTGCATCCAGTTAGATTTCAGATTCTGAATTCAAATTACACTCACTTGTTATGGAATCTGTGTATACCGATAATCATCTTACAATTATGCAATTGTTTTTGTTTTTTTTTTGTCCTGTTATTTGTTTATTTATTTATTTATTTATGTATTTATTTATTTTTACAGGTGTCTGATGACCTGTCTTCTCAAACACTTCCTCACCTCACTGCAGCTGGCACCACACACTCCGCAGACTACATTTCCCAGAATGCCCCCAACAAACATATGTTCATGGAACTGACATCAGACTCTGCAAGCACGGCAGAAGTTGCTGTTCTACATATCAAAGTGGAGGAGCAGGTGGCTCAGACGGATGGAGTGGAGGAGGAGGGAGAGGAGGAGGAGGAGGAGGAGGGGGGGGGTTGGGATGCTGAGGAAGATGGCGGGGACCAAGGCCCAGAAGAACTGGTGAAAGTGGAGACCAACAGCGAATGGGACAGCTCTTCCAAATGCACCCCTGCAGGTCAGTGGATCACCTCTTTTACTGTGCATCCAGGCTGGCAGCGACTAAAGCAATAAAGCAGCTGAAGACTCACAAACAGCAGTGCTCTCTGTAGCTTATGTCAATCATTTTCCCCAAGAAGTGAGGTCAGTGAGTCATCTCTCTTACTGTGCATTCAGGCTGTCAGCTACTAAAGCACAGCCTGGTAAACCAGCCCATTGTACTTCGTTTCATTTTGTACAAACGGTCTGGCAGTGCTGTATTGAGAAATGTTTTCTTCCTGGAGGTGTGGACCCTGCTGAAGTTTAAAACAAGTGGCTCTGCCTTTACCCAATCACTAACATCTGGGTGTGACATATGCAATTAGCCTGCCTATGCACTACAATTCAAATATAGCACACAAAATCTACGTCATCGCTCATGAATACTCCCTCTTTTCGCTGGTTGACTAGGCAAAATTCTGCCTAAGACAGCAATGTCAATGAAAGCACTGCCAGACCCTCTGTACAAAATGAAATGAACTACAAGCGGCTGGTTCACCAGGCTAGGTTCGAGTCTGCCTCAAGGGCATTTCCTGATCTCTCACCCTCCCAAACGCTATACAATCATGGGTGCCTTAGCCAACGGTATTCTAATACAGATTCTCACTTTGTCACAGATTCTCAGTTTCTCACTTATTGCATGATCTAAGTCGTGTAATCATAGTGCAGTATTGTGTACTTTTTTCCAAGCAGGCCAGCGTATATTAAATATGTGAATAGAAATTAAGCCTCTAAGGGAAATAACTGCACACAGGTTTCTTTTTTTTTTACACACTTAACCAGTGTGCGGTGATTTCCCTTAGAGACTTTATTTATTCTTCTGCTGTACATTATCAGCACCTGGGCCACAAGGCCGTGCACAGGGATGTTTTAGTTTTATGTATGCTAATAGAAATGTTTCAATTTCTCCCCCTCAGGCCACGAAGACCTGACGCCTCCCGCATGTACCGAGATGGGCAGCTCTCCTGCCGGCTCGTCCTCCTCCTTGGGCCTCCCGACCCCCAGACTCGTCCCTGTCCTACTACCCGACTGGCCCTCGAACTTCGTGATCCCTTGGGACAAAATGGCACCGAGTTTGCGGCGGTGTGTCGCCAAAGGCTACCGCCCCAGGAAGACGGATCGTTTGGCTATGGTGAGGGTTATCGTAGAGGAAATCCAACACACTTGCTTGAACCCCTCTAGAAGTCAGTGCGCAAGAATTGCGAAGAGAATCGTCGAGATGTCCCCGAAAAGCTTCGCAGACGTAAATGCACAAGGGGAGGTCATTGGCAATGGCTACGACTCGTTGCTGAATCAGATTAAAGAGAGGGTCAAACACGTCAACCGTTACAACGCCATGGCCAAAGTTCGCAACCGGCGCCTCATGGCCTGTGCCCAAAACTGGGACCATGGCGGCCAAATGCTCCAAGACTGATGATGGCCTTGGCTGCATCAATCTGCACCCCCTCAACCTTCCCGATGGCGAAGCACCAGAGGGGGTGGAGGCGAAGAGAATGGAAGTTGTACTCCGAACGGGCTTTTGGGAAAATGACTGACTAAAATACAACAGCAACAAAGCAAAGTACTTTTTTAATCATGTTGTTTTTGCTAGCCCTGTTGTATGTTTCAGAGTATATCAATTTTACTTTGGCATTTTCATTTTGAAAGCTTTTAGTTCCTCACTTCGGCTGCCACAGAAAAAAATGTTTTTATCTAGTTACTAGGTCAGAGTAGATAATCCTGAAGTGCAGTGTTTTTTTTTTCTCACCTAGTGCCACCTGCTGGTCAATATTATGACTTTCAGTGATGTTCCTGAGAGCACAGCTCCTATTGACTTTGCTATTGGATGGGCAACAGGGGCACACCGTATTGGTTAATAGGCATCGGAAAATAACGCTTTGTCGTGATAATGTCGAGTTAATGTTTTTTACATAAGCTATTTAGGTTACCCACATGAAAAGAAGTTCACTGTTGCATTTAACCCTTATAGGGTCTTCGATTTTTTTTGTTGCACCTGCTGGGTCCTGCTGGGTCTGGTGGACCCATTGCATTTTGGGGCTTTTAATTTATTTTCACTTTTTTTTTTTTTTTGCTAAAATACACAACAGATGTTTACTTTATCTCAATTGCAAGTAATATAAACAACACAAGTGTTGTGTTCTCTTTACCTTTGTTAAAGCACATTATAAACAGAAATGCCACCTTTTTTATTAAAATGTACCACAATTAGGAAATGCATCATAAAACAGGCACCAAAAAAATAATAAACAAATGTACAAATAAAAATTCATGTTTCCAAAACTAACGTATTTATTTGGATTGGTTAGAAATGTAACCTACTTATGCCAGTTTATAACTGAATTAACACACTGTACCACACATGAGGAGCAGAGTCTCACTGCGCTGGGTGCATGCACAGTAGTCTGCAAAAGTCTTAGGCAGGTGTGAAAAAATGCTGTCAACTAGGAATGCCTTCAAAAATGGAAGTGTTAATCATTTATGTTCATCAATTAACAAAATGCAGTGACTGAACAAAAGAGAAACCTAAATCAAATCAATATTTCATGTGACCACGCTTTGTCTTTAAAAGAGCATCAATTCTTCTAAGTCTATTGCATAGAGTTTTTGAAGGAACTTGGCTGGTAGCTTGCGCCAAACATCTTGAAGAACTACCACAGATCTTCTGTGGATGTATGCTTCCTGACATATACAACCAATTTGGTGTAATTGGTTGATCATACACCTGACTATAATCCTGCAAAATCCCTGACTTTGTGTGTACCCCTGTGTGTGAACTGATGCTGGTTTGAAGGCACCTGCCTTAAATCTTTGGACAGTACTGTATCCTTTTAGCCATCCACATGTTTAATGTTAAAACACCCATGAGGCTGAAAGGACTTAAGGCATAAGATGGGCATAAGTTGGTTTTTGACAAGTGTTAGGCAGGTGCACACAAAGTGTACACACATATCAGCACAGACTAACTTTGAAACAAATTAATAAGTTAATGGTTGATGTTGACAAGTGGTTAGTTGGGTTATTGTAGATTTGTTTTTTTATTATCTACATAGGCTGTACTAGGCAAATATCTGGATGGGTTTTGTAAGGTATGAAGAGTTCCTCAGACAGTATATCTTGATTTAAAATAAATAAACAAATAAAATAACAGACGCCTTTTTGTGGCCATTCTAATATTGGTGTTGGCACTCTTTTACTGACATCTCCTAAATAGACCATTAAGTTACATTCCTAATTAGTAAAACACACACACACCTGTACTTTGACCTGTCAGAATGTAGGATGTAAGTAAACAAGGCGAAATATACTGTAGGTGGCGGTAATGCACCGAATGGTGTTCACTCCGAATCACTGAAGAAGAAGAGTTCTCGCGCGTTTTAATGTAACTTTTGTCCTAAATCGCGGCTGGTAGGAAAGCGTTCTCGCTTGAATCAAAGCAGAGGGAGTTGTCGGGAAGACATCTATAATTACAGCTAGGCTAGTTAAAAGCAATACGATGTCTCCTGTTGTTTGCTTTCAAATGTTAGAGGCCAGTTACAGTTAGTTTTTCACACTGTAAGGAAGCCCAATATTTGTTGTTATTTTTGAATACACGCTTGTAAGCTTCCTACGCGAGCCTACTCCGAATAGGCTAGCATGGACGAGGTGAGTTTATTGTTAGAAAACATACATATTTTTGTACAGTTGGTAATTTACTAACGTGATACGATTTAGTTTGAGTTTAGCTAGCGTTAGTCGCCTATCCTATCTTAAAACCACTGCCACGTCAATGTATGTGATCATGTTAGCTGCCCTTGCAACAACAGTGTAACATCCCGATAATTCACAGCCTTTGAAGTTGATTGTGAATGTAAATTCAGAACGTTTGCTTGTCTACGACTGGGCATACGGTTTTTTTTGTCCAACTGTGGATAATATCCCTCTCCCTGCTCCACAGGAAGATTGCAAGCCTGATATGCTGTCCTGTAAGACAGAGCCACAGTCTACGGAAACAATGGACTTCGGACCTAACGTTTATGCTGTAAAAACTGAAGAGTTGGGAATAAAGGTGGAGGTAATTGAAGTTGAACACCCAAAAAAAGAGGAGGAGGAGGATGAAAACTACTCCGATGTCCCGCCAAGTTGTAAGTAAAGAACGTGTGGCTGCTCTTACTGACGATTTTGTGATTTTCTGCTGAAGTGGCCTCGAATCCATAATATGGCCCTGATGAGAAGGGATGTCTCACTGGTGATGATACCATAAAGCAGGTCTAAACCGTGCTTTTGCAATCACTGCAATAGAATAGATTCGAATTAGCCTGGGTAAACCCATTTCATTTCGTGCAGAGGGTCTGGAACAGAGACCATCAGAAACGATTTGCTGGAGGTGTGGACTCTGCTGAAGTTTAAAAAGTGCCTCTGCCTTTACCCAATCGCTAACGCTTGGTCGTCACGTAGGCAATTAGCCTACCTACGCAATTCAAATGTAGCACACAAGGTCAACGTCACAGCTAACGAACACACCCTCTGTTCGCTGATTGGACCGTACGTTCTGCGACTTGCCAAATGCTCCTCAAGAGACTCCGGTCCAGACCCTCTGCACGAAATGAAATGAAGTACGAGGGGCGGGTTTACCCAGGCTAGATTCGAATCAGATAGAAAGCCTTTCTAAAGCCAATGTGTATAATGATCTTTGTCATTATACACATTGCAATGACATTTAACGCCTCCTTTCAAGGTGCACACAGCACAAAGTATAAAAGTATAAATATTGTACTAATAAAAGCTACGAAACTACCATGCTATTAAAAGACACATATACACACTCTCTAAGTATGCAGACAGACACAACAGATAACAGACTTGAGTTCAATTGGTGAGCAGCATACTGATTGGTAGAGGTAGAATCAGTACAAAAAGATCAAGGAGTCCAAGTGATGGTCAGCATACTGTCAATGCAAGTGTCTATGCAAAGTCCGAAAGAATGTCTGGCTGGTGGTGATGCCATTAAGCAGTTCTAAACTGTGCTTTTGCAAGCACTGCCATGACATTCACGTTTGTTGTATGAGGTATACTCGTTTTTTCTGTTTTTATCTAACATGTGGACATGAGTCCAGTTTTCTTCTGCTCACTTGGTTTCAAAGCAGTGACTGGACCAGCATGTCAAAATCTATTCCTGTCCTTTATGTCTGCTGTGGCTTGGTGGTTGTAAACCGTAATTTCCCCTGACAAGTGACGACATGCCCACACTCGCATCTTTTCTATAAAAAATTCTCAGCCTTTACCTGCATGATCTGCATTGTGCTTGTGTGGTCAATGTTCGTGTGGGGATTTTCGCAGACCACGCACATTTGGTGTAGTGCAGGAATGTCTGCATGGCCCGCCTGCGTGATATAATTTATAGCAAAATAGGGCGTATGTTTGGGGCAAATCCAGGAAAAATGTCAAAGCAAATGGTTCTGTTTTTTTTTTTTTTTTGCCCCAATAATCTAAAACCAAAAAGTATCCACAGGGAAAATACAGTGGCTTTCACTGCACCAAGCTCCGCACACACACACACACACACACACACACACACACACACACACACACACACACCGAACAGCTACAAGAGCAGCAACATCTGTCGTCGTGTTTGATGTTTAAAAAAAAAAAAATATGGAAAACAATGCGCCATGCATATGTTTGTATAAAATGCTGTCTGTCTGCCTGCCCGGCCTAAAGACATAGCTTATCACGCATCAGTTGTAATCCTACAGGAGGTTTGTTGGTATCATTGGTTGTTACATGCAGTATCATTTTGTGCCTGTTGGGGACCCCACAAGCAAATCTTGCATGGAGTTACTTTAAGATTTAGCTTTGATATAAAGCACTGTGAGTTATGAATTAAGAATATCAGTCTTCTCTCATAAGGACACGAGGGAAGTTGTAGTTTCAAGTCACTCTTATGTGCGTGTGTGTGTGTGTGCGCGTGCGTGTGTGTGTGTTCTCGCCTCTGGACGGACACCCACCCTTACTGCCCCCCCCCCAACCCTCTTGACTTCCCACGTCCCACGGCTAGCACACAAAACACGTTTTAGCCACGAGGAGGAGGCCATACTGTGCAGGAAGGTGCTTGGCCACTGGGAGGCGCTCTACGGCCAGCAGAGTCGCCGGCAGCCCCGTGCGTGGCGAACCTATTTCTGGAACGACGTGGCGGCCGCAGTCCAGGCCTCGTCTGGGGTGGCGAGGTGCGGCGAATATGTCCGCAAGAAGTGGTGCCACTTCAGGAACCAGCTGAAAGCCAAGCTGGCTGTGATTGGTGCCTTGGCAGAGGACAATGCCCCTGGCCCAGAGCTCAGCAAGCTTGAGGCTGAAGTGGCATTTAAGATGGAGACAACTGTGGGCAGAAACAGTGTTCATGACACTCAGGGTAAGGGCTGGAGTTGTTCTGTTGTAGATAATTTAATTTATTTTTGTTTTTGGACATTTATTTATTTTTTATTCAAAACTCTGGAAATAACTAATAAATAAATAAGATTTGCAGTCAGGAAGGTTTAAATTTTTTCGCCCAAAGGTACTCTTCGTAAATACATAAGTACCTTGTGTTTTCTCAAAACTCACGTGCAGCCATATATCTTTTACATAGTCCAAGGATATTTTTTTATATTGATTTTTTTCTGTTTTCTCCTCCTGTATTGACATACCGTTTTTTGTTTCCTTTCTCTGTCTATTAAACCTGTTTAGATGTATGCTGATACATATAGATTTGGTTTAATTCAGATTAAATACTTCATAGCTGCACTGCCATGTACAGTATTCAGACAGGTGGGAAAATGTGAGGTATGCCAAAAAGTTACACCCTTGATCTCACTGTTATAGGTGCTGTCAAAACAGCAGGTTGGGTAGTAATGCAGCTTAGTAGTCTGATGTTTTTTGGAAATAGTTACTTTGCTCTGTCCTTAGTTAGCTAGAGTGATGCAAAATGCAGGCATGTTTTTTTTTTTTTTTTTTTTTTTTTTTTTTTTTTTTTTTTTGTGATCTCCCTCAATTGCGTCATAGTCTGTTTTCCTTTGGAGTTCATGTCCAAAAAGTGCATAGGTCACATCTGCTTTGAACAATGCAGTTTTAAACC
Source organism: Coilia nasus (assembly GCA_027475355.1). Lineage (NCBI taxonomy): Eukaryota > Metazoa > Chordata > Actinopteri > Clupeiformes > Engraulidae > Coilia > Coilia nasus. The sequence goes on from CM050198.1 coordinate 9,574,584, forward strand.
ACGTCTGTTAGTCCACTAGTTAACTGACTATATTATCTCCTGACACCACCGCAAGTTAGACTTGGACAGGTTCTGGCTTTTCAAACCTGGAAAAAAACACACAATCATCTGTGTTGTAGAGAAACCTTTGATGTATGTTACTAGTGACTGCTGCTTATAAACCTAGATTTGTTTTTATTTCTGCTTTTGTAACAGAATTACCACAAGACCTTGACCAATCATCAGTGAAATGTAAGTATTGCCTTATTTTGAAAATAAGGTCTGTGATTTTTCCACGCTTCTGCATGTTATACAAGCCACAATGCTGTTTAATATCATTGTTCTCAGTGAATTCTATGTGATGTAACACTAGTCTTCGCTCTAGTCTTGACCTTGACATAACTCATCCCACGTTTTGGGAAACTTACTTAAGGCACTTCTATCTCTTTGTGTGTTCCCTCCTTGTGTGCGCTAACTTTGCTATGCCTTTGTTTGCTCTGTGTTCTTCTACACCTCTGTTAGCTTGTTGTGTCCACCTGTTTTGTAAGTCGCTTTGGATGAAAGCGTCTGCTAAGTGTAATGTAATAATAATGTAATGTTGTTTTGCAGCCCAGGCCTACCACAAGCGCTTCAGCAAAGACGAAGAGGAGATTTTGTATGAGGAGGTGCTCTGTCATTGGGAGGAGCTTTTTAACGAACGCCGCCACCCGCCGCTTCCTCGAGGCAGCCGCACCGCAATCTGGAACGCCATCGCCGCCAAGGTGAACGCCGCCTCCGGGTCCAGCGTTGACCGCGACAGCGAGGACGTGCGGAAAAAGTGGTGCAGCCTGAAGAAGCAGAAGCTCCAGCCGATGCTTCATCAGGTGGCAGGCGAAGAGTCGGAGGGATCTGGAGAGGGTGGAAGTGGGGGGGAGAATCTCAGCCGGTTACAGCAGAAGATCATCTCAAAGATGAAGAACCATGCGGCCAAGAGCCAGGATGGAACTAGCACCAGTAAGTCTACTTTCCAAAGTGTTCAGTACGTATGTGTATTGTAATCGGATATTATAATTAATGATTATGTCCAAAGCCAGTGAATATTGAAAAAAGGGATCTTATTTTTGACCCAACAAACTCAAGAGGTAATAGTGTGTCTACTAACAGATTTATGTACCACAGAAAAAGTCCGCTCAACCAGGTTTTTAGTCCCAATTTTATTATTTCTTTACCGTGACATTTCGGGCTTATGCAGCATTTCAACTGACAGATTTCTCAAAATTGCTGTACAGATGTCTAGGCTACACAAAACCATTAAATGGTCTCAAATAGATATATCAAATATGTAAACTGTCCTTTCATTAACAATTCAGTTGCCAGCGCCATGACACTACCACATATGTGTTGGCTATCAGCTAGTTGTCGGTGTCAGTAACACCTCTTCCAACCTCTGTCATTTTTTTGAAAACCTCAAACCAACAGCTTCGAGCCAGCATTTCTCCAAAAGGGAAGAAGATCTTCTCTACGCCGAGATTCTCAACCACTGGGAGGCGCTGTTTGGCGAGCGAAACCAACTTCTGCAGCATGGCAGCTGTGCTTCCCCTGTTTGGACCGTCGTCACGGCCAAGCTTAACGCAGCACCAGGGCGGGCCCGACCCAGAGACCTGGAGGAAGTGCGTAACAAGTGGCAGCAGCTGCAGGCCAAGCTGGCGCTCACCTGGGCATCCAATGGCTGTGGAGGTCGACCACAGCGCCCTCTCAAGCTGACGCCACTGGAGGAGAGGATAGCCGCCAGGTTGAAGACGGCCATTGCTGGGCCCAGGAGGTCTGGGTGCTGCACTGGTTGGTGAAACGCTTCGCTTTTGTTTTGTTTTTTTGTTTTTAAATGTCAACAACTTTCAGGTTAATAGCCATAAATAACCGTTAACCTGTGGTGAAATCTCTCACACTCTAGAGCCGGTTTAGCGTTAAAGAATACGTTTAGTTAAAGAAGAACTAAAGTAATAGTTCTTACTTCAACTAGTCATTAAAAGTCTATTGGTCAGTGAGTAAGACGGAAGAGATGAAGTGTACAAAGAAAAGTTTGTGGGGGGTGGAATTCTGGCACCTACTTAGAATAGAATAGAATGCCTTTATTGTCATTATACAAGTATAATGAGATTGCAAGCTTCCCCATAATGTGCACACATAAATAAACAAGGAGAGATATGTACAATAAAAACTACTATAAAAACTACTAAGTACAAGAATTAAGTACAAGAATTAACATAGACTGTAAAATAACTAATATGATCTACTTACTAGGAAAAGGAAGTTCTATTGTAATCGGCATGCATCAAGTGCTATATTTACTGATTAATGTACGGAAGGCTAACTTTTACGCCAATTATGCTGTTTTGTGTCACTTGTTTTTGTAATTCAGTGACTATGTTTATCACAATTATGCAAGTAACTGTCCTTAACCAAGTTCATCACAATTAAAAGTAGATTTTTCTTATTTCTTTGTAGGGACAACCCATCACCACCATTCTCAAAGTGAAGAAAGCAACTCTGACAGCTTAAACACCGAACCTTTATCTTCACCTCCATTTCCTCCTCTTCCTCCTCCTCCTCCTCCTACTATTCTTCCAAACGGTTTTCCTCCCTCATCTCCAGTAATCAATATAATGTCCCAGACACTTCAGAAGATCCTGAACAAGCAAGAGGAGAACCACCACCTGCTGACGGAGGCCCTTCAGGTCCAAAAGACCAGCCTGGAGGTCCAGAGGTCCTGCGTGAAGGCCCTGGAGGAGGTGCGGATGGTGCTGGCGGGCCTTGTGGAGGTCCAGAAAGCCCAGCTGGAACGAGGAAACGGGTCAATCGGTCCAGTAAAACAGGCGTTCAGGCCTTCAGTCTGGGCTTCGCCGGAGTGCTGTGGCCCTGTGGAAACCGATAACGCAGATAATGCAGTGTGGATGCTGACCAAGGCTTTGTCTGCCGTGACCAGTGCCTTCCCTGGGTCTGACGCAAGCTCCGCCACTACTGTACCAGGATTTTCTCCATCGTCACAAGCCACAACCTCCTCCACCCACGCTGCTGCCACTATGCCACCACCACAATCTTCCTCCTCCTCCTCCTCATCCACTACTACTATAGAGCCCCAGGGCTTCTCTCATGCCGGCGGCCCATCTGCCCTGTCTGCTGGCGCTGATGCGCTGCAGAGTCAGAGGCAAAAAAGAGGGCGACCACCTAAGACCATGGGTGGGCCTCACTCCCGCGGGAAAAAGCGAAAGATCTAATGCAGTCTTTATAAGTTAAGCCATCCTCCTCCTCCTCCTCTTCCTCCTCCATGGAGCACCCAGGGCTCCTCTTATCTTATTTTTTTTAGTGTAATTAGAAAACTGTAAAAAGTGATGCACAAACACAGACTATGAACGAGATACGTCTTTACTTGTACGGATTACACGAGCGAGAGAACGAGAAGCTTGTTGTACTGATGCTTTACCCGTGTGCCAACTAGTGGCAGCTTCTCGAAGCACAACTCGTACCTCAGAAATTAACTTGCATGTCAATCAAAAAAATGGCCCTAGCTACCACTCACATCTCAAAAAACTTGTATGTTAAGCGACTCGTATCTCAAGGTATCACTGCACTTGATAAGCAGGCTATTAAAGCAACACTAAAGCACTTACAGGTTGCACTGAAGCACTTACTCGCCCTACAGGTTGGGAGCAGAATTGTGTTTCTTATGTCTGATTCAATCTACAGATTGGAGTTACCCACTTTTGCGAACTTGCGTAGTGCAGTACTGAAGGCCGCAAAAGCAAATTCAGAAGTGCTGTTCACCCTGTTACAAGTTGGTAAAGCACTGAAATGATTTTGGAAACATTATTTTAATCCTCTGGAGTTAAAGCCCTTCAGGAGGGACTTTTTTTTTTAAGTTTGTAAGGTTGTGCTTAATTTTATAGAAAAAACTCATTTCTTCACATTTACTTTACATTCACATTATTATTGCTAAGGTCTTTCAGAATATAACCATATGTGACACTTTTGGGATAAATACTTTTAGTTAGCTGAAAAATGTTGAGGCTAACAGATTGCCTCAGAGAGGCCTCAGACATTAGGGGGTTAAAGTTGGAAAAATGATTTGGTGTTTCTTTAAAAAAAAAAAAAAGAAAACTGTATTAAACATTTGTAAAAGGTGTCAGGTGTCATTTTAGCTGGTGTGGTTGAAAAGGATTTTTGTTTTCTGTTTTGTCTGAGTTTCTGAATTGGTTTGCAATAGGTTTAACATCAGAAACTGTATCCTAGAGGTGATCAGTTACCACTGGTTTAATACTTTCTTTCCTTGAAGTGGTATTTTTGTTTAGAAAAGCTACAAAATATCATGATTTAAGACACTACATTTTATGACTTCATTCGGATTTTGCAAAGACGTTGTTGGAATACAGTTTGATTACATTCTGATTTATTTTTGATTCTACTGTTCTTGACTTTGGTCGGTCACCAGAAACACTAGGCTAAAGCTGTTGACTTATTACTGATTTTCTCTGAAATTTTTATATTTATAATCAAGTCTTTTTATCTTAAGAAATACACGTTTCTCCGTGTTAAGGACATGAAGTGCCTACATGCACTTCAGATTGTTTAATAGTTTGTACGCAAATTATGTATTTGTTAAAACAATTTCAGATTTTAATAAAGATGAAAAAGTTACCCATCTTCGTGATGTTTTTTATTTACATTGCTAAAGTATTATAATGTTCTCTTGGCCTCACAAGGGTTAGTGAGAACAAGAACCACAAAATAAGAAGGATGTTGTGATAATATATATATGTGTGTGTGTGTGTGTGTTAAACATATTTGTACATACATTCACGCTGCTTTTGTTTCAGCAGCATTATGTGGGTTTATATATATATATATTTTTTTATATATATATATATATATATATATATATATATATATATATATATATATATATATATATATATATATATATATATATATATATAAACCCACATAAACACAAAACTTGTATCTGTTGTTACAGTTCCGCTCGTGAAGAAGGAAGAGGTGGATGATGAATGGGATGACGACACATCGTTCATGGTACCAGGTCAGTAGAGGTTATCTAGACTAGTCTGGTAAACCAGCCCCTCGTACTTGATTTCATTTTATGCAAAGGGTCTGGCAGTGCTGTATTGAGAAACGATTTCTTCCTGGAGGTGTGAATTCTGCTGAAGTTTAAAACAAGCGTCTCTGCCTTTACCCAATTGCTAACGTCTGGTCATCACGTATGCAATTAGCGTGCCTACGCACTACAATTCAAATGTAGCAAACAAGTCAACGCCATCGCTCACGAACACTCCCTTTGTTCGCTGATTGGCTAGGCAAAATTCTGCCTAATACAGAAATGTCAATGGAGGCACTGCCAGACCCTCTGTACAAAATGAAATAAATATTGAGGGGCTGGTTTACCAAGCTAAGTAGAGGTGGCCATCATTCTGCATATGAATGAAACTTTGAAATGTGTTAAACCCTGTATAACTCAGTGTAATACAATGCAGTATAATGTAGTCTGTCTAAGGGAACTGTCTTGCATTTCTGTGTGTTCTTGAATCCACAATGATTCAGGATTGTTGTGCTTTGTCTTAGTGGAGCACGACCCTGATGAAGGGATTCCTCAAGTGACCGAGATGGAGAATGGCTTATCCGGTAAGTGTGTTTACAGAATTTTTGATGGCAGCAAAAAAAGGCCAAAATCTCCTTAATCCTGTCAGATCTTCAAATTTGCTTAAAGGTGTACTTCCACCGTGTTTCCATTAATTTTGCAGTGGTCTCTAGTATTAACGAATGCTCTGTGAGCCGGTTTTGGTAAAAAAAAAATGCTTTAGTTCTTCTGTTTCAGGCCGCTCTAGTTTAGTGCAGGAGATGGAGCAGGGAGAATGACAGGTTCTCGGCTGTGCTAGTTACAGGCTACAATCATTCAAAGTGTATGCGGTCACACCAAACCAAATACAAGATTTTAACGTTCTACACAAACACACCTACTTGCCTATATTTCGCTAAGGGAGTGTGTGATGCACCGAGATTTCTCCAGTAATTACAACTGCAGCATGGCTTTTTGTAATTTACAAACTTGCGTCACTTTGTTGGCCTTTTTCTTATTCACTCGGTTTTTCCGCCTACTTTCTTTCATTGACTAATGGAGGCAATCGGGGTAGAAGAACACTTTCACATGCAGCATGCATATGCAACTCGTAGTGACCTATTGTATTTCAAAAGAGCAAGTAAACGGTTTCTAGTGGAAGTACTCCTTTAACATAGACCTGGGGCATCATGTACTAAAGTTGCATACAAAAACCAGAAGTGAACCGAACGTGAAAGCGTACGTTGACCTACGTGACCTACTTTTTATTTTTTTGGGGGGGATGTACGTTGCACTAGTGCACTAGGAGAGTTCATTGCAATTTATAATTAATAGCATTTTTTTTTTACATCCACCTTGGCAGACGCAAGAAAGGAAACTGGTTTGATATCGGACTTACTTAAAAATCCATTTTCGAGACGGACTTTTCCTGAAAAGCTGGACATCGTAAAGAGAGGTCGCCCTACCCCAGGGCTAGCAAGCTGGACTCAGCATGCAAAAAAACAAGTCCGCCACTTCGCCCCCGCTAACTACGAGCGGTACCCCTGGCTTACCGCCTCAGAAGAGCACTGCAAACTGTACTGTTGGCAATGCCTGTTATTCGCAACTACTCCAGGTGTTTGGAACCGCTATGGGTATGCAGTCCTGAGTTGTCTGAGCAAGGCTGCAGCGAAACACCAAGAGACGGCCGAACACTTGCAGGCATCGGTGCGTTTGAAAACTTTCGGGGCGCCTGTAGGTCGTTCCCAGCTCAGTGAACCAGCGCACAGAGAAATGAAGCTCCACAATGAAACGGTGAAGAAGAACAGAGAGGTCTTAAAAAGACTGATAGACTGTGTCATATTTTTGGGGAAACGGGAACGCTCCTTTTGGGGACATGATGAAAACGAAGGGCCCAGAGATAGAGGGTACTATACAGAGCTTCTATCTTTCCTTGCTGAACAAAATGCAGAGTTGCATTACCATCTGTCCACAAACAACGCTTTCTGTGGGTCTTTAGAAAGAATACAAGATGATCTGATTCACGCTCTCACTGAAGTGATGAGACAAAAGATAAAAATGGAGGTTCGCAAGGCGCCCTTTATTGCTGTTAGCGTATATGACGTGTCAGATGTGAGTAATGCGATTCGGCTCGCACTTGTCCTGCGTTATGTGACTGCCGCAGGTGTCCAGGAACGATTTGTCACATTTGGAGATGTTACTACTGCCAAGCGAGGGAATGGCATAGCTGACCGTGTCATCCGTTTCCTGGAGGAATATGGATGTCTTGATAGAGTTGTGGCACTGTGTTTTGATGGCGCAGCGATCATGTCCTCCGACCTTGATAGGGTGCAGGGCCTGATAAAGTACAGGGCACCTATGTCCTTTTGCGTACATTGTTTTGCGCAACGACTGACCTCAGTGCTGACGCAAGGGGTCTCCAAGCTTAAAGAATGCAAGATCTTCTTTGCCCACCTCAATGGCCTAGCTGCATTTTTCTCCAGATCTCCGAAGTGCACGCAACTACTGGACAGCATTTGCCAGCGTCGTCTTCCTTGTGGGCCACCGCCTCGTTGGCAGTACACCTCAGAATTAGTCCGCATCGTGTTTGAGAAGAGAGAGGCCCTGAAAGAGCTGTTCAATCACGTACTAGCACGTCACGATGAATTCGACGAGCACTCCATCCGTTGTGCGGATGAATTCAGTCCACGTCTGGATGACTTTCAGTTTTGTTTTTTGCTTCATACATTCAGCGGGGTGCTTCACCAATCGGACGTGCTTTCCGGAATACTACAGGACAACGCGCTGGATGCGCAATTCTGTCTGGAAAAGGTAAAACAGTTCTGCGATACAGTTGAGCAGGAGAGGAGCCGATTTGATGCAATCTACATTTCCACTGAGCACATCTCAAGCCCTTCAAACACTCGAAGAGGGCAAGTGCAAGGAGACGCTCGCGCGCACTACCAGCAACTCCACAGCAGTGTTCTGGACAACATCCTTTGCCAAATGCGGAGCAGATTTCAAAACCACAAACTACTGCAATTTCTCTCCCTCCTCGACCATCAAAAGTTCAGTACATACAGGGAAAATTTTCCAGATTCGGCCTTATCCAGCTTAAAACAGAGCCACGGAACACTATTTGATGTGCCCCGACTAAAAACAGAACTGACTGTGATGTACGCCATGCCAAACTTTCAAGGGAAATGTCCCACTGATCTTCTAAATGTTCTTCAGAAAACAAATCTGGTTGAGACCATGCCACAGTTGTACAAATTGGCTTGTTTAGCATTGACTATGCCTGTACAGACTGCATCTGTAGAGCAGACACCCTCAGCCCTTGAGCGAATAAGAGCTTATGCCAGGAGTACAGCTGGACACAGTCGACCCTTAGTCTTGACCTTCATGGCTATTGAAAACGACTTCCTGATGGAACTGAAACGCACAGTTCACTTTTATGACAGAGTAATTGAACTCTTCCTGCAGAAGGAATGGAGGACGGAGTTTGTGTATAAACATGAAATATATATATAATAAATATAATCAGCATCTCTGGTGAGTATAATACATTTAGCATTTTTTTTTTTTTTTTTTTGTCAGTTATGTAAATACTAATGCTCCCGCCTGAGAATATGCCTGTGGTGCAGACATAGTGATAGTGAACTTTTGTAAAATAGTCATACCTGGGTTTCTTACTCTAGTAATGACATTCAGGACTTTCATTCCTGTCTGTAATGCAACTCTTGTTGTTGAATTGCATTTTGATTTGCGTAGCATTGATATTTAGTCTATAGTATTGGGCCACTGCTGAGGTGGTATGGAAGTCAAGGTTGCTTCAGTAGTTCCTTCTTGTAGGGGAGCTTCACAAGCGGGTGGTCTGAGGCTTAAATCAGTTCATCCTGAGCAACTGTGCACAGACATCACTAGAACCAATCAATATGTCAAAAATTATAGGTCTTTGTGTCCGTTTCTTTCGTGCATTACGTTTTGCCAATAGGATGTTGGTGGGTAATTGAAATCCGCCCTGTTGTACTTTGCTGTCTGACATCTAGAGTCCCCCCTGCACCCACCGCCACAAGTTGGTCACCATCTTGACACAGTGCCACAGCTCACGCCCTGGCCTGCTCCGACGGCAGTACTTCACATCTGCCAGATCCGACATAGACTGAATAGAAGACTGGGGCCTGTTCAAACCGTTTTTGTTGGATATTAAACAACATTCTTTTTTTTGTTCTTGTGTCCTTTATCCACTATATTTTTAAGTGTATACTTTCCTATCACCAATAAAAATATATCTAACTTCATCTTGTCCACCGAGTCCTATTGATATTACAAGACATAATCCTGTGGTGTCTTCAGGTTTAGATACATTATGGGCCTGGTGGCTAAGGAAACTTAGCATGGTAGACCAGCCCCTTGTACTTCATTTCATTTTGTACAAAGGGTCTGGACCGGAGGCTGTGAGAGAAACAATTTCTTCCTGGAGGTGTGGACTCTGCTGAAGTTTAAAACAAGTTCCTCTGCCTTTACCCAATCGCTAATGCCTGGTCATCACCAGGCAATTAGCCTACCTACGCACTGCAATTTAAATGTAGCACACAAGGTCAACGTCATGGCTCTCAAACACACCCTCGTTTCACTGATTGGATCGGAGCTGCTCAGTCCACTTACATGACCCTGAAGAGATTCTGGTCCAGGCCCTCTGTACAAATTGAAATGAAGTACTAGGAGCGGGTTTACCAGGCTAAAGGAAACTCACCCGTTACTAGATGGTCGCAGGTTTGAATCCACTAGCCGCCGGAAATGCGACTGAGGTACCCTTGAGCAAGGTACTATCCCCACACACTGCTTCCCTGGTGCTGCAGTGTTAGCTGCTTCCTGGTGTGTGATTGGGGCTTGTCCGCAGGTTGTAATTTTTACGGTGTGCTGTGTAATTACATTGACCAATGGGAATCCCTGTCAAGTCAAGTCAAGTTGGATAGCACATTTCATACACACAGGCAATTTAGTGTACTTAACAAAAATAAAAGCAAAGAACAATATGTTAAAGAACTAAAGATTAAAAATAAGTGTAAAAGGATAAAAGTCGAATACATATAAGGTAAACAGAAGACATAAAAGCATAGGAAAACAGAATAGGTATGAGTGAGTAAAAGTAAAGTGGAAATCGTCTGAAAAGATGAAATAAGTGTAAATGCTTAAAAGGAGAAAAGTAAAATAAGTATCAGAAAACCAGGCATCGGAATGAAAGTCTGTTTCTTTTCCCAGATGACTTGGAAAAAAAGTGGAAAGGGCAGAAATGTGGCAATGGCAATTTCATGTGAACGATCTGGCTGGAAATGTTAATTCTTGTGAATTAATGCTGATAAGTGCATTTTAAGAGATTATTACATGAGGATTGGGAATAAGGGCATTTCATGAATAGGGTACAAATTCTACAGTATAAGATGCATAACACATTTGGAACATATTTCTATCTAAGTGGACAAATAAAAAGATGAAATTGTGACCTCTACCCAAATTATTCATTGTTCATCATGTAATGCAACAGATTAATTTAATGAAATCAGAGTTTGTGTAGACTCTCCTAGTGCCTACTACTAAAACATACTTCTGTTCAATAACTTCAACACAGACAGGTCAGGCATAATTCTCTCTCTGAAACATCTTAGACACACTAATTACAATCCAGACACAGAAACACATTCATCAAAGACAATTCAAGGAGCCCTGTGTGATGCCCCTCTCCTTCTCTCTCTCTTTCTCTCTCTCTCTCTCTCTCAATCACTCAATCACTCTCTCGTACACACATCCACACGCACTCTGCTTTCACCTTTTTGGCATCCATGGGCTCCCGATGTGCCAGCACACACACACACACACACACCCACACACACACAAACTCACTTCTTTTTATTACAAACACGTAAGCAAGCTTACATACAACACAGAGACGCACAATTACACACACAGACACACACACACAAAGCAATTGTGTCAGTGTTACATCTGTAAGAGCTGACTAAAGAGGTGCAAGCCTACACACACACACACCAGCTTTAAAATGTGTCCAAATAGCAACAGTTAATAGCTCACAAGCAACACCTGGGACCCTGACGTGTAATGGACACCACAAAATGGTAAAGTGAATAAAATGATTATATTTATAAATGTCATATATATATATATAATTTTATATGAAGTAAGTGAGTAATTGTTGTTCAAATGGCTCTCCTTCACTGGCCAACTGTGTTTTCTCTTTTCTTTTTTCTATACCCCTTTCTGCCAATACCCTGGTGCCCCACCCAACTGCCCCCACTCCCTGCCCCCAATACCCCTACCTCCCACCCCCTGCCCCCAATACCCCTGCCTCCCACCCAACTGCCTCCAATATCCCTGCTCCCCACCCCCTGCCCCCAATACCCCTACCTCCAACCCAACTGCCCCCACCCCCTGCCCCCAATACCCCCGCCCCCCACCCAACTGCCCCCAATACCCCCGCCCCCCACCCAACTGCCCCCACCCCCTGCCCCCCATCCAACTGCCCCAACCCCCTGCCCCCCTTCCCCTCTTGTGACTGCTGCAGACAGACACGGTGATGGCCATACGGACGAGAAGTCCTTCCACTGTTCCCAGTCTGACGAGGGTCATGCCGGAAAGTTCCACCAGCACCTGCGCACTCACTCTGGTGATGGCGGCGCCACGCTGGTGCTCTCCGACAGCCTGACTGATAACCACATGAACAAGCACACGGGCGAGCGGCCATACTCGTGCGACCAGTGCGGGCGAAGCTTCCGTCTCGCAGCGGCACTGAAATCCCACAGCCGCACGCACACGAGAGAACGTCCTTTCTGCTGCGCCGACTGCGGACGTTGCTATAGCGACCGGTCCAGCCTGCGGCAGCATCGTCGCACACACTCCGCGGAGACGCCGTACTCGTGCGAGGTCTGCGGCCGCACCTTCTCGTTCTCGGCGTCGTACCGGCTGCACAAGCGGACGCACACCGGCGAGAAGCCGTACGGATGCGACGAATGCGGCAAGACCTTCGCCTGGCCGGGCAACCTGCAGAAACACCTGCGCACGCACAGCGGCGAAAAGCCGTTCGGGTGTGACGAGTGCGGCAGGCGCTTCACGCAGTCCGAGCACCTGAAGACGCACAGCCTCATCCACACGGGCGCCTGGCCGCACCCGTGCAACAAATGCGGCAAGAGGTTCCGGGAGCTGGCTAAACTCCGGGTGCACCTTCGCACGCATGGGCAGGTCATCGGGGAGAAGGCCGGACAAGGTGACAATGTGCAGATGGTACAGACAAGGAGCCATGACACCAAAGAAGTCACACGTGACACTACCAGTAGCTTGGAGGATGAGGAGGATGATGATGGTAAGAGGGATGTTGTATATCAATGCCTTTATTTGTTCTAATGCTGTTGTCTAATGCTATGGAATTTAGTGCAGTAGACATTAGTCATAAATGTAGGTACAATAATTGCCAAAGCATCAATACAAGTGTTTATAAAAGCAGTAGACAATTAGTGAATACTTTTTAACCCTATGGGCCCGATGGACGCAAAATGCATCCAAATTTACACCCACTCTTCTCTGTTGAATTACTCCGGAACGGTACATGGGAGACACCAAGCACATATCACGTTAATTTATCACGTTAAAACAAGGGATTAAATATTTGCCAAGTAATGATTTGACAAAATTCTACTTCACCCATTTTACACTCGCGGTTACCAGTCAATGCATAATGTAAACAATAGCAGAACTTACCCATTCTACTGCTATCGTGCATTTCTGTCAAGACACGTTTCATACAGTTTTGGGACTGCAAATTTCTGCATAATATCCATAATCCTGCATAATCCTGATATAACATCCTTCATTACATGGAACATAGGCCCTTATTTCCATCAGGCACAGACTACATATTTATCAACATTGATAAGCCACTGAATATCCCACCATCATGGTTCTTATATTGCCAGATTCCAGACAATCTCCTCTACTCACATATGAAAAGATATCCCTACTGACAGCATCTTATAGACAGGTACTTGCAAGACTTTTTATACGCAATATGATTTTTTTATCGGTTTAGTATTTTTTTTTTTTAAATCTGTGCAAATAGTAGCTCCCCAACTGAAACCAGATCTGGATAGCCTAGACTATTCTGAAAGAAACAAGATCTAGCACTTACAATGACTAAGATATAAGCTTAAAAGTAAAGGTAGTAAAAATACCCTGAAAATAGCCTAGGGCCCATAGCGTTAAGTGAGTAATTGTTGATGAAATGGCTCTCCTTCACTGGCCAATTGTGTTTCCACTTCTCTTCCTTTGTTTACCCTTTTCTGCTTTCCCCCCTCACCCACCCCCTCACCCCTCTTCCCCTACCCTCTTCCCCTACCCTCTTGTGACAGCTGCAGACAGACATGGTGATTGTCTCCAAAGTGTCAACCATGGCTCCTCTCCACCACCTCCTCCTTCTCCTCGTTCTACTCCTTGTCGTAAGCATTACCTCCACAGCAACACCACAGAGACTTCTCGTCCGTCTCGTGACCTCTACAGCAACACCACAAAGACTTCTCGTCCTTCGCATGACCTCTACAGCAACACCATAGACGTTTCTCCTCCTTTGCATGATCTCCACAGCAACACGGCAGACGTTTCTCATTCTTCGCTTGGCCTCTACAGTAACACCACAGAGACTTCTCGTCCTTCGTGTCACCTCCACAGCAGCGCCAATCGCTTTGCCCAGCCCGAGCACCTCCGCTCGCATCGACGTGTCCACACGAGCGAGAAGTCCCTCCACTGCACCCAGTGTGGCAAGAGCTTCACACACTCCGGAAAGTTCCGTCGGCATCTGCACACTCACACCGGCGAGAGGCCGCACGAGTGTCCCGAGTGCGATGCCACGTTCGTCCGCTCCGAAGGCCTCAAAGCCCACATGCGCAAGCACACTGGAGAGCAGCCATACTCGTGCGACCAGTGTGGGCGAAGCTTCCGGGACAATGCAGCGTTGAAAGCCCACAGCCGCACACACACGGGAGAACGTCCTTTCTGCTGCGCCGACTGTGGACGTTGCTATACCGACCCGTCCAGCCTGCGGCAGCACCGTCGCACACACTCCACGGCGTCGGCGTACACGTGCGAGGTGTGCAGCCGTGTCTTCTCATTCTCATCGTCGTTCCGACGCCATATGCGGACGCACACCGGCGAGAAACCGTATGGCTGCGACGAATGCGGCAAGACCTTCGCCCGGCTCAGCAACCTGCAGAAACACCTGCGCACGCACAGCGGCGAAAAGCCGTACGGGTGTGACGAGTGCGGCAAGCGCTTCACTCAGTCCGAGCACCTGAAGACGCACAGCCTCATCCACACGGGCGCCTGGCCGCACCCGTGCAACAAATGCGACAAGAGGTTCCGGGAGCCGGCTAAACTGCGAGCGCACCTTCTCACACATGCACACGGAGTCGAGGAGAAGCACAGACAAGTTGACAATGGGCAGATAGTACGGACAAGGAGCCATGACACCAAAGAGGTCACGCATGACAGTACCACTAGCTTGGAGGATGATGATGATGATGGTAAGAGGGATGTTGCATAACAATACCTTACTTGTTGTAATGCTGTTGTCTATTAAATTCAGTGCAATAGACATTATTGGTAATAATTTTAGGGACAATATTGCCAAAGCATTAATAGTATTTATGTAATATGTAATTTTTTTGTAAATTTGTAAATTTTGTGTAATTTTATTGATGCAAGCAGTAGACTAGTAACAAATATTTTTTTATTCAATGAAGACGGTCTCTTTCCTTACCAAAAGCACATACAAACACAAAAATAGTTCTTCCTGACACTGTATCAGTTGGATCAAACTTTGTCCTGATGTTTGGTCACTTTCTGGAAACGCTGTGACTCTTCCTTGTTCTGTTTTTGTTTTCTTTTTTTTTTTATAATTTTAATTAAGTTCCTTGTTGTGCTGTTAACACAAGGCACTGTCTCAAAGCTCTTTACCACACTCAAGTACTTAACCCTGTGAGCAAGCATGACGTGACGATGGCAAGGAAAACCTCATTCAAAAGTCAGTGTAGGTCATGGAAATCCCGGAAAAGTCCAGAAAGGTCATGGAATTTGTAAATTCACTGAAAGTTTTGGAAAAGTCATGGAATTTTATTTTCTCCCCAACGCAACTACAGAGTTCTGTTAAGTCATCATTAGGCCTAGAGTTGAGAAATGCATTGACAGTATTTTGAATGTTAAACATTTCATATTTAGCCCTAAAATTATGCTAAATTCCACACACTTAAAGTGCTGTGAAGCCAATGAAAATTCACTTTAGCTCATGAAAAAGTCAGGGATAATTTGAAATTTTGTCAGTAAAAAAGAATGGGAACCTGTATATAAGATACTTTTGAAATTAGCCTTACACATCTGTGCTGTTGGGCATGGACATGGGCCTTGATGACCCTCCGAAGCCTGTACTTCATACAGTAATATTGTTTGCCATTATAAACTATGTTGCCATAATGCCAAAGGTTTTTTTTTTCTGCATCTGTCAATATGATGAATATGAGAAGTTCTCTGAATTATTGAGAAGTTCTTTTGCAAATGTAGCCTATTTTTTTAATTGCTGGGACAGGCTTTAAAGTCATTCCTTAATAACATTGGAGACTCCTACCTCCTATTGTCTTAGTTCTCAGCTGCCAATTTGTGCAACTCTATATCTGTGCACACTGTTTTGGTTATTATTGCATATATGTGTGTGTATGTGTGTGTGTGTGTGTATATATATATATATATATATATATATTAGTGTGTGTGTGTGTACAAAGTAGTGGGAGAAACTGAAACAGGGATGCAGCCCTTCTAAACGCTATACTGTGCGCAAGAAAACAACTACATCATCGAGATAATATATTTTAATAACTATTGTCTTATCTGTGCATTAAGAAATGAGTATATTGTCAAGGTAATGTATGTAAATGAATTTGTATGCTTTAATATATTTACAATGCATGGTGTTTAAACCCCAGTTTCCCTTTTAAATATCATTAAATCTTAGAAATATTAATTCCACTAAAAATCAGACTTGCATTGAAGAAGTTGATTTATTTATTAGTTGATTTTTTGTTAAAGCTATTAGTTAGCATTGCTTTACAGTTGTTATTTCTTGTTTCAGCTTGATGCTTTGAGTTTTAAATAATGTAATATTTGTCATGGTCCACGAAATAAAACTTTCCATATCTCCTCATATAGGACAACATTGTGTGGTACCCATGTTCAACTAGCTTGTGTCAAAAGCTTTGTACAGATCTGCCAGTGTTAGGCTACTGCACTTGCCAAAACTGCACATTTGCGGTCACCGCTGCTTAGGAGGTAGAGCAGTCGAGAAGCAATCGAAGGGGAAAAGGCTTAGCTTGCGATGGTGGCGCAGGTGGTAGGGGTGCCGTTCGGCAATCGGAAGGTTGCAGGTTCGAGCCCCGCTCTTCCTAACCCCATCGAAGTGTCCTTGAGCAAGGCACTTAACCCCAAGTTGCTCCCGGTGGCAGGTTGGCGCCTTGCCTGGCAGCCTCTGCCACCGATGTGTGAATGTGTGGGTGAATGGGTGAATAAGAGGCATATACTGTAAAGCGCTTTGAGTGCTCGGAGGAATGGAAAAGCGCTATATAAAATGCAGTCCATTTTACCATTTAGCTTCCAGGCTGAAGTGTCCTTGAACAAGATACGGAACCCCACACTGGTCCTTGTGTTTTGGTTGGCACCTTGCAAAGCAGCCTTTCATGGAATTTTGTAAATTCACTGAAGGTTTTGGAAAAGTCATGGAATTTTAGTTTCTCCCTAACGCAACTACAGTGTTCTGTTATCATTAGTATTTTGAATGTTAAACATTTCATATTTAGCCCCAAAAGTATGCTAAATTCTACACACTTAAGGGGCTGTGAAGTCATGGAAAATTCACTTTAGGTCATGGAAAAGTTTTGAAATTTTGTCAGTGAAAGAGTGGGAGCCCTGTCCATGTAAAGTGCTCTGGGTACTCTGCTCAGTATTAAAAATGATGTGCTGCATAAGTCCATTTCCTTTCCTTTCCATCCTAGTGTTCATCTGAAGCAGCTGTGGCCTAATGATTAGGGAGTTGGTCTTGAGATCAGAGGGTCACATGTTCGAATCCCATGCCAGTATGAAAAATGTGGATGGGGGAGTAAGTAACTAATGCTCTCCTGCACCCTCAACCATAAGCAAGGCATCTAACCCCACATTGCTCCAGGGACTGTACCCTGTACCTAATATAACTGTAAGTCAAATCTTCAAGTATAGAAAGCAATGCACACTGCTTATTGTTATTTTTCTTATTTATTACTTAGAGCGAACAACCATTTGCAGCAAAAGCACAGCGTCATAATGACCACAGAAATTTACAAAAGTACAAGGCAGAGAGCAAAGTGTGTGAAATGCTAATCTGGTATGGAGGGCTGACCAGATTGATTGGTAAAAAAAAGAGGTGTGCAACATGAGAGAGACTTGCTTGTTTTGGATCACTGAAGGATGTCAGTCTATTTTAGAACACCCTAACAATTAACGTTCTGAACAGTATAAATACGCTTTCACAGTACCCTGCAGAGGTGTATAATCCCAGGTTCAGAAAGTAAAAGCCCTGCCGCAAATTTGATCCAACCAGCTCTGATCAGCTACTCAGTGAAGTCCCCTGTGTTAGAAGGAAAACGTGGCAGGGTTTTTACTTTCTGAACCTGGGATATACACCTCTGGTACCCTGTAGTCTATTTTAATAAACCACAGGACATGACTGTTGTAAACAAGGAGTATGAATTTGAGTGTGTAATGTCTGCTGGACTGTGCCAGTAAACTTTGAAGTAGTGAAGAAAGCTTGGGGCAGTCAATGAACTTTATTTTTAAAGCGGCGAATAATCCAACAGGAACAAGCCTCTGTAAAATGTGCTCTGTGTAATATAAACAGGAAAAGCAAAAAATATATGTTCACACCCATACTTAAACATCTAAATTGTGCTTGTGACCTTACGGCACCTGGTTTACCTAACCTATTAAACACTTGAATTAAAAAAAAAAAGAAAACATATCACAAGCACAACTAAAAGCAATTACATGTCATACTAAAAACATCTTCAATATGAACAGCTTGCATAATAATACTGTCTTCCCTGCAAAAGAACGTATCCTGTTTGACAATTCACTTACAAAAAAATAAAATATAATATAAATGTTACAACTAATACAATATAATACAATGGTACAATAAATGATACAAAAAGATAAACCAAGTGTACTAAGTAATACTATGTTCCTTGGTCGACTGTTAAAGAGAGATGTGACTAATACTAGCCTCATATAATAACAGAGTCACACTGATGACATAGGCTTCACACACACAGGGGTCATTCACTCCCCAACATTATTCAATGCATTCACTCTTAAATATTAGTGCACAATGCTTTCTAAACAAATGGGAAGTTTACACACCACATACAAAAATAATCAGAATAGCAATAATTGATCTCAATAACTACATAATAATTGGCCACAGTAAAAAAACTGGTCACAAGTCACTTTTTGGGATTTATTAAAAGCCTCACTGCAAACATTACTGCTCATCAGAACGTGTGTTTTTCAGGTCAGGCTGGGATCTGTTGCTCTCATGCTTTGGGTTTCTTGTTGATGTTGCTGTATATATCACTCTCACCCTCTGCCCTGTGAACAGAGAACATCTAGGTCAGTGACAGATTTTTTACGGCGAGATTTTTATCAGCCCTACTAATCAGGGAATCTCTGAGTGGCGACATGTTAAACTACACTATTCATCTTCATGGTATGGTTTTATTAAAGACCTGTGATGTCTCTTCAGCTATTTATTTCACTACACTTTTAACATTGGACAGTTTCCTACCACAGGTTTGACTATATTTGGATATGAAATGTGAAGTACACTGGTAAAAGAGGCCTTTATTATTTAGTTGTTGCTGCTCCAGTCACTTCACTAGTATGGCACAGTAATAACAGAGTCAATGGTAATGTCAGTAAATACTCACTGGGTGGCAGCACTGAGTCTCTGGTGATTCACTGAGGCGTACAGTGTCTCCTCCTGTGCTGTGTTGGACTGAGGTGACTCTGGGACCGTGGGCTCTGGTTGGGATTTCTTGAACTGGACACTGGCGTACTGGACATCCCCATCATCCTCCTCCTGGCTGGAGGGTTTTGCTGGCGCCTGCTCTTTGTTCTTCATCCTAAACTGAACTCTGGCGTACTGGACATCATCATCATCATCATCATCATCATCACCACCACAATGTGCTGGGGCACTCTGGTCAGTGCCACTGGTTGTGGGGACTGTACAGATGTCGTTAGAGCTTTCCTGTGAAAAACAAAGAGTGGTTAGAGGACTGAAAACAATCCCTCTGCTACAATATGTCTTATAATCATGGTCTGATATGACGTTGCCTTTGGTGTGATAACAGCATTGGGCTTGACTTAGCCAGGATGTTTGGGTGTGTTTCTTATCTGCTGAGTGCACCCCATCCATGTATCCATCCATCTGGACATGCAGTGCTCACCTGTACATTGGTGTGTGCGCTGCTTGAGGCTTTGGTCGACGTGGTCTGCTGTCTCCTATATACCAAACACATCAACAATATTCACAATAATGGAACTAAATTGTTCACATACTAATGCATGAGAGATGGGAATGAAGATAACATTGTATTCAATGTTGTTTGTTTTCTGTTGTGTTTACAGAATTCCACAGAAAAACAATTTCTTTACATTCACTTTACCTTCGCAATTTTTGCTAAGGTCTTCCAGAATATAACTTTGTATCACTTTTGAATAAATGCTTTTAGTTAGCTAAAAAATTTAAAAAATGTTTAGGCTTAACAGATTGCCTCAGAGAGGCCTCGGACCCCAGACGGTTAAGACCTTGTCTTTAATTTTCTTCAGGATTAATAAAGTAACTCTACATTAACAAATTTTCTCTGTCACTCACCTCCAGCATATAAGGACCACCAGCAGGAGAACTACAGCACAGATGGCCCCCACAACAGGAAATAGTACTATCTTGTAAAAGCCAGAATCTAAAGAAAGACATTTACGGATGAATTACTGAGAAACTGCTGAAATCTGATAAAAACAACAGCTTTGAAGACTAAATCAGCAGAGGAGGAACTAGTGCTGTACCTGGCAAGGAGAACCGGACTTGGACTCTGGTTGAGTTCTCCTTTCCGACCTCATTTCCTGCCTCACAGTGGTAAAGTCCATCCAGGCCCGAGACGAGGATCAGGGTAAAGCTGGGGATTCTCTCAGTTCTGTGGAGAACAGTTTTATTGCCGTCGCTCTTGTACCAGGTGTAGTTTTCCACAGATGGGTTGGCATCACTGCTGCAGGTGAGAGTCACTGAGTCGCCCTCTTTTAGGCCACCAGGAGGGCTGATGGATACTGTGGTGTTCCTGGGGGAGTCTGAAATGGGGGAAATATGAAAACAGTACATTACTGTTGACTTTCAACACAATAAGTTTGCTCAATTGTTTGCTACATGGTGGATGGTCAATATGGAATTGGATTAGTGCCACACATTATCAATGATTCTCTAAGCTGACTGCACTTTTCCCCTATGTGGTCTTCATTACAGTTGGATTGCATGACTGGATGTATATTATGCGAAAACATTTCACAGCATCCACATGGCAAATAGCAAATCTAAATGATCAAAAAAAAAAATCAGACAGGATTTAACCTTTAAATAAGTTATTGCTCTCATCTTGTTTTAATTACCTCCACCAGTGGAGGTTATGTAATCATCTGTGTTTGTCTGTTTGCTAGTTTGTCCGTTAGTTAGCAACATAACTCAAACAGTTAGGGATGGATTTTGATTAAATTATCAGAGTAGGTCAAAAATGGGCTAACTTAAAAGTGATTAGATTTTGGTGGTGATCTGAGCTGCCCTGGTGGAGGTCTGCGCTCCCTGAGTGCTTTTCTAGTTAGATGTGGATTTGGTGGTGTCCAGGAGTTTGATTTCTGGATTTACTCACATTGCACGTCCAGATATGTAGCACTGGAGTTGCTGGATCCATACTTGTTTTCTGCCTTACAGTAGTAATGTCCTGTGTGTGCAACGCTGATGTTGGTGATGTTGTAAATTCCTTCTTGTTGTAGCCATTCAGATACAGACCCAGACGCATTACTGTACCAGGTGTAGTTTTCCACAGGTGGATTGGCATCACTGCTGCAGGTGAGCGTCACTGAGTCACCCACTTTTATGCCACCAGGGGGACTGACTGACACTGAGGTGTTTCTTGGTGCATCTACAAATCAATATTTTCAATAATAAAATAAAGACAAAGCTGCACCAGGTTTTCTTTTGCAATGGCAATGAGTGGGAGTGGCATAACTTTTACAAGCTTCATTTGTTAAGATTGGTGAACACAGAACAATCTATGGATGTCTACCAAAGAAAATTAGTAGTCATAATTGCTAATACTGTACAAACATCTACACAAAGCTTCAAATGACATTATTTGCCATGAAGATATTAAGTGATAAAGTTTGTTCCAAATTCACTGTAATTTCCATTTCACAAACCCTAAACATGACAGCACTTTTACAGGTGTTTTATTGTTAAGCTCTCCTGCTGGCTGTGAAACAACCATTGCCTTGGAAATAATACAGATTCATTGACCTTCTTTGTTACATATTGTAACATTTTGTGAAAAAGATGATTACATCTTATATAATAATAATGATTTAAATATCTTAAACTTACATCTGACACTGAGAGTGTTTTCAGGTGAAATGAGACTCTCATGTCCCTCTACAGCACAGGAGTATTTTCCTGCATCTTCAGGGCTGGCTGGGTATATGTGCAGCCTGTGGTCACCTGTGTGTTGGTTACTCACAGGCTGTGAGTTCTTGTACCAGATGTAGGTGGGGTTGTTACTCAGACTGCAGGTGGCGCTGCAGGTCAGTGTCACTCTGTCTCCCTCCTTCACTGATGCAGGATCCACCAGCACCTGCAGACCTGAATAAAATGACAGTGTTTACATAAACTTATTTCACAACACTTTGTCTGCTAAAATCATATTTTAAATCTCTGAATTTCAAGATGTAACTACTCATCTACTTTACCTGTAAGTGAGAGAGGGACAAAGACCCCAGACCACCCTCCTTTCTCTTTGGTTATAAACCTGAATGCATAGTCTTTAGAGTCACCAAGATTCAGGCTCCTAATGTTTAGAGTGTGGTTACTGGTACTTTCAGTATAAGTCACCCGGCCGGCATAATGTGCATTTTTCCTTAGATCAGTAATTTTACTGTCACTTATGAACCAGAATGTCTCCTTGACTGTAAGACCAGGAGGGTATGAGTAATAGCTGTGCAACTCCACTGAGGAGCCCTCCAAGGCACACATGCTCTCTGGGTTGTAGGCCACACCAAAGCATTTCCAAACACCTGCAACATGGACACACACACGCACACACACACACACACACACACACACACACACACACACACACACACACACACACACACACACACACACACACACACACACACATGCCATAATTTTAAGTTGAGTCTTCTGTTGATGTTTCCCTACAGTGAATGTAATTGCATATGTATTGTCTGTCATTTTCATGAATAGAAACAAGCAAATTGAAATACAGCATCTGCATATTATGCCATGAAGTTATGATTGATATATTACTGTAACACATTAACAATCAAGTAGGTTCTGCTGGATTTGATCATCATATTCATACAATTCAACTAAGCAAACCTACATATATAGTTAAAAAGTAGGCAGTAAAAGATCAACTTCACAAGGCAGGTACATTTTGTAAGAACAGAAGTGGCAAACATTACATGCAGACAATCATGCAGAAACAGCACACAGTGAGCAGTAAACACAACAGTATTTACAAAATCATGTTTACAAAGACAATTAGTTTGTTTGTTTTTTTCAACTTAGACTTTGCCTCAAACTATAGCTTTTTCTCCATCGATGCATCAATGTCAATAAAACCTTGTTTCTGATTTACAACCACTATGCTGACTAAGTCTCCAAATTTAGCGGTAGTAAATGATTTACTATTATGATCTGTACTTACACACAGCTGGTGATGGGTGATCCTCATGTCCTCTCACAGCACAGGAGTAACGGCCAGTATCCTCATTCGTAATTGAGCTTATGGTCAGGGTGTTGTCAGTGGCTGTGTGTTTGCCAGTCACAGGCTGTGAGTTCCTGTACCAGATGTAGGTGGGGTTGTTACTCAGACTGCAGGTGGTGCTGCAGGTCAGTGTCACTCTGTTTTTCTCCTTCACTGTTGCAGGATCCACCAGCACCTGCAGACCTGAATGAAAAGACTTCAGTTCAGTTTTATTTCAGTTAAGTGTTTGTATCTGTAGTCTATTAAAAACATATTTAAAAAAACTGCATTTGTAGGTTTAACTACTCATCCAATTTACCTGTAACTGAGAGAAGGACATAGACCCCAGACCACCCTCCTCCCTCTTGGGTTATAAACCTGAATGCATAGTCTTTAGAGTCATCAAGACTCAGGCTCCTAATGCTTAGAGTGTGGTTACTGGTATTTCCAGTATAAGTCACACGGCCAGCATAATGTGCATTTGTCTTCAGATCAGTATTTTTTCTGTCCTTTATGAACCAGAATGTGTCCTGGACTGTAAGACCAGGAGGGTATGAGTAATAGCTGTGCAACTCCACTGAGGAGCCCTCCAAGGCACACATGCTGTCTGGGGTATAGCTTACACTCCATTCACTCAAATCACCTAGAAGCATTAAAGGACACACACACGCAAGCACACACAAACACACACACACACACACACACACACACACACACACACACACACACACACACACACACACACACACACACACACACACACACACACACACACACACACACACACACAGAATTTTCAGACAGTGAGAGACAGAGAGAGAATAAAGGTCATTTTTTAGACAACAATCTTTTTAATTGTACCATTTTGCCCACACTGGAAAATAATTAACACAGAAGTGTATTAAGACTGGTGGTTAATGTGAATAAAAGTTTAGTGCATAATTACCTGATACAATGCAAAAGATAAGAATTATACAGCCCTCCACAAGTAGCATGGCTACATCAACCTGCCTTTAAAAGAGACAAACCATATTACTATTGTTACTGATATTATAAGTAAGTATATACATATTTTGCATAACATCAATACAAATTAACAATGCCTGAACTGTTCTAGGCAACCATGTGTGAATTATGGTATTTATATCAGAATTAGTCATGAAAACACTGCCTTAAGATGATAATAGCATCTGAGCTTGTCAGTCCCAGACAGCTTAACTCAAGTACGTAGGACTGATCTTCAGTGTCAGTCTTCAGGGGGATTCAGGGGGGTGAGGGTGGCATGAGGCGGGGCCAAAGCTATGTGCTGTGTGTGTGTGTGTGTGTGTGTGTGTGTGTGTGTGTGTGTGTATCACAGATGTATTACAGATAAATTAGAATACTGCCATAAAAAATAAAATGTTTAACTTCCAAGAATTGTTGGAAGCAGCTGAGACATCAGCTGGAACAGCTGTGATCTAGTGGTTAGGGAGTTGGCCTAGTGGTTGGAGAGTTGCAGGTTCGAATCCCACCCCACCCATGGCTGAAATGCGCTTGAGTTAGACATCCAACACCACACTGCTCCATGGACTGTAACCAAAACCCTGTACCTGAATGACTTTAAAGTTGCTCTCGTCAGCTAAGTCGCTCCGAATAACAGTGTCAGCTAAGTGTGATGTAAGTAAATTGTTAGCATGAACCACAAAAAGTGAACTGGCCTGTATGCATCCCAATAAGTGCACAGGCATGTGTGCTCGCCCAAAAAAAAAAAAACTGATTCCAACTGTTCGTTTTAAACTGGATCAGCGACTCTGCAGACATGCACACATAACTGATCCAAAACATACACACACACAAACACATACACACACACACACACTGGCTAAACTGTGTAGCTGCAGGCAAATAGTGTGAATGTGGTTACTACCATCAACAGAAATAATTGTGCACAAACCATTTCAGACACAGCACATATCTGACATTTCTTAAATTTTGCATTTTTCTTTTCTTTGCATATCTGAAATCCATGGGTATTTTTGCACGTTAGTATTTTGATAACTCGCAGAAGACCATCCACACATATCAGACTTGTGCTGCAAATCACCACACAACCACATTCCCATGCATGGCACAGATGTCAATATATTAACACAGCATCTTCACATTTCAGTAAGATCAGCTGTAGCTGCAGCAGAGTGTGATGAGTGAGATGGATGTGGTCACACCAGTGCATACGATACATGACAACAAGATGGTCAGTAGATAAAGTACGGTGAATAAATGACTAGTACATGTTCACTATTTTAAAATAGAAGCCTGCCTATTTCTCTGTCTGCCTGTCTGTCTGTCACACACACACACACACACACACATACACACACACACACACACACACACACACACACACACACACACACACACACACACACACACACACACATACACACACACACACACACACACACACACACACACACACACACACACACACACACATACACACACACACACATACACACACATACAGAGAGAGAGAGCGAGAGAAAGAGAAGCAGAGGGGTGTTGCTATCATGGAGCCTGACACTACGAACTTCCCTTTTTATAATCTGTCAGTCGTAACATGGGGACATTAACGCATGAGGTGCACTGGGGACATTAATGCATGAGGTCCTACAGTCAGTTCTACCACTCATCCAACTCTCCATCTCTTCCATTTTAGACCTTGTATTACCCAGGTACGGTCTGCTTACCTAGCCTTAAACCACAACAGTATCTCTATATGTAGGGGCATGAAGGTAAAGCGTATAACCTCTGACTCCAGTCATCCCAGCCACAATTTTTATCACCCTCCTACCACCTTGCATAAGACAGTAGACCATTACAATCCAAAACCACCAGATTTAGAGACTGATTTTACAGTAGACCGTTATAATGCAACGGTTTGAGGGAATAGCTGCTGTTATTTTAAATGCATTTAAAGACAGAAATACATCATACAGATCTTAATTGGTCATCTAATCTGTAATTGTTATGGCATGGTTTTTGTAATGACTTGATTATCAAGAATACAGAACAAAGTGCGTTCCGCATTTATGCAATTATGGACTGGAAATTCACACTCTGAGCACAACAGTATCTCTATCAGGCCCTCAGTCAGGGCAGTTAGGGCTGCCAAATTTCTGATTGGAAAATGAGGAACTAGGGGTGCTGGTGGGGGGGTGGCACAATGTTGCTACGTGGTTGCTACATGGTTGCTACATGTTGTTACATGGTTGCTTCATGGTGTAAGCCCTTCTTGGGGAGGGGGGGGGGGGGGGTTGAGGGAATAGCTGCTGTTATTTTAAATGCATTTAAAGACAGAAATACATCATACAGATCTTAATTGGTCATCTAATCTGTAATTGTTATGGCATGGTTTTTGTAATGACTTGATTATCAAGAATACAGAACAAAGTGCGTTCCGCATTTATGCAATTATGGACTGGAAATTCACACTCTGAGCACAAGAGTATCTCTAACATGTGGGGTCATAAAGATAACTTACTGCCAGGCTGCTTCAGTGCTTCTTCTTCAGGGTGTGAGAATGTGGCTGCCTCAGTGGCTGTTGGCTAAGCAATGATCGTGCAGAAATGATAGTGCAGCAATGATAGCCGCATGAGACTGCCTGCTTTTCTCTCTACACACTTTCCTGGAACTGCTAAACTGTGTGCGGATGTGGCCAGTTTCAGCATTTTGTTTTGTCATTTTTCAGGAAGCTCTTGAAAATCTTCTCCCAAGAAACCTACCACACCATTCACCTATCTGCCAACTGCTTGTGTTTTATCTGTAACAGATTCTACCCAGCACCTTCTTGTGTTCTGTCTGTAAGGGGTTCTTTGATGGAATGGACACAAATGGGAAGTTGTTCCACCACAAAAATGTATTTAATGAAAATAAGCAACCAAAACAACAACCAGGAAGCCCCAGTTGCCCAAAAGACAAAAACGCTAAACTCAGACCACAAGGGTTAGACTTCCAAACAGAGGGCAAACAGGCAGGAGAACAGCAACAAGAATTCGCAAAGAATGAATACAGGTGGGAATAGAATGTGTGACCAGAGTAATCAGACTGTAATTGGGTCATAGTGTGGCAAAGTCCTTAGCTGTCGACATCATAGTTTGGCTAATAGATATTTGTGGCAATTTGCATGAGCTACAAGAGCAATTCTACAGCAAATTCTCAGTCAAGCACATAGGCACGAAAAAAATGTGCACATTGTTACAGGCAACTGAACAAAGTCAGTAAATGTCTCATTTTTGGTAAAGTTAAACGTGTACTCACAGGTTTTGTGATGCCGGATATTTGCAAACATACAGTTGAGTTGCTGCCAAGTGCCTTGACTGTGGGAGCTGAATGCACTGTGGGCAGAAACGAGCATGCAGACACAAAGCATCATACAATACTTCCTCTTTTTTAAGCAGCAAATGTAGCAACACATAAATATTTACTACGCAAACGTGTCAGTGGGGGACGTGTTTGCGTAAGATCCCCTCTAGCTGCAGCAGTGTGGGTAGGAGTGAGAGGGATGTGGTCAAATTGTGCATACATAAGAGTGGCGGTGATGACTCCCTGCCTGAGGCGCTAAACCAATTCTATTCAAGGTTTGAGGAACAAAACGACTCAGTGGCGAGAAAGAACACCCCTCCCCCTAATGACCTAGTGCTGTGTCTGTCCACTGCTGAAGTGAGGAAGACCCTACTCAGAGTCAACCCACGGAAAGCTGCTGGGCCAGATGGCATACCAGGCCGTGTGCTGAGGCAGTGTGCGGACCAACTGACAAATGTTCTCACAGATGTCTTCAACATCTCCCTGGCCACTACTGTCGTTCCCACCTGCTTCAAGACCACCACCATCATCCCCGTTCCGAAGAAACCCACAGTGACTTGTCTCAACGACTACCGCCCAGTTGCACTGACATCCACCATCATGAAGTGCTTCGAAAGGCTGGTAATGAGACACATCAAGTCACAACTACCAGCCACACTGGACCCAATGCAGTTTGCGTACCGCCCAAATCGCTCCACAGACGATGCCATGAACACTGCTATCCACCTGGCTCTCTCTCACCTGGACCAAAAGGACACATATGTCAGGATGCTGTTCATTGACTTCAGCTCAGCATTCAACACCATCATCCCTCAGCAGCTGATAACAAAATTAGGTGAACTTGGCCTGAACACAACCCTCTGCAACTGGGTCCTGGACTTCCTGGTGGGCAGACCCCAAGCAGTCAGGATCGGGAGCAAAACTTCCAGCACAACCATACTGAACAGAGGAGCTCCTCAAGGCTGCGTGCTCAGTCCGCTGCTGTTCACACTCCTCACCCATGACTGTGCGACAACGCACAGCTCAAACCACATCATCAAGTTTGCTGATGACACTACCGTGGTGGGTCTGATCAGCGGAGGCAACGAGGCCCCGTACAGAGAGGAGGTGGCTCAGCTAAGCAACTGGTGCACCAACAACAACCTGTCCCTCAACGTGGACAAAACTAAAGAACTGGTCATTGACTTCAGACGGACTTTGCATAAACACAACCCACTGTGCATCAACAACCTCCCAGTACAGATTGTCCAGAGCACAAAGTTTCTGGGCATACACATAACTGACGACCTCTCATGGACTCTCAACACCACACACATCACAAAGAAAGCCCAGCAGCGTCTGTACTTTCTGAGAAGACTGCGCAAAGCTAATCTCCCAACCGCCATCCTCACAACCTTCTACAGAGGGATGATTGAGAGCATCCTCAGCGGCGCCATCACAGCGTGGTTCGGCAACTGCACCGCTGCAGACCGTAAGGCCCTGCAGCGGATTGTGAGGACAGCCGAAAAGATCACTGGAGTCTCTCTGCCCCCCCTCTCAGACATCTACAGCTCACGCTGTCTGCGAAAAGCCAGGAACATCATCAGAGACACTTCCCATCCCTCCCATGGACTATTCACCTTACTACCATCTGGTAGAAGGCTCCGCAGCATCACTGCCCGCACCTCCAGAATGGGGAAGAGCTTCTTCCCGCAGGCAGTCAGACTGCTGAATAACCTGTAGTGCAATATTTTGGACTGTAATTTCTTAGTAACTCAGGTTGCAAACCAGCGCGTCATAGCACACCGCACCTTATGCCCCCGCACTTCCTGCTGCTACTACTTATATTTATTTAGAATAGTCTACTGTTTACAAATCACACCACTAGCCACAGTGCTCTGCTAAAAGCCATGCCCTGTCTAGAGTGTTTGTTCTAGGTCACCTGCAAACTTGACCTGCCTTGTTTACAACTGTGTTGTATTGTTCACTACTGTGTTGCACTGTATGTACAGAAGTGTACAGGAGAGTGTAAGCGATAAAAAACCTAACCTCTACTACCAATGTCTTTACCCAGGTGCCTCGTGCTTGTATGAGTGTGTAGGGGGTGTGTGTGCGCCTGAAGTGTCCCTGCCCCGCACATGTATCTTCTTGTGTGTATGTGTGTACAGTAGTCTGTTTACTCTGTGTTTTGTCTACACCTCTGTTAGCTTACTATGTCCTCCTTTTGTAAGTTGCTTTGGATGAAAGCGTCTGCTAAGTGTAATGTAATGTAACATGTGCTCAGTCTGTGTTACGCTCCTGGTGGAGAGCAACAGTGAAGGGAGGAGAAGGGGAGTAAGGTTAAACAGAAAGGTTTTTATTGTACCAGCTGAAATATATCAAACAGCGAATGCAAGCAACTAGGACTTGCCAAAGATCCAGGTAAACAATTCCAAAGATTACAGTAACAAACCAAAGACAGCACTGTTCACTGTTCAAAAACCCACAAAGTAGGGGTGCTGTGGCGTAGCACGTAGAGCACCTGTACCGTAAATGGGCAAGCGGCAATGGGGACCCAGCTTCAAGTCCGGCCTGGATCATTTCCCAAACCCTTCCCCGTGTCTCTCTCTCCAACTCACTTCCTATCAATCTAGTCACTGTCCTAACACAATAAAAGCCCCAAAATACAAAGTTGCATCAATAGCCAAAGCCAAATGTGCTGGCACAAGGGGTGGAGCAACAGTGCTTTTAAAGCATGCCGGCACCTGCGTGGCCGTGCACCCAATCAGCTGATTACCTCATCAGCGCACCTGTAGGGAACACACACACCCTTGGAGGCAGTCATTTCAACAGGCTGGGAAAGTGGAAAAGCTGCTATTGTTTGTGACAGTCAAATATACAGTGACAGTTTCAATATACTGTATAATTTCTACTTTTAGTTGCTTTAGCTGCAATCTTTATAAATCATGTTGTGAACAGCTCAAAACAACCGCAACATGGAAAAATACACACACACACACAAACAAACAAACAAACAAACAATCAAACAAAAAAAATCACATTTCTCATAAACAGGATTAAAATATTTTTCTGAGGTGAGAATTGACCACTTTGACAATCATGGCCACAAGAAAAAAACATTGTTGCGCCAAACAGCAAAGCTGCCTATATGTATTTACACTGATACAGAATTAATCTTAGCCAGCTATTCGAGTTTTTCTTTAGTTAGCCCTGCCAGTTGTTACCCACTAACAGTTAGTTTGTGAACATATCCCAAACGGCCGAATATCAGGACAATAAATATGCAGGAATAGCATAGATTTCTGATCTTTGCAAATAAGGGCTGGTACTCGGTCATGTTATCATGAAAGACCATGTCCATATACAGTACAGATCACAGACACACCCCATCTTGAGGACCATCACTTTCGCTTTCTGTTGTTATCCATAAACACAATATCAGGGGTGTTGGGGACATTACAAGTCACATAATCAGAGCTCATATTTCTCTTCTGTAAGTTCTCCTAGTTTGAAGTCTGTCTCTAAGGCAATCTTCACATTCTGAGAATAGCACATGTAAAAGAAAAAAGAAACCGGTTGTCCTAAGCGGAATCAGCTATTAATAATAAAAAACACATACCCCATACACAGAAATCCTTTGTAAAGTCATACATACAAACAATTTGAGAAAGATGCACTTACAGCTGGATTACCATACTCAGAGGAAGTGGCCGTAAGGTCCAGGCCTGTGTACGTGCCATCACTGGAGTTCCCATCTGCACTCTGTTCAAATACATAAT
The DNA here is from genome assembly GCA_027475355.1 of Coilia nasus. Taxonomy (NCBI): domain Eukaryota; kingdom Metazoa; phylum Chordata; class Actinopteri; order Clupeiformes; family Engraulidae; genus Coilia; species Coilia nasus. Next base: position 9,605,924 of record CM050198.1, read on the forward strand.
AGGCACATGGTAACATTTTAGTGCTTTGACTCTAAATGGAAGGATATATTACTCATTTGCAAGATCCCATTTTTGCACAAACTGATCTGTTACAGTACAAAGCATTAAAACAATACAAAAATTGTTTTTTAATGCTATAAAATTACTTCAGTTCCTTTTAACCCCTAATGTGGACATGAAGAAATGAAGAGAGTTTTTCACCTGTGGGTCAGCTGTGGCGCCTCCTACAGCCCCAGTGGAGGAGTGTCTCGCTTCTCTGCTGTGGGTCCTGATGAGAGAGATGTGATTCAAACTCTTCAACACAGGCCTCATTCTCTACTCTACTGTCATAATAATGAGCTACAGTTTATTAAGACATGACTACCCTGTAGCAAGAACTCATGTGACTTATGACAGGGAGAATATTATACAGGCCAACTCACACTCTCTTGAGAACTCCAATCAGAGCTCCAGCTACAAATCCAGCAATCATCCCTCCCATCACACCTCCAGCCACAGTCCAGTCTGAATGGAGTTTGGTGGCTTTGTAGAAACAGAGTGTAACAACAGTGAAGGGTTAAACACCAGTTCCATCAGACAGTAGGCCTCACATGACCAACAGTGGAGAGAGTCCTTTAAAGAACTGTAGAAACTATTACACAAAGCTTGAGCTACAAACACTATATGGGTACGATTGATTTTACTGTCCCTGTTACATGAGTTGGGTACAATATGTAACATTATGTACTTATATTCTACATTAGGGGTACGTGATTACGTGAAGATTATATAACTCATGAAGTTGAAAACTTACACATTACATTGATCTTCACCACTGAAGATGAGCCATTTCCAATGTCATTCTTAGACACACAGTGATAGAGTCCACTTTGCTCAGAAGTTATTTTTGAAAGACTGTAATTCTGACTAGACCAAACTGGTAAAGATTGATCTCCACTCTTCTTATACCAGGTATATGTGTGCACTGGTGGGTTGGCATCACTGCGGCAGGTCAGAGTCACTGAATCCCCCTCCATCAGCTCACCAGAAGGAAGGACTGGTGCTGAAGTGTTTTGTGGGTGATCTGTAAGAAGCAATTAATTGATTAATTGATTTTAAGTAAAAAAGGAAAATGCCATGTGCTCTGTGAATACTGAATACTGTTGGACGCTGTGCCAAAACTCTACACACAAGCACACAGGACACAACACTTGGAAATAAAACATTCACATCTGTGTCAAATTGAAACTCTGCAATCAAAACCTAACAATCCTTTGTCAAAATGTCACTCTGATGACAAAATTGCACACACTTGCATCTTATGAAAATACTGTCAGATCAGCAGCAACACACTAGTCTATTTTATACAAAACACTGCAGTCTTTCGTTTTTATTCAGTTCTACAGAAGGCATGTTTTCGCAACAACCAAAAAATGAAATACTCAATACTGTACATTACAGTAGTCTACTTTACAGTGCAGTAAATTAATTTAAAGCATTAAATTAAATATTAAATATACAGTATAGGCGTAAATACAATTATCAAATTATCAAACTATGTGACAATCTTCACTGACCTCTCAACAAACTATGCAGCACCAAGGTCCTGCCAGGCTGCTTGTGTCCGTCTCCCCTACAGAAGCAGCTTGGCCCCTCCTATATGTGTGAGAATGCGTTTTCCTCTGTTGCCATAGTGATGGTGATGCAGAGAGTTGCTGGCTGTAAACATGTCATGCTGACCACATTTCCCTCTACCCATCACACCTCCTAGAGAGTGTTAGAGTGGTGTGGTGGGGGACCATAAGCTTTTCTCTGTTTAATTGCAACTTTAGAAGTGTATAAATGCTTGAGTCTACCAAAATATTTCAAAAACACCTTGTTTTGTCAGCAAATTTAGTGTCCACAATTATTGCACCAGTGATTACCACTTCACCCAGCAGGTGAGACAATCACTCTTTTAGAAAGGAAAGCATCTGTGCAGAAACACCCTAATAACACATTGTCAGCAAGTACTGCTTTTTATTTCATTGCTTCACATCACACCTCACTGAATGATACAACCAGTAAAGAGGAAGTAATGGGAAGTTTGGTGAGTGATGTCAATAAAGTGTAACAACCCATGCCCCTCCTTTCCCTGGAATAGTCTCCCAGTCCTACATTCAAATTGGCCTCTGATAAAGAAAAAAGAGACGTGCAGTGTTGGTATCAGCATCACCTGCTCCACTTAACTCAGTTTACCTCAACGTCAAACACACACACACACAGAAAAATAACCTGAGGACAAGAAACTGTATATCTACAAAATCTGTCAGACATTCTCAGCACATACAGGTAAGTGCAATATTTTACCTCTTTCAAATGAAAACATCCTCTAATAAAGAATTAAAAATATATATTTCGTAAAGTTAACTTTAGGGTGCTTTTAGGGTGTACAAACTTTAATCATCATTTATACATGTCCACTTCTTCATTTTTGAGTCTTATTTACATTTGTAGCATAAAAACCTCAGTCCAGTCAAGTCATCCTTTTGCTATGAGTTATGTTTATGTTAAATAGGAGTTTATAGAAGTACACTTTGAGAACTTTAAGCTTGTCTGTTCCAACGTCTTGGCTCTACAGAAAATAATATATATTTATAGCTATTTATGATATTAATGGATCAGCCGATAATGTTAACTCTTTGGAGTTGAAGTCTCTCAGGAGGGACTTTTTTAAGTTTGTAAGGTTGTGTTTACAGAACTTTGCAGGAAAAAAAACCTCTTTACTTTCACATTGTTACTGGTAAGGTCTTACAGAATATGACCATATATGCCACTTTTGGGATAAATGCTTTTAGTCAGCCGAAAACTGTTGAGGCTAACAGATTGCCTCAGAGAGGCCTCAGACCCTAGAGGGTTAAAGTTGCATACATGTATAAACAATGGAGTTTTTTCAAACGAGCCCCCACAGGGTAAATACACATAATATCGCAGATCTGTACGTGCACCATCAATATCAGAACAGCATGTAGCCTACGTTCCCAACAGCATGTGACTCGTGCCACGTACATTCTAAAAAAAGGAGAATTTAAAAACCACTGAGTTAAACATTAATCACATGAGTTCGCATTCAAATAACATGGCTGAGCAGAAGGGCCTCACCAGGGAGTTCACCTGTTCGCTGTCTGCAGGGGTGTAGCCAGTAGTGGTTTTTGATAGGGGCCAGTAGGGCACCTGCCCTGGGTTGCATTTCGAGAGGGGTGTCACTGGCATCACGAGCGCTTGAAAAAAAAAAGATTATCTAAAAAAAATGATTTTATCTATCATATCACTATGTAATTGGCAAATTGGCGCCCTCTCTGACTGCAGGCACCCCTGCTTGCTGAGAAGACCCAGTGCACAGAAGCTGTGTGAGAAAGGGAAAGGGGAGGGGGCGCGGGTATTGGGCGCTCAGAGGGGGTCTCGCCCGGGGAGTAATCCAATGTAGAACCGCCACTGGATGTAGCACCAAACTCTGGGCCCTATGCACAAGCTGATCACATGGGCCTCCTCAGATACTATATGTAGGCTAGGATACAAAATGCAACCCATCACAACCCAAAAATAACATTTACATGAGTTAACAACATCTATTGTGATCTTTAAATGTTAATATTTAAATGAAAATAAAATTCCAGACGCCTCAGGGACCCCCTCCATACTTCGGGGTGACTGATTAACAGGCATCGTAGGTAGAACATTTCTACCTGCTGGCACACTGATAGGAGTCCATGCAGTGTATAGGCTACATACTGTTCTAATTTTGATAGTGCACATACAGATTTGTGATGTTATGTGGGAATAATGATAGGGGTCCCTACCAAGGGTGGAAATCAGTGCTTAATTTGAGGAGGAGCAAGCCGGAGCGCACTCCGGAACCTCCGGCGTTGGCTCCGGCAGCTATTTATACTGGATCCGGTGACCCGTCACCTCTTTTGACTAAGTAACAAAATAAAAAAAACAGTTTTATTAATACATGTTGTGTACACTTACAAAGTTCTCAGTGCCTTGTTTTTAATGTCAGGGCCTTTGTTGTACCGATGAAGTGCGGAGTTTGTTCGAGCTGTTTTAATGGTTTAAAAATAGCGTAGTCATCATGCTTCGTCTAAGGGCACCTACCACTTCCATTGTTAGCCTTCTGGGACAAACGATAAAAAATAGTTAAACTCTGAATGCAACAGGATAAATCAATTTTGCTCCTCAGTACACATACCAACTCGGTATGATGTTTTAACATGCCAATTTTCATTTTACACCGAAGTTCTCCTTTAAGGCCGACTTAAAGCATTTCTTGACTCTCAGGGTGATAAAAGTCTTGGCACAGTAGTGATTCATGTGGGTCACCACTGAGTATCTTGGGGCATGGGGAATACAGGTGGGCTCCTTCAGACATTTCTTAGGAGAGTGAGATGTTAACTTAACCGCACTTAAACATATTCCCTCACCCAACTAACCACCAGCAGCACAGACAAACAGGGAAAGAGAGAGAGAGAGAGAGAGAGAGAGAGAGAATGCGAGAAAGAGAGAGAGAGAAAGAGAGAGAGAACATGATGTAATTTGGCTTAAAAAGAAGATGGTTGTTGATCAATAGACATTTTAAACTCAGCATGTGGTCCTTTGCTTAATTTGTGCACATCCATTTAAGATTGACTTATAAAAGATTAAAATTGATAAGCTGGAGAAGTACGCAGATGTGTTGAGACATGCTTTGGGAGGGTGAGGTGTTCAGAGTGTCAATCTGAATGGTGTGTGTCCGTCTCTCAGTAGTCGTCCTGGGGATGTTCTCAGGACCAGCTGCCTTGTGGGGTGTAACACCCAGCAGTGACCTTCACCCATCTTCAGGACACACTGAGAGGCAGCTTATCTGGGGGAAGTGTGAGCCTGCAGTGCTCGGGTGGTGTGTGTGTGTGTGTGTGTGTGTGTCCTGGATTGCAGCTGCATTTGGGTTGGTGATGGTGGGATGGAGTGTGTGTGTGTGTGTGTGTGTGTGTGTGTGTGTGTGTGTGTGTGTGTGCGCATGGGTGTGTGATGTCTGTGTGAGTGTGTGTGTGTTGGGTTGTGTTGTGTTGTGTTGTGTGTGTATGATGTCTGTGTAAGTGTGTGTGTGTTTGTGTGTGTGTGTGTGTGTGTGTGTGTGTGTGTGTGTGTGTATGTGTGCATGTGTGTGTGGTGGGGTAGGGGTGGAGTGCCTCTCAGCAGTGACCTTCTCCCATCCTTTGCAGACAGTTTGAGAGGTTAGCTCACCTGGTGGGTGTGTCCATAGGGCCATCACCTGCAAACAGCCAAAACGTGGGACAAGCAGCACAGGCTGAGTGGGAGGGGTGGGGGTGGGGGGCTGTTAATAGGCGTACATGTACTATTAAACTAAATTCAGTTACACTTTATTTTACTGTTCCTGTTACATCAATGAGGTACAGTGTACCAAAGTGTGTAACAATATGTAACATTATGTACTTACTCACTACCATTAGCCTGGCAAACCAGCCCCTCGTACTCGTACGTACCTCGTACTATTTCATTTTGTACAGACGGTCTGGCAGTGCTGTATTGAGAAACGATTTCTTCCTGGAGGTGTGGACTCTGCTGAATTTTAAAACAAGTGGCTCTGCCTTTACCCAATCGCTAACGTCTGGTCGTCACGTATGCAATTAGTCTACTTACACACAACAATTCAAATATAGCACACAAAGTCAACATCATCGCTCACGAACATTCCCTCTATTCTCTAATTGGCTAGGATTGGCTGGTACCTAGTACAGCAATGTCAATGGCAGCAGGGTCAGACCCTCTGCTCAAAATGAAATGAAGAACGAGGGGCTGGTTTACCAGGCTAATGTACCATAGGGTTAAGGTTGGTGTTTGGTATGCACAGTGTAAGTGCATAATATTACATGTTGTTACATACAGATACACAAAAGAAGGAACTGGAAAATAACTTTTTTTTTTTCCCAAAAGTCTTTCTGTCCCACTTGTATGCAAAATTGATTCCTTTTATCACACTAAAATTCCTGGCCCAGACGTCAGTCATTGTGTGTGTCAGTCATTGTGTGTGTCAGTCATTGTGTGTGTCAGTCATTGTGTGTGTCAGTCATTGTGTGTGTTTGCATAGTGAATGGGCGCAGTGTTTTATTTCTCTGTAAATCATTAACAGGTTGCTGGCACCCATTAGTGCCAGTCAAAATGTGTTGTAATATGTGGCCACTGTTACATTTGAAGGGTTCTGAGAACATACAGTGTGAAATATTAAAGAGTTTATTTATTTGAATAAAGCAATGCGGAAAAAGCTTGTGAGGCTTGTGACGAATAGAGTCTGCATATACAGTAATGTGCAAACGTGCAAACGACAGGTGTGCAAAAAATGCTGTCAACTAGGAATGGCTTCAAAAATGGAAGTGTTAATCATTTATGTTGATCAATTAACAAAATGCAGTGACTGAACCAAAGACAAACCTAAATCAAATCAATATAATAAAATAATTATGATGGGCATATAGAGCTAATATTCTATTAACATTAGAAGCCATTACTGTGTGTGGAGAGAGACTGTGATGTGTAAAAAGGGATGTGCTGGTCTGTACTCAATCCATGTTAGTTGTAGTGAACACATTCAGAACACTGGGGAAAGCTCTGCCAAAAAAAAACAAAAAAAAAACACTTGAAATATTTCATTGTTGTTCAGTGTCATATTATATTAGGTAGGGTCACTTGGAAAAAAAACTATTTACCAGCACTAAGCAGTTGCATTTTCATGGGGGGGGGGGTTACGTTTTCAATGTGCAGACATCATTCACTGCTGCCAGGTGAGCCATCGGTGTTGTTAATGTTAGCTATGCAAACTACTCAGGGGCATTTCAGAGCACAAGGGCAGAGCAGACAGATGACCAGTTGTTTACTTCCTGTTCCAGCTGGCATGTAAATATAAATGAAATATATTACTGTTTGCAAAGATGACACGGCACATGTTTCTTTTCCCCAGGCGGGTTGACACAGTCATGTCACTTGCTAAAGGCCCCACTGTTCTCCCAACAGCCTTCTGCATTTTATCAGGTAATCTAGCATTGATATTATTCTCGTGTTTACCTACATATGCCTTTGATAGCATTCTCTTATGTAAATTAGATTTTAGTGTTCATAAAAACCAAGACTTCAGTTAAGTTATTTGCGGACCGTGAACTTTCTTGTCAAAGAACTGAAGTCATATGAAATTGTAAGTAATGGGCATATGGCATAACGTACTCAGTGGTGATTGTGTGAACATCCATGTTTAAGGTATTCTGGCTGAATTGAGTACGACCTCCATCAGAAGCAACGAGTGTCCAGGTAAAATGAATGATTAAAACACAACTACCAGTTGTGAGTAGTATTGTGAGAATTGTGCATCGTACAGTATATCTGTAGAACTTAAAATTGAATGATTTCTAAAAGTTGTGGGTAGTATTGTGAGAATCATACATCGTACAATATATCTGTAGAACTCAAAATTGAATGATTTCTGAAAGTTGTGGGTAGTATTGTGAGAATATGTGCATCATATTTGTTTGTAGAACTGTGAAGATACATAGAGTATTTTTAATGCATTCAAAGTCAGTTTGTCATGATCTGCAAGTACTGGTATCTCTAAATGTGAATGGTGTAAATACTAGTAAAGAGCAGAAATACCAATAAATGCAGATTTTTTAAAACTATGATTTTAGCAGACTGAAGTTACAGAACCATTTCTATCAGGTCTGCAGGTGCTGGTGGATCCTGCAACAGTGAAGGAGAAAAACAGAGTGACACTGACCTGCAGCACCAACTGCAGTCTGAGTAACAACCCCACCTACATCTGGTACAAGAACTCACAGCCTGTGACTAACAAACACACAGCCACTGGCAACACCCTGACCATAAGCTCAATTACGAATGAGGATACTGGCTATTACTCCTGTGCTGTAAGAGATGAGGGTCCCCCATCACCGGCTGTGTGTAAGTACAGCACTGATATCCTCATTTATTGATTGGTTGAGGGGGGTAAAAAGAACATGTTATTTTAGAAAACAGACTGATTATCATTGTTAATATAATTACCTGGTCCCCGGAGGGATTGACCAAGTATTGCAATGACCCTGCCCGCCTGTCTATCTGTGTGTCTGTCTGTCTGTCTGTCCGCCCATACAGGGGGGCAGGTTGCCATCTCTGGTTGCACTTGTTTTGTAAATGTTGTACCCAGCTTCTGCATGATTTGACCAAATGTTTGACTCTGGTGTTCTTACAAAATTGAGATGCCTTATAACGTTGTTCTTTTACTGTTTTTAATCTATTAATTTGGTAAGTTTGCTTGTGTAGATATGAATACCAGCTGTTTGAATTCACCCGAAAATACGTATTTGTTATTGTCAGTTTAAATCTCAATCATACGTCTATCATAATATGCAGGTGCTGTATTTCAAATTACCAGTAAATGTTTCTACATAATTTGCATTTCTCTATGTCTGTTCATGCTGACGCCTATATATAAAATTACTATCTTTGGTGGTAAAAGGTCAGCTGGAGAGTAAACCTAATATTGTCATTTCTGTGTGTGTGTGTGTGTGTGTGTGTGTGTGTGTGTGTGTGTGTGTGTGTGTGTGTGTGTGTGTGTGTGTGTGTGTGTGTGTGTCCATGTTGCAGGTGTTTGGAAATGCTATGGTGTGGCCTACAACCCAGAGAGCATGTGTGCCTTGGAGGGCTCCTCAGTGGAGTTGCACAGCTATTACTCATACCCTCCTGGTCTTACAGTCCAGGACACATTCTGGTTCATAAAGGGCACAACTACTGATCTGAAGGCAAATTTACATTACAAAGGCCGGGTGACTTATATTGGAAATACCAGTAACCACACTCTAAGCATTAGGGGCCTGAATCTTAGTGACTCTAAAGACTATGCATTCAGGTTTATAACCAAGGAGGCAGGAGGGTGGTCTGGGGTCTATGTCCCTCTCAGAGTTACAGGTAAAGTAGATGACTAGTTACGCCTTGAAATGCAGATTATTTAAATTATGATTTTAGCAGACTACAGATACAAAGTGTGAAATACATTCATGCAAACACTGTCATTTTATTCAGGTCTGCAGGTGTTGGTGGATCCTGCAACAGTGAATGAGGGAGACAGAGTGACACTGACCTGCAGCACCACCTGCAGTCTGAGTAACAACCCCACCTACATCTGGTACAGGAACTCACAGCCTGTGAGTAACCAACATACAGGTGACTACAGGCTGCACCCAGTCAGCCCTGAAGATGCAGGCAAATACTCCTGTGCTGTAGAGGGACACGAGAGTCTCATTTCACCTGAAAGCCCACTGAATGTCACATGTAAGTTTTAAAAGATTTAAATAATCTTGTAATAAAATACCACATTATAAATCATAGCACATAAAACGTTGTTGATGTTGATGTATGACTGATTGTATTTAACATTGAATGAGTTGTTTGTGACCAGAAATCAAATGTGGAAAAAATGTGTTTCTCACAGACCGCCCCAGAAACACTTTAGCGACTTTTACATAAGTACCTTATTGGCAATGTGTTTGATAATTTCAGTTTGTTGTTAATTCTTAGAATTAAACATAATGTTTTATATTATACCTCCTTCTTTACAATTTTTACCTTTTTTACCAAGCAAAAAAAAATCACATTTTACCACACCTATTACATGTAGCTGAATGTGTCGTTTGCTGTTGATTTGTAGATGCACCAAGACACACCACAGTGTCAGTCAGTCCCCCTGGTGACATTAAAGAGGGTGACTCAGTGACGCTGACCTGCAGCAGTGATGCCAACCCACCAATACACACCTACACCTGGTATAAGAGGAGTGGAGATCAATCTTCAGTAGTTGGGTCTGTTCAGAACTACACGTTTGCAAACATCAACTCCGGACTAGATGGACACTATTACTGTGTGGCTCAAAATGGGATTGGACAGGACACATCTTCTGAAGTAGAAATAAACGTGGAATGTAAGTTTGAAACTTGAAACCATCAGCTGGTGTCATCATAAGGCCTGAAGACCTTTACCTAAGTACCTTATTGGCAGTGTGTGTGAGAAGTTGAGTTTAATTGTCACAAAATACTAGAAACTACAATAACAGTAATCAAATCATTACTTCTTGGGATTAAACATAATATTGTATGTTATACCTTTTTTCAGCATGTTTTTTTAATTGAAAACAACATATTTACCAAGTAAACATCACATTTTACCACACCTATTACCTGCAACTGAATGGATCGTTTGTTGTTGATTTGTAGATGCACCAAGACACACCACAGTGTCAATCAGTCCATTTGGTGACATAAAAGAGGGTGACTCAGTGACGCTGACCTGCAGCAGTGATGCCAACCCACCAGTACTTACCTACACCTGGCACAAGAGGAACCCCTATCCTAATTGGGTTGGACAAGGACAAAATGTTAACATAACAGCTGAACACAACATACAGTACTTCTGTACGGCAGAAAACAAACATGGATCCAGCGTTTCCAACGATACCTCTCTGGATGTGCACTGTAAGCACTATTACATGCTGCAACATATTCAGTCACTAAATTCAGGAATCAATGTTTTGTTCAGAGATCTTCAAACTAATATCTGCTTTTGTGGGACCCTATGAAGAATACAAGAGTTTAATCAAAGCACACACATCCTGAATAAATACTGAGAGCAGGACCAAAGGACAGTCGATATATGTAGAAAAGAAAACGTCTGCTCGACAAGGTTTATACTCCCAAGTTTTTTATTTTAAACCATGTGATTTTTCACGCTTACTCACCCTTCCTCAGACATCTGTAAGGGTAAGTAAGCCCGAAATGTCACACGGCCTAAAATAAAAACACTTGGAAGCGTAAACCTAGTTGAGCTGACTTTTTCTTTTCTACATATGTCCCCTATGAAGAATGACAACTTTTTTGTCCAAGAACAATTATTTTGTTTTGATATTTTTACATTCCACATGTAGCAGTGTAAAATCCTTCTATACACATTCACTCCGTCATGCATGAACTAAAAATGAATATATTTCCTATTATCTATATCATCTTAGAAACACATTATTGTATGTGTGAAAAATTCACAAACAAAATCCAAACGGTGGATATATTTCAGTTGCAGTAATAATATAAAAATCATGCCTAGTCTCTTTGTAAATTGACATCAGAGGTGTCATATACAATTTGTTGACAGATCACCCTAAAAATACAACAGCATCAGTCCATCCTTCTGATGAAGTGGTGGAGGGGGAGTCTGTGTCACTGACCTGCCACAGTGATGCCAACCCACCTGTGCAGAACTACACCTGGTATTTAAACAGACAAGGGGCTATGTCTGCACAGCTTGGAGAAGGTCAGAGTTACAACATCTCTAACGTCAGAGCTGAGCACAGCGGACATTACTACTGTACAGCAGAGAACAAACATGGAGCCAGCAACTCCAGTGCCATGCTTCTGAATGTGCTCTGTGAGTACTGATAGATGCTGCAACCTCAATTTAGTAAATCCAAATTATTTCAGTAAGGCAAGCAATCAGACACATGTATGTATGTATGTATGTATGTATGTATGTATGTATGTACGCATATGTATATGCATTCATGCATGTTTTATTTGTGTGTGTATGCATGTGTTTAATTCTCTGCCCATACTTTAAGAGTCCTCTGAAAATCATCTTGTCGGTCACAACAATTTACTGCAAACTACAGAGTGTACTGATCTCGTTAAAAATGCACTGAATGTCTGTAAACATACACCGTTTCAACACAATGTAACGTCACGTAATGTAACATGTTTCTAATGCTTTAGACTCTCCCAGGAACATCTCAGTCAGTCCTTTGAGTGACCTTAAGGACTCGGTGACTCTGACCTGCCGCAGTGATGCCAACCCAGCAGCTCATGGGTACACCTGGTACCGGGAGACTGATGATGGCACTGTTGTCCAGGGGACAGGGATGAGTCTGAGCCTCGCAGCTGGTCTAAATGGGCTATACCACTGTGAGGCACAGAACCAAGTTGGGGCGAGGAACTCCACCGCAGTCTGGGTGTTTTTGGCAGTTGTCTTTGAGAATGGTGATTTCTAAAAATCTTTTTTCCCCACTTTTTCCTTTACTTGTCATTTGTTGTATTTTACATTCTGAACAGAAGGCAGGTGCCTCGATGACTTCCGACAAAGACTGAGGGATCTCATGAAACATGACTTGGAAGTTAGGGCATAACTCAATATAAGTCAGAAATCCAACTGAAAAATAACTGTCTATCAACTGACATTACAGTACAATCAGTTGTACGCAATCTTGTTCAACATTTCAATGTGTAACTATTTAATTATTTGCTAACTTAATTGGCTTTTTTCACAGATGCTTGAGAAGGTTGCCACACAAGGTTATGGGTAAAGGCAACATAGAGGATACCTATAAGGTGCCTTCTAAAACCACCATTACGGAGTAGTTCATAGATATCTCTAGCTTGGCTGTCGCACCACCCTCGTAGAAAGAGCTTGGTCTGGCAAACCTCCCTTAGGTAGGGAGTTCTCAGAGGCGGGATCAACGGGCATCTTTTTAAATGCCTCTATGTACTACTGGACAGCGCTATAGCCAATCAGACCACTGATTCCGATGATGAATGTGTAGCGTTCGTTTTCCATTGGTGCCTATTTTTTCGAGCAAATGAACAGTCATGAATAGGCATGAACACGAAATTCAATGTAGTGTCACAGACAGTATTGGCGGGTTCAGGCTAAGGTATCTCAGAAGACAGAAAAAAGAGAAAGTTCTAGACAGCATTCTGATGACTTGCTTTGTTGCTCTGTAAGGCACCTCTTTAGCCTCTCCAGAATGGACATACTGTGACATATTTAATGTTATGTAACTTGTAATTCTAAGTAATTCTGTAACTATGTAATTCATGTAGGAATATCCCCTCCTCAGATTGTGCCTGGCACATAACTGTAATGTATCCTGTTTTTGGCGCCATCTTGGTCATATTTCTCTTCTTGCTGGTCATCTTATGCTGCAGGCAAGTGGCAGAAAAAAATACCTTTAATTTCATGATAATGTGAACTACCATACCAATGCCTGATTGCGTAAAATAACTAACATTTAGTGAATGTTTACGTGTATTTCGAAATATGTTCTTTATCAGTGTACACACAAAGAAGTTACATTATTAATAACTTTGTTCAGGTATTTAAAGTATAGGAGACTGCAGACCAGCTCAACCGAAGTGTCACAGAGCAATGCACAGGTAAACACTGCATGTTCAAATATGAATATATAGAAGTGTACTGGCTAGTATGCCCTGTGCTTCAGTAACCCCCCCCCCCCCCCAACCATTCACAAAGAGTAATTACACCCATGGTAACAGGGAAAGTGTTAGCCTGGTAAACTTACTTCATTTCATTTTGTACAGAAGGTCTGGAAGTGCTGTATTGACAAACAATTTCCTCCTGGAGGTGTGGCTCTGCCTTTGTCCAATCACCAATGTCTGGTCATGACATATGCAATTAGCACATTGCCCTAGCCACCACTACCCTAGCCAACATTGCCCTAGCCACCACTACTCTAGCCAACATCATCCTAGCCACCACTACCCTAGCCAACATTGCCCTAGCCAACATTGCCCTAGCCACCACTACCCTAGCCAACATTGCCCTAGCCACCACTACCCTAGCCACCACTACCCTAGCCACCACTGCCCTAGCCAACATTGCCCTAGCCAACATTGCCCTAGCCACCACTACCCTAGCCACCACTACCCTAGCCAACACTACCCTAGCCAACATCGCCCTAGCCAACACTACCCTAGCCAACATTGCCCTAGCCACCACTACCCTAGCCACCACTACCCTAGCCAACATTGCCCTAGCCACCACTACCCTAGCCAACATTGCCCTAGCCAACACTACCCTAGCCAACACTACCCTAGCCAACATCGCCCTAGCCACCATTGCCCTAGCCAACACTACCCTAGCCAACACTACCCTAGCCAACATTGCCCTAGCCACCACTACCCTAGCCAACATTGCCCTAGCCACCACTACCCTAGCCACCACTACCCTAGCCAACACTACCCTAGCCAACACTACCCTAGCCAACATTGCCCTAGCCACCACTACCCTAGCCAACATTGCCCTAGCCACCATCGCCCTAGCCACCATTGCCCTAGCCAACACTACCCTAGCCAACACTACCCTAGCCAACATTGCCCTAGCCACCACTACCCTAGCCAACATTGCCCTAGCCACCACTACCCTAGCCACCACTACCCTAGCCAACACTACCCTAGCCAACACTACCCTAGCCACCATTGCCCTAGCCAACACTACCCTAGCCAACATTGCCCTAGCCAACACTACCCTAGCCACCACTACCCTAGCCAACATCGCCCTAGCCACCACTACCCTAGCCACCACTACCCTAGCCAACATCGCCCTAGCCACCATTGCCCTAGCCAACACTACCCTAGCCAACATTGCCCTAGCCAACACTACCCTAGCCACCACTACCCTAGCCATCATCGCCCTAGCCATCACTACCCTAGCCACCACTACCCTAGCCAACATTGCCCTAGCCAACACTACCCTAGCCACCACTACCCTAGCCAACATTGCCCTAGCCAACACTACCCTAGCCAACATTGCCCTAGCCACCATCGCCCTAGCCACCATTGCCCTAGCCAACACTACCCTAGCCAACACTACCCTAGCCAACATTGCCCTAGCCACCACTACCCTAGCCAACATTGCCCTAGCCACCACTACCCTAGCCACCACTACCCTAGCCAACACTACCCTAGCCAACATCGCCCTAGCCACCATTGCCCTAGCCAACACTACCCTAGCCAACATTGCCCTAGCCAACACTACCCTAGCCACCACTACCCTAGCCATCATCGCCCTAGCCATCACTACCCTAGCCACCACTACCCTAGCCAACATTGCCCTAGCCAACACTACCCTAGCCACCACTACCCTAGCCAACATTGCCCTAGCCAACACTACCCTAGCCAACATTGCCCTAGCCACCATCGCCCTAGCCACCATTGCCCTAGCCAACACTACCCTAGCCAACACTACCCTAGCCAACATTGCCCTAGCCACCACTACCCTAGCCAACATTGCCCTAGCCACCACTACCCTAGCCACCACTACCCTAGCCAACACTACCCTAGCCAACACTACCCTAG
Organism: Coilia nasus; assembly: GCA_027475355.1. NCBI lineage: Eukaryota > Metazoa > Chordata > Actinopteri > Clupeiformes > Engraulidae > Coilia > Coilia nasus. Next base: position 9,621,115 of record CM050198.1, read on the forward strand.
CCACCATTGCCCTAGCCAACACTACCCTAGCCAACATTGCCCTAGCCAACACTACCCTAGCCGCCACTACCCTAGCCAACATCGCCCTAGCCACCACTACCCTAGCCACCACTACCCTAGCCAACATCGCCCTAGCCAACATCGCCCTAGCCAACACTACCCTAGCCAACATTGCCCTAGCCAACACTACCCTAGCCACCACTACCCTAGCCAACATCGCCCTAGCCATCACTACCCTAGCCACCACTACCCTAGCCAACATTGCCCTAGCCAACACTACCCTAGCCACCACTACCCTAGCCAACATTGCCCTAGCCAACACTACCCTAGCCAACACTACCCTAGCCAACATTGCCCTAGCCAACATTGCCCTAGCCACCACTACCCTAGCCAACATTGCCCTAGCCAACATTGATGATGGCCGGACACTGAAACGCATTTGTAGCCTAGGGCAGGGTGCAGTAAATGTTTTGAAAAGCATGAGTTAAAAAAGCTTAGAGAGTGCGGTGTGGTTTCTTCACTTACCTCACATCTTTACCTCGCACCCAAAGCATTTCTGGAGTTGTTTCTAGCCTAAGTGTAGCCTGGTAAACCCGGCCCTTGTACTTAATTTCATTTTGTACAGAGGGTCTGGACTGGAATCTGTTGAGCATGTAAGAGGACCGAGCAACTCCTATCCAATCAGCGAACAGAGGGTGTGTTCGTGACCCATGATGTTGACTTTGTGTGCTACATTTGAATTGTAGTGCATAGGTAGGCTAATTGCATATGCCACAACCAGGCGTTAGCGATTGGGTAAAGGCAGAGGCACTTGTTTAAAACTTCAGCAGAGTCCACACCTCCAGGAAGAAATCGTTTCTTATGGCTTCCGCTCCAGACCCTCTGTACAAAATGAAATGAAGTACTAGGGGCTGGTTTACCAGGCTAGTCTAAGTGCACCTACTTTTGAAACATCTTTCTTTTATTCTTTGAATTGTCATCCTTTTTGTCATTGCTCCGCTTTCTCAGGGAAACTCAAATCCAGTCTATGCCAACATCCCAACCACGAAGCCCATGGTTAGTGCCACCGAGAAGAAAGGCATGGCTCACACTAAAGACAACGGCGACGCGAACGATGGAATACAGTACACCAGCATTCGATTTAAGACCAACAAAACACACAGGCCACCTACAAGATCCCCCATCCTGGAGGGCGGCGTTCAGTATGCCAGTGTCCAGTTCAGGAGGTCTGAACCGCAACCGGCCACCTCTGAGCATTCTCTTAAGGAAACCCAGCATTCTACTGCGATGCAACAAGGACTCAGTGCTGTCACCCAGTGAGTGTTGACTGACATTACAGGAACCCTCCAATGCAATATGAGACATTTGTGAAATGTTAACTGTAATGTTTGGAATTGCAAAATTGTAAAACAAACAAAAAATACAAATGAATATATTTCCTTCTCTTTTAAAACGAACCTTAAGCAGTCTTCGTCAACAGTAAAAATACATGCTGCAAAACAACTTGCAAATTTAATAAACAAATAAGTGAGATAAAGATAAAAAGTCTGTTATTTCCTCTGAGATTTTACAATTAATCTGTCACTGACCTAGATGTTTTCTGTTCACAGGGCAGAGGGTGAGTGTGACATCTACAGCAAGGTCAACAAGAATCCCAAACCATGACAGCAACAGACCCCAGCCTGACTCTCACATTGTCTGATGAGCAATGATGTGTTAATTAATTTCATTTAGTTCAAGTTAAGTTCTTGTAAATTATCATATATTAAGTTATTTAGCGTATATACCTTATAATTAACCTTCATGTTTTCTATTAGGATACAGTTGACTCTCTATGTGCACAATGCGCTCATACAGCTAAACATACATTAATAACACCCAATAGCCTAAATGTGTATGCTGTTTGCACAATTTGTGTGGGTTTTATTCTATTAGTTTGTTTAAAAGAGAGTTCAATACGTATTTTCCAGTAAATATATACCAGAACATGTATAGTTGCACAGACTGAATCAAAAAAGAGCCTTTCTATCTGCAGCTGTTGCTGTTTCTGAGGAGTCTGACAGTGTGGGCTCAGAGTGGTGCATGTACACTCACTTTATTGTGACTTACTCTAATTCAATTAGATTGGTATATGTCTTTATTGTGACTTACTCTAATTCAATTAGATTGGTATATGTCTTTATTGTGACTTACTCTAATTCAATTAGATTGGTATATGTCTTTATTGTGACTTACTCTAATTTCCTCAAATGTGTATATGTCTTTATTGTGACTTGCTCTAATTCCCTTAGATTGGTATATGCATTTCCTGGCTAGGCTTAAGTTATCACAAACATTGCATTACAGTTGTGCTCATAAGTTTACATACCCTGGCAGAATTGATGATTTCTTAACCATTTTTCAGAGAATCATTTGAGTAGTTTCTGTTGTCATTATGATTTAAATAAAGTAAACACAGGTGTTTGACAATAAATGGCTTCACCCAACCACTAACCATGAGTGATTTTTTTTTGTGTGTGTTATTATTCATATGAAGGGGAGTAAATAACTTATTGGATCGTACCAGTAGGGAGAATGCGGGTGGGGGAGTAAATAACTGATTGGATCGTACCAGTAGGGAGAATGCGGGTGGGGGAGTAAATAACTGATTGGATCGTACCAGTAGGGAGAATGCGGGTGGGGGAGTAAATAACTGATTGGATCGTACCAGTAGGGAGAATGCGGGTGGGGGAGTAAATAACTCATGCTCTCTTGCATCCTTATCTACAGCTCTGGAAAAGAGACCACTGCAAATTTTGAATGTGAAATTTAGGAGAAATGTTTTCAGTAGTTCACAGAATAAAACAAAAATGTTCACTTTACTCATACATGTCCCTATAAATAGTTAAATCAGAGAAACTGGTAGGTGTATATCGACCCGTTAGGTCGCACAGGGGCGCCCATGCTTTAAAAGCACTGTTGCTCCAAAAAGTGGTAGACAACGGTAAAAAAAAGAGAATTGGAAAATGGATGGCTCAAACCAAAAAGCCCCTCAACAAAGCCCACGCCAGCCTCTCACACTGGCAATACTTTGAAGGGGAAAAAATGGAAAACAGCAGGGCAGAATGTGGCATCGAACGAAGGAGGCCATATGGAAGGAGGAAAACAGAAAATTAGCCTCCCGATTCTCCCAAAAGCACGAGGCACCTACTGTAGGTAAAGAGATAGTAGAGATTAGTTTTTCAGGAAGGGAAGCACATGTCCTTATCTATATTGAGTACAGGCAGGGAGAACTCACCCTCAAGAAAACACAAGTAAAAAAAGGTCTACTTTTAAACTATGCATTTAATTTTTTTTTTTTTTGAGGGTTTTTTTTCTCACATCATCCCAAAAGTGCAGAACTGAAAAAGTGCAAAAGTGCAAAAGTGCTGTGCAGACGTTTCAGTTCCTTGGACTATCCTCAATGCAAATCTATATCAACCCATTAGTATAGCTATTAAAGGACAACTTCGGTGTAAAATGAAAATTGGCATGTTAAAACATCATACCAAGTGGTAGGTGCCCTCAGACGAATCATGAAGATTACGTGTCACAAGACCGGGAGAGACAGAAAACAGACCCAATAGCGTAACCTTTTCAATGGACTTTATTAAGGGTTCAGGGGAAAGGGACAGAGTCAGAAGCCCGGATGAGGCTGGCAGGTAGTCAGAGGGACGCTCGCCGGAGCGCACGGATGTGGAGCCTGGATGAGCTCCGAGGCCGGGGCACTGGAGAGCTGAGCTGAGTCGTAGACAGGCGGGAGTCGAAGCTGGGGCACTGGAGAGCTGAGCAGAGTCGAGGACGAGCAGGAGTCGTTGCCGGGGTTGAAGAGTAGAGCAGTGTTGTGGGCAAGCCAGAGTCGTAGCCGAGGGCAGGAGAGCAGAGCAGAGTCGAGGGCAGGCAGGAGTCGAAGCCGGGGGCTGGAGAGCATAGCAGAGTCGAGGGCAGGCAGGAGTCGAAGCCGGGGGCTGGAGAGCAGAGCAGAGTCGAGGGCAGCAGGCAGGAGTCGTAGCCGAGGGCAGGAGAGCAGAGCAGAGTCGAGGGCAGGCAGGAGTCGAAGCCGGGGGCTGGAGAGCATAGCAGAGTCGAGGGCAGGCAGGAGTCGAAGCCGGGGGCTGGAGAGCAGAGCAGAGTCGAGGGCAGCAGGCAGGAGTCGAAGCTGGAGGACTGGAGAGCAGAGCAGAGTCGAGGGCAGGCAGGAGTCGATGCAGGGGACAGGAGAGCACAGCAGAGTCGAGGGCAGGCAGGAGTCGATGCAGGGGACAGGAGAGCAGAGCAGAGTCGAGGGCAGGCAGGAGTCGAAGCCGGAGGCTGGAGAGCAGAGCAGAGTCGAGGGCAGGCAGGAGTCGAAGCCGGGGGCTGGAGAGCAGAGCAGAGTCGAGGGCAGGCAGGAGTCGAAGCCGGGGGCTGGAGAGCAGCTCACACACAGGCAGGCAAGGAAGACACAGGAACAAAAGTAGACGGACAGACAACGGGGAATACAACCAGACTGACGCGGACAGAAATCAGGAGTCTTAACGCTTGCCGTGAAGTTCACCATGGTTTGCAGACGGAGTGACAAAAAGTGAGTGAAAGGGGCAAGTTTAATTAGTGACAGACCTAAGGGACGAAACGAGTGTTAATTGGCGTTAAGTGAGGACTGCAGGTGAGAGAGATAATAGAGAGAGAGGGGAATAACCTTGTGATGGCTAAAAACAAGGAAGTGCGGGTGAGGCGGATAATCACGGTGATCGTGAAACGAAGAAGGCAGGTGAGGAGAATCAACATGACAGCGCGGGGGGGTGCGGGGTGCAACACGGTAGAGTGAACCTACTAATGAGCTAATGGGAAAAAACCCAAACCCGAAGCGACACCGTGACATTACGCTATTATTAAAACATTAAAACAACTCGAATAAACTCCACACTCCATCAGTAGCACAACAAAGGCCACAACACTCAAAAGGAGGCACTGAGAACTTTGTAAGTGTACACAACATTTATGAATAAAACATTTTTGACAGGCAGTAGCTTGCTGTAGTTTCTCGCCGCCGCCATGATAAAAGTCCGCATGAGACGATTGATGAACACGAATCAGCAGGAAGAATAGGAGGAGAGGAAGTACAATTGACTTGTTTGGACATTCATAATGGCGGCGACGAGAAACAACTGCAAACTACTGCATGTAAGAACAGTTTTTTAAATAAACGTTGTGGACGTTTACAAAGTTCTCAGTGCCTTGTTTTGAATGTCAGGGCCTTTGTTGTACTACCAATGGAGTGTGGAGTTTCTTTGAGCTTTTTTAATGGTTTAATAATAGCGTAATCTTCATGCCTCGTTTGAAGGCACCTACCACTTCCATTGTTAGCCTTCTGGGACAAACTGTAAAAAATAGTTAAGTTCTGAATGCAACAGGCTAACTCAATTTTGCTCCTCAGCAAACATACCAACTCGGTATGATGTTTTAACATGCCAATTTTTTATTTTACACCGAAGTTGTCCTTTAAGCACGTAGGGTGACCTGCAATGCAATCTGTAGCGGCAAGCAGTGTTTGAAATGTGAGGACAGAGGGGAGCAGCTGGGAGATATTCAGGAACTAGTGAAGTGGAAATTTCAGAGTGCAGCAACTACTTCCTCATCTATGTCACAATCAGACAAGGTTAACAAAAGAGACGCACATAAATACAGAGAGAGAGAGAGAGAGAGATCATTTTTTGTTATCAGTAGCCCTTTCTGCACATGTAAATACACTTTTTCCTAGTAAAAAAGCATTCAATTCTTAGCAAAAACTAGATTTTGCACAGAAGCAGTACAGTTACACGTGGGAAACAAGCAGACACAGGCACACTTACTTGTGTGTGTGCGTGTGTGTGTGTGTTCATGTATGTATGTGCGTGTTTGTGTGTGTGTGTGTATGTTTGTGTGATTGTGTGTGTGCGTGTGTGTGTGTGTGTATGTGCATGTGTGTGTGTTTGTGTTTGTGTGTTTCTGCGCGTTTGTGTGTGTGTGTGTGTGTGGGTGTTTGTTGGTAATAGTCATCATTCATTTTGCTTAGTGGAAAGGAACATTGGGTCAGCATTGGCTATTATGTATGCAAAATGTGACCACATCCCTCTCACTCCTACCCACAGTGCTGCAGCTAGAGGTGATCTTACGCAAAAACATCTCCCACTGACATGTTTGGATAGTGAATGTTTAGGCGTTGCTACATTTCCAATGATTTCCTGGTAAATCATTAAACAATGGAGTTGAGATGTAGACATCAGTGACTATGACTGTGACTGTATTAACCATACAGTCTTAAAGGAAAAGCGTGTTATTGCATGAGGTATTAAAATACTGTATGTGTGTGTATGTGTGTGTGTGTGTGTGTGCATGTATGTGTATATATATGTGTGTGTGTGTCTGTGTGTGTGCGCATGTGTATATGTGTGTGTGTGCATGTCCGTGTATATGTGTGTGTATATGTGTGTGTGTGAAAGAAAGAGGAAGTATTGCATGATGCTTTGTGTCTGCATGCTCGTTTCTGCCCACAGTGCATTCAGCACCCACAGTCAAGGCACTTGGCAGCAACTCAACTGTATGTTTGCAAATATCCGCCATCACAAAACCTGTGAGTACACGTTTAACTTTACCAAAAATGAGACATTTACCGACTTTGTTCAGTTGCCTGTAACAATGTGCACATTTCTTGTGTCTGTGTGGATGACTGGGAATTTGCTGTAGAATTGCTTGTTTAGCTCATGCAAATTGCCAAAACATCTATTAGCCAAAGTATGATGTCGACAGCTAAGGACTTTACCACACTATGACCCAATTACAGTCTGCACCTGCACCTACAGCTTGATTACTCTGGTCACGCGTTCTATTCCCGCCTGTATTCACTCTGTGAATTGTTGTTGCTGTTCTCCTGCCTGTTTGCCCTCTGTTTGGAAGTGTAACCTTTGTGGTCTGAGTTTAGCGTTTTTTTGTCTTTTGGGCAAATGGGCCTTTCTGGTTGTCGCTTTGCTTGCTTATTTTCATTAAGTACATTTTTGTGGTGGAGGATCTTCACATGTGTGTCCATTCCATCAAAGAACCTGGCCACATCCGCACACAGTTTAGCAGTTCCAGGAAAGTGTGTAGAGAGAAAAGCAGGCAGTCTGATGCGGCTATTTCTGCACGATCATTGCTCAGCCAACAGCCACTGAGGCAGCCACATTCTCACACCCTGAAGAAGAAGCACTGAAGCAGCCTGGCAGTAAGTTCTCTTTATGACCCGACATGTTAGAGATACTCTTGCGATTACAGGTTAGGCTCAGAGTGTGAATTACCCCTCCATAATTCGGGGGGTGGGTGGGTGGGTAACAGCCTTTTACTGGGGTAGCTTTTTACATTTTACATTAATAACATTAATATGTCGGTACCCCCCAACACTGCTTTTTGTCTCTTTGGGGGATACTGTATAATAAATACGCCTGTAATTAGAACTATGGTTAGTCTCAAGTGTCAGGTTAACATGACGGGTAAATTAAATAAATAAAGAATAACATTATTGCTTTTTGTAAAGGAATGTTAAATAGTGCTTGGACATCTATAGGCATTGGATAAGAAACAAAGACTTCTGTGACACAGACATACACGGCCTTGCAGGGCCTCTGTGCTGCATAGTTTGTTGATAGGTCAGTCAAGATTGTCACATCATTGAAGTGCAATTGCGTTTACGCCTGTACATTACATTACAGCATTCAGCATTCAGAGTGACTTGCAGTGAGTAAGGTACAGGGACAGTCCCCCTGGAGCAGTTTGGGGTTAGATGTCTTGCTCATGGGCACTTCAGCCATAGATGTGGGTGCAGAACAGTGCTGGTTATTCACTCCCCCACTTACTGGCACTACAAACTACCCCTTTTCCTTCCAGTATCAAACCTGCAACCCTCCAATCCCACAACCAACTCCCTAACCATTAGGCCACAGCCCCTCACAGAGCAAACGTTGTCATTAGATTTTACCCTAGCTAACCCAGCTGGATGGCATCACTACTGAACTGGGACTGATGCATTTTGATAAGACTTGTAAACTGAGCATAACAACCCTTTAATGTCATTTGTCCGAATAGTGACCTGTGATCCATTTCACATTTACTTCATCTTAAAACGAGAAGTACACAGTGTCTCTGTAAAGGTTAGCAACTCCTTCTCCTTCTCTTACAAACTCCTCCCACTTCTCTTACAAACTCGCTGACATTTAAGTTCTTCTCAGCAGCCTAAGAGCACTTCCAGTGCACACAGAGTGATAGTCTTTCTTTCCCTGCAAGAATAAGTGCAGTTCTTCTTTTGTTAATAACTACCATACATTGCTGTGTTTGAAATGGTCTGTGAAAACCAAACATTAATTTAAGCTACTTCAGATGCACCTCGCTTTGCATAAAGAGGAAGTATTGTAGCGTGCTTTGTGCATGATTATTTCTGTTGATGGTAGTAACCACATTCACAGTATTTGCCTGCACCTAAACAGTTGGCCCGGCATGGGTGTGTGTGTGTGTGTGTGTATGTGTGTGTGATGTGTGTGGTGTCCGTGTGTGTGTGTGTGTGTGTGTGGTATGTGTGTGTGTGTGGTATGTGTGTGTGTATTTATGTGTGTGTGTGTGGTATGTGTGGTGCGTGTGTATGTGTGTGGTGTGTGTGTGTGTGTGTGGGGGGGGGGTGGTATGTGTGGTGTGTGTGTGTGTGTGTGTGTGTGTGTGTGAGTGATATGTGTGTGTGTGTGTGGTGTGTGTGTGTGTGTGGGGGGGGGGGGTGGTATTTGTGGTGTGTGAGTGATGTGTGGTGTGTGTGTGTGTGTGTGTGTGTGTGTGTGTGTTTTAGATCAGTTATGTGTGTATGTCTGCAGAGTCGCTGATCCAGTTTAACAGTGACAGTTGTAGCCCGTTCCCTTTTTGGGAACCATACATGCCCACTCACTTTTTGGGCAGCATACATCCTTGCCCACTTTTTGGGGACCATACATGCAAGCTCACTTTTTGGGGACCATACAGTACATGTCCACTCAGTTTTTTGGAGACCATACATGCCCACTCAGTTTTTGGGGAGCATACATGCATGCTCACCTTTTGTGATTCATGCTAACAATTAGTTAAACATTTTATTTATTTATTATTATGATTTTGATATATATTGCTCCCCGCCTCATGTAGACCCCCCCCCCCACCCCCCACAAACACACAGGACGCAGCATACAGGCACCCCCCCCCCCCCACACACACACACACACAAAGTACACAAGACACAGACCTCACGGCTCAAGCTACCCCCCCCCCCCTTGATTTTATGCAAAATATGTATATAACTACTTATAATATTAGTAACGCTAGTAATATGGTTTGTCTCTTTGAAAGGCAGGTTGATGTAGCCATGCTACTTGTGGAGGGCTGTATAATTCTTATCTTTTGCATTGTATCAGGTAATTATGCACTAAACTTTTATTTACATTAACCGCCAGTCTTACTGGTACACTTCTGTCTTAATTATTTACCAGTGTGGGCAAAATGGTACAATTAAAAAGATTGTTGTCCAAAAATGACCTTGATTCTCTCTGTCTTTCTTTCTGTCTGAACATTGTATGTGTGTGTGTGTGCGCGTGTGTATGTGTGTGTGTGTGTGTGTGCTGTAATGCGTAGGTGCCGTAGGTGCGCCGAGTGGATGGAGTGTAAGCTATACTCCAGAGAGCATGTGTGCCTTGAAGGGATCCTCAGTGGAGTTGCACAGCCATTACACACATCCTGCAGGTTACACAGTCGTGAGGACACTCTGGTTTATCACGTGGCCATCTCGTAGAGAGCCTGATGATTTGATACAGGATGAACGATACAGGGATCGTGTGAACTATACTAGCAACAACAAAAACAACCACACTCTGAGCTTAAAAAACCTATTGCTTGATGACTCTAATAACTATCGCTTTAGGTTTTTAACCGATTCTTCAGGTGGAAAATATTCTGGGGGGAATCTAGCACTCTCAGTTACAGGTAATCTTTATGACTTTATGACAACTATAATTGTGGCATTGTCAAAAGTGTTTGCAATGTATTTTTCATTTCCATGGAATGACACGGCCTTTGGACAGCCCAAGTTAATTCCCTTGTGAGCTGGTAATGCTGCAGAAATGCTAAGTAAAGTGGCCTGCCACACCTTGAAGAGCATCAACCCCTGAAGCTCAAACACCATAATAACCATTGTCCTGCTAATGCCTTGGGTTCCACACTTACGTGTGTTAGCTACTACATGTAACTTCCATTTTTCCCATGGACTATAACATTGAAAATACTTCTGATGCAAATATCAATAGCTACAGTATTTAGCATTCGAAACAATATGTTACAGTGGGAAATTTAACCAAGTCGGGGTATGGAAAGTATTTTCAATACAATACAATGTCTGCCAGGTCTGGTGTTGGTCAATCCAGAGACAGTGAACAAGGAAAAAAGAGTGACACTGACCTTGGTGCAAGTCCACTTCTGATATTTCTGCATCTTTCATTCAGGTCTGCAGGTGCTAGTGGATCCTGCAACAGTGAATGAGGGAGACAGAGTGACACTGACCTGCAACACCACCTGCCGTCTGAGTAACAACCCCACCTACATCTGGTACAGGAACTCACAGCCTGTGACTAACAAACACACAGCTGACAACAGGCTGCACATATACTCAGCCAGCCCTGAAGATGCAGGAAAATACTCATGTGCTGTAGAGGGATATCAGAGTCTCATTTCACCTGAAAACACTCTCAGTGTCAGATGTAAGTTTAAGACGTTTAAATCATTATTAATTATATAAGATTTAATCATCTTTTTCACAAAATGTTACAAATTGTAACAAAGAAGGTCAACGAATCTGTATTATTTCCAAGGCGATGGTTGTTTCACAGCCAGCAGGAGAGCGTAACAAAAAAAACCTGTAAAAGTGCTGTCAAGTTTAGGTTTTGTGAAATGGAAATTACAGTGAATTTTATCACTTAATATCTTCATGGCAAATAATGTTATTTGAAGCTTTGTGTAGATGTTTGTACAGTATTAGCAATTATTACTACTAATTTTCTTTTGTAGACATCCATAGATTGTTCTGTGTTCACCAATCTTAAACAACAAATGGAGTATGTAAAAGTTATGCCACTCCCACTCATTGCCATTGCAAAAGAGAACCTGATGCAGCTTTGTCTTTATTTTATTATTGGAAATATTGATTTGTAGATGCACCAAGAAACACCTCAGTATCAGTCAGTCCCCCTGCTGACATAAAAGAGGGTGGCTCAGTGACTCTCACCTGCAGCAGTGATGCCAACCCACCTGCGCACACCTACACCTGGTACAGCAGTAAGTTTGGGTCAGTCTCTGAATGGCTACAACAAGAAGGAAGTTACAATATCACCAACATCAGCGTTGCACACACAGGACATTACTACTGTAAGGCAGAAAACAAATATGGATCCAGCAACTCCAGTGCTACATATCTGGACGTGCAATGTGAGTAAATCCAGAAATCAAACTCCTGGACACCACCAAATCCACATCTAACTAGAAAAGCACTCAGGGAGCGCAGACCTCCGCCAGGGCAGCTCAGATCACCACTTAAATCTAATCACTTTTAAGTAATTTTCGTACCCTGAAAATTTCCTCAAAATCCATCCATACATTTTTGAGTTATGTTGCTAACTAGCAAACAAACTAACTAACAAACAAACAAACAAACAAACAAACAAACGCTGATGATTACATAACCTCCGCTGACGGAGGTACGTAAACCAACATAAGAGCGATAACTTATTTGAAGATGAAGTCCTGTCAGTACAAAAAAATGTGTTTTATAAAATTCAGATTTGCTATTTGTCATGTGAATGTTGTGAAATGTTTCTGTATACATACAGTCATGTAATCCAGCTGTAATGAAGACCACATGGGGGAAGGGTGCAGTCGGCTTAAAGAGTCATTGATCAAATCGATAGTGTGGCACTATTCCAATTCCATATTGACCATCCACCATGTAGCAAATGCATGATCAAATGTGTAGTATTGAAAATCAACAGTAATGTACTGTTGGCATATTTTCCCATGAACTAGACTCCCCCAGGAACACCACAGTATCGATCAGCCCTCCTGGTGACTTAAAAGAGGGTGACTCAGTGACTCTCACCTGCAGCAGTGATGCCAACCCACCTGTGGAAAACTACACCTGGTACAGTAATGCGCCTGGGTCTGTATCTGAATGGCTACAACAAGAAGGAATTTACAACATCACCAACATCACAGTTGAGCACACAGGACATTACTACTGTAAGGCAGAAAACAAATATGGACCCAGCAACTCCAGTGCTACATATCTGGACGTGCAATGTGAGTAAATCCAGACATCAAACTCCTGGACACCACCAAATCCACATCTAATTAAAATAACATGAGAACAATAACTTATTTAAAGGTTAATTCCTGTCAGAAAAAAAGAGTTTTTAATAAGTTTAGGTTTGCCATGTGGATGCTGTGAAATGTTTCAACATAATGTACATCCAGTCATGTAGTCCAGTTGTAATGAAGACCACATGAGGGTCATTGATCAAATTGATAATATGTGGCACTATTCCAATTCCATATTTCAATGGATATATTCCAATTTCCCCCTGAACTAGATTCTCCCAGAAACACCACAGTATCGATCAGCCCTTCTGGTGACATAAAAGAGGGCGACTCAGTGACTCTTAACTGCAGCAGTGATGCCAACCCACCTGTGGAAAACTACACCTGGTACAAGGCCGACGGCAATAAAACTGTTCTCCACAGAACTGAGAGGATCCCCAGCTTTACCCTGATCCTCGTCTCGGGCCTGGATGGACTTTACCACTGTGAGGCAGGAAATGAGGTCGGAAAGGAGAACTCAACCAGAGTCCAAGTCTGGTTCTCCTTGCCAGGTACAGTACTAGTTCCTCCTCTGCTGATTTAGTCTTCAAAGCTGCTGTTTTATCAGATTTCAGATGCAGTTTCTCAGTAATTCATCAGTAAATGTCTTTCTTTAGATTCTGGCTTTTACAAGATAGTACTATTTCCTGTTGTGGGGGCCATCTGTGCTGTAGTTCTCCTGCTGGTGGTCCTTATATGCTGGAGGTGAGTGACAGAGAAAAGGTCTTGATTACTATTGTGAGCCCCAAATCTTGGTGTAGACAATGAAACTTATGGATACACATAAGTTCAAACTGATACCATTTCACTTCTTCTCCAGCACCAGACTTCCCATAATACAGTTCTCTCGCCCCAAAACACAAAGTCAACCGCAAAGCCTTTAGGGAATTGAAGTTTTGATTACTATTGTGAGTCCCAAATCTTGGTGTAGACAATTAAACTTATGGATACACATAAGTACAAACTGATACCACTTCACTTCTTCTCCAGCACCAGACTTCCCATAATACAGTTCTCTCGCCCCAAAACACAAACTCAACCGCAAAGCCTTTAGGGAATTGAAGTCTTGATTACTATTGTGAGTCGCAAATCTTGGTGTAGACAATTAAACTTATGGATACACATAAGTTCAAACTGATACCACTTCACTTCTTCTCCAGCACCAGGCTTCCCATAATACAGTTCTCTCGCCCCAAAACACAAACTCAACCGCAAAGCCTTTAGGGAATTGAAGTCTTGATTACTATTGTGAGTCCCAAATCTTGGTGTAGACAATTAAACTTATGGATACACATAAGTTCAAACTGATACCACTTCACTTCTTCTCCAGCACCAGACTTCCCATAATACAGTTCTCTCGCCCCAAAACACAAACTCAACCACAAAGCCTTTTGGGAATTGAAGTCTTGATTACTATTGTGAGTCCCAAATCTTGGTGTAGACAATTAAACTTATGGATACACATAAGTTCAAACTGATACCACTTCACTTCTTCTCCAGCACCAGACTTCCCATAATACAGTTCTCTCGCCCCCCCAAAACAGACAACAAATACATTTTCCGTTCTTACACTATGAACAGTGTTGGATAAGTTACTAAAAAAAAGTAACTCAAAAAAGTTTAAAAAGTTACTCATTCCTAATTTAAAAAAGTAACTCACTACTCATTACTTTACTTTACTTTTTTCCCTACTGGCAAAAAAATGCATGCACAAACAAGATACCCTATTCTTGCATGTTTTTCTGTCAGATATCGGCGTTAGCGTTGTTGGTATTTTGCTTAATATTTTTCTGAATTCGACTGTAGACAAAGGGAGCATGTCGTCCACCACATAGGCTGCCACTAGTTTATTTATTTCTCCCTGCGATGTTACCTGTTGCTGTGATCCTACAAGTTTGGCCTGCTTTAGTGGTCTTGGTACAGTCTCATCACCGTGGCTGCGGCCATCATGGCATTCTTTCGCCACAAGCTTGGTATGGCTGTGCTGTCTTGTCAGGTGCTTGGACAAATTGCTCATTGGCAGCACTGCAGTGGAAAGCAGTTTATCTCCAGGACATATCTTGCACTTGACTGAAATGTTTTTGCCTTTGTTTGCAACAAACTGGAAATAATGAATAATGAATAATGAGAATATTTCCAGTTGCCGAATGCCCCTGTGCTTTCGTCCACGTCCATGGAGGACTTCGCTCTCTGCCATCTCATAAGGATGTGCGGATCGATACCAAAGTATCGATACTTCGATCTTGATGGGGTATTTAATATGGATCGATCCTGGTGTTAAAATATCGATATCAAGTCATGTTTTAATTACTGACTTCTTTCACGCTGTACTTTTTTTTTTTTGGGGAAGGGATGTCATATACAGTCACATACCTAAGGTGAAGTGGCACATAGATGGCCACATTAGTTGCTGTGGGCTAAGTTGTATGTTGCAGTTAAGGGGTGTAAAACACCTTGCTTAAGTATTGTAACTTCCTCATGCTTTTAAATGATATGATAGAGCAAACTTTATTTAAGGTCATTTATGATGACTAGTATTTCACAGCTATCACTGTCAGTTCGGTAGCCTAAAGCTACAGTATCGCCATTATCTCGTGGTGAATAAAAAAAATCTGCAGTATTAAAAAAAACTTTTGAAAATATCGATATCGGTATCGATATTGGGATAATAACCCTGGTAGTACTTGGTATCATATCGAAATGAAAATAAGTAGTATCGCCCATCTCTACCATCGCACTCTAAAACTAACCGATCTCCGCAGCAGCACGCATGCGCCAGTCGTCTCATTTAACCCAGAGCCACGGAGAGAGAATTCATGTACGCTAGCCTACTTTTAAACAAATCAGTTTGTTTTATTAGTCAACCTATAGATGGTTTTACTGCACAAAAGGGTAATGCAGTAACGAGCGTTACTGCAGTCTAGTAACTGTAATGAAGTTACCAAAATGTAAACTGTAATGTGTTACGTTCCTGACAACAGTAATGAAATTACAGTAACGCGTTCCTTTGTAACTTTGTACGCTTTGAGCGCATTCCTTTGTAACGTGTTACCCCCAACACTGACTATGAACCATCAGCAACCCCCGATTACAGAAAACAAACAACACTGAATGCAGTTTTATCTTCATTCCCATCTGTCATGTATCAGTGTGTAAACAATTTAGTTCCATTATTGTGAATATTGTTGATGCGTTTGGTATATAGGAGACAGCAGACCACGTCGACCAAAGCCTCAAGCAGCGCACACAGCAATGTACAGGTGAGCACTGCATGTCCAGATGGATGGATACATGGATGGGGTGCACTCAGCAGATAGGAAACACACCCAAAAATCCTGGCTAAGTCAGGCCCAATGCTGTTATCACACCAAAGGCAACGTCATATCAGACCATGATTATAAGACATATTGTAGCAGAGGGATTGTTTTCAGTCCTCTAACCACTCTTTGTTTTTCACAGGGAAGCTCTAACGACATCTGTACAGTCCCCACAACCAGTGGCACTGACCAGAGCGCCCCAGCACATTGTGGTGGTGATGATGATGATGATGATGATGATGATGATGTCCAGTACGCCAGAGTTCAGTTTAGGATGAAGAACAAAGAGCAGGCGCCAGCAAAACCCTCCAGCCAGGAGGAGGATGATGGGGACGTCCAGTACACCAGTGTCCAGTTTAAGAGCAACAATCAACAGAACGTGACAGACGATCTCCCCAGACCGGAGGAGGATGTCCAGTACGCCAGTGTCCAGTTCAAGAAATCCCAACCAGAGCCCACGGTCCCAGAGTCACCTCAGTCCATCACAGCACAGGAGGAGACACTGTACGCCTCAGTGAAGCACCAGAGACTCAGTGCTGCCACCCAGTGAGTATTTACTGACATTACCATTGACTCTGTTATTACTGTGCCATACTAGTGAAGTGACTGGAGCAGCAACAACTAAATAATAAAGGCCTCTTTTACCAGTGTTCTTCACATTTCATATCCAAATATAGTCAAACCTGTGGTAGGAAACTGTCCAATGTTAAAAGTGTAGTGAGACAAATAGCTGAAGAGACATCACAGGTCTTTAATAAAACCATACCATAAAGATGTATAGTGTAGTTTAAGATTGTAGTGAAGTAAGATTGATAAAAATCTTGATGTGAAAAATCTGTCACTGACCTAGATGTTCTCTGTCCACAGGGCAGAGGGTGAGAGTGATATGTACAGCAACATCAACAAGAAACCCAAACCATGACAGCAACAGATCCCAGCCTGACTCTCACACTGTCTGGTGAGCAGTGATATTTGCAGCGCTAGCAAATTGAAAAGCACTTGTTGGTTTCAACAAAACTAACTTGAGATCAGTTAATTATATTGTGATGAATCATCATTACAATAAACTCAAGTCAACGAGGATAAAACTGATTTGATTATTTTTGGCCCCTCCAAATCCAATAACCCCCCCCTAACCCATGTCCAGCCTGAGCAATCTCACCCCCTATGTCAATTCCTGTGGTAAAAATCTAGCATGTCATCTTGTCACCCTGTCATCTTTGACTCTGAGTTCTGCTTTGATAAGCATATTTCTGCTGTAGTTAAAAATAGCTTTTATCAGCTCAGTGTTACCTCTAAATTGAAACCTTTTCTTTCATGTCATGTTCTGTAAAAAGTAATTCATGCCTTTATCGCGGCTTGATTACTGTAATTCAGTCTACCTGGTGCTCCCTTATCTCTTATTTTTCCCCTTCATTTGGTCCAGAATGCAGCACCTAGAATGCTGACTAGTAACAAAAAATTTAAACATCTTATACCCATCCTAGCTTCTCCCCACTGGTTGCCCCTTCAATATAGGATCCACTTTAAGGCCTTACACTGTTTGTCTTTGAAGCCATAAATGGCCTGGCTCCTTTGTATATTTGTAATGTTAGCCACCTCTGTTCAGTGCCCAGGGCCCTTAAAACCTGCAGCAAGGGCCTCGCATGTCCCACGCACAGAATATAGGCATAAAGGCGACAGAGCCTTTGCTGTGGCAGCGCCTAGTTTATGGAATCAGTTGGCTTCTATGGTTAGAGAGACCCCCTCCATTGGTACTCAAACAAAGGCTCAAAACTCACCTTTACTCCCTTGCCTTTCCTCCCCTTTATAATTGGTGTTGACTTTTTGGTATGACTTGTATTTTCTGACTATTTTTTAATTAATTAATTTTATTTTTATGATTATAATAATTATTATTATTGTTATTATTATTGCTATTATTATTTTAATTTTGTTACTTCTGTATATATATTTATGTCTGTATCTTGGCTCCATATTTGGTCATTTGTGTCTGTTTTCTGTCTGTCTGTTTTTTTTTTGTACAGCACTTTGGGCAGTGTAAGCTGCATTTAAATGTGCTTTAGAAATAAATTTGACTTACTTTTTACTTACTTATCAATGTGTGTGTGGTGTAAGCTGAAAATGTGAATTTACATGTATTTATGACACCCTGTGATGATGATGATAATAATAATAATAATAATAATAATAATAATAATAATAACGAAGAAGAAGAATTAACTGAGGAGTTTTATCTATAAAAACTCAGCACCGGTTATAATGCAGTGTTGCAGAATGTGCAATGAGTGAATGGGTATGAGGCCCACTGCATTAGTGTAGATGTTGTGATATGAGAGAGTGGTGTCAATCACATCTCACTTTAACAGTTGACCAAGGTAGATAGAGACATTAGACTTACTGTTATTTAATACTATTATACTATAGCCTACATGATTTTGTAGCATTTGTGCAAGCATTTTTTTAGTAAGTGAATTGCGAAGCAAGATACAGCCTTTTGCAAGGAAAACAATATCATTATACAAACTGTTTGTATTGAACAGATTATGACTATGACTTTAGTTCCTTTTAGTTGTGCTTTTTTTGTCTAATCACAGTGTGTTGCTTAATATAACTCTTTATGGTGGTTTTAGGAGCTGTGTACTTATCTTTGTATCTAAAGTAAAAAAAAAAAAAAAACACACAAAAAAGGGTGTGTACAACTGTACATGACAGCACAGTGAGAAAGACGCATGCAAGAGAGAGAGAGAGAGAGAGAGATAATTGTGTGTCAGTTACAGGTGGACCAAATGTCTCTTCTCTGAAGCATAAGAGGTGTAAAGAAAAGCCATTTTCACTGAATTAAGTTGAAAAAAAAAAACAGAGATTTTAGGGCACGGAATGAGAGGGAGAAAGGAGAGAGAGAAAGAGAGAGAGAGCGAGAGAGAGAGATCTTAGATTCTACAGATTAGATCCTCGCCTCTGCGAAAACAGAACGCCTTTGACGACTGCCCCTGCCTATCCTGCATAATCTGGGTCTTGGGTCACGCTAGTTAGTTAAATTATTCAAGTTAGTCAAGTAGCTAAAAATGTTGCAATGGTGCATAACGTAATTAATTCAGACAAGAGAGTGCAATCAAGACTCTTGCACACTTGGCCATGTTTGGACTTCCAATTGTCGGTCTGACATTTAATTAGGCTAATTAACGACGGCAACATTCGCTCCAATCAGCAGGGACAACGGTTTATGAACCCGTCCATCTCAGCAGGAGAGGAAGCTTCCCCACGTTTGTGCTTCGTGAGCTAAGATGCTCGTGTATGTTTTATTGTGTTTGCATTTTTCTTCGGGTAACACTCAGTTTGTTAATCAGACCTTGGCAAATACAGAGCCTGAACTACTAAACTACACCCTTACGGTATACACTGGAGACGGGCCTCTGGAAGGAACGACAAACTACATCAGCGTTGTCCTTCATGGAGCAGAGGGTGTCAGTGAGCCTGCGAGGGCGAGTGGATTTCTAGGACTTCGGCGAGGATCGGTAAGTAGGCTAGGTGTATGTGTTCTCTGCATAAGCAATTGACCTCGGAAGTAATCTGTAGGCTATGCAGTTGCATCGCCCTGCTTGTTAATGGATTCTAGTTTTGCTTTGCTTTTTTTCGTGTAAAGAGCAGCAAGTTTGGTTTTATTTTTGGTCGCAAGAAAATGGCCAAAGACAGGTGTACTGTTTGTGTAGAAAGAGAAATAAACCATATGCTGGTTGAACAGTCCAGCTTCACAAATAAAGACCATGCCTAACCACATTGCATTTGTTAAAATGTCTGGTTTTAACAGGCATTGATTGAATAGAATATTGTTAATATTGTAGGTGCGGCAGTTTCACATGAACCTCTTTGCTCCACTGGGAGATCTCATCATGTTGGAGGTGTACTCGAAAGCGTTGTTTGGTTTTGACAACAAGTGGTTCTGCGACAAATTCTCTGTAAAGACGCCTGAGAATGAAGAGCTCCTTTTCCCATGTTACCGCTGGATTAATGCCAGCACTACGCTGTTTCTAAGACCTGCAGCAGGTATGAAGCTTTTGTATACGGGGCTACAGATGGCTCCAGAAATCTTAAAGATGGTGCTGCTACACTATAAAGCCTATAAAATATAATCGTGTATGAAATTGTGTGTGTGTGTATATGTACATGTACATATGTATAGTTCTATATTTAGATGCACACATAAAGCCATGCTTTCGCACACTATACAAAGCTTGGCTACAGTAGTTTCATTTTTTTTTGTGATAAATCTTCCATTTTAGGTGAATGGTTGTTTTTTTATTGTACTGATGGTAGCCTTTGTAGAATGCTGCATTCTTGCTGAGCGTCTTCCTATTTTCAGCTATATTTGAGTTCCAGGATGTCCACGCAGTCGGCCAGAATCAAAGGAGAATGGAGCTGGAACAGTCACGAAGCACATACAGGTCAGGTCACGCACACACACACACACAGACACACACACATACAGGTCAGGTCACACACACACACACAGGCACACACACACACACATACACATACACATACAGGTCAGGCCATGGAGACAGACGTGCATACACATTCACTTTTTTTCATAGCTGGACTGTAGAGAATGTGGTAATGCAGCTGGAACAGTTCAAAATGTGGGCAGCTGTGGTCTAGTGATTAGGGAGTTGGTCTTGGGATTGGAGAGTTGCGGGTTTGAATCCCACCGTGTGTGCCCATGGCTGAAATGCCCTTGAGCAAGGCATCTGACCCCACACTGCTTCAGGGACTGTAACTGAAACCCTGTAAATAACTGTAAGTCGCTCTGGGTAAGAGCGTTAGCTAAGTGTAATGTAATGCAAATGATGTTTATGTCAGCTTATTAGTAGGGCTGCACAATAAATATCGAAAATATCGTAATATCGAAAATATATGTGGGAAATTAATTGGAGTCCTGCCCTCGATCTCCACCCTTGTAGGCTGTGTACTGGCTACGGCCTAGCTGTGAAGATGAAGCTGAAAGATGTTAAAACTATATTTAAATGTTTAAACTACATTTAGAAATGCAAATGTTTATCGCAAAACATATCGTCATTGCAACATTCAGCAATGTTACCACATATCGCACATGTTTTTCAATATCGTGCAGTCCTACTTATTAGACGCAATATAGCCAAAATGTACTTCCATCAGCAAGCATGACTTGATGTGCCGTAGTTACTGTGCGCGTGCGCATGCACACACAGACACAGATGCGCGCACACAGATATGCACAAATACACATGGACACGCACACAATTTTTTTAATAGTAATCCTGAACAAAATTGCAGTAACCATGATGCCCAATAGGTGGCGCATATACGTGAAGGGTATCCCTGAGACCGTCATGGCTGAGACGTCTCAAGACCTTCCCACTGACGCTCAGTACTCAATCCGCATGGCCACAGACTTCCGCATGGCTTACAGGTAAGTGTAACCAAGGCCATCCTGTGCAGTCCAGCCCTCCTTTCCTCCTTGCATAATTTTATGTAAACATCACAGAATCATTTGGCACTTAAGACATTGATGATGCAAGAAAACCTGCTGTTTTCCGAATTGACCTTTGACCCAACCCTGGCCCTGATCTGTAGAGTTACCACACTGGAAACACAAGCGTTGGCCAATTCTAGACAACAGTGGGACTGGAAATTCTCAGGACTAGATAACATCTTCTCTGAGGAAAGAAGCCTAACCTATGGTATGACTTAAGTAATCCATCTACTGTTCCCAACACATTTAGTCTGACACGGAATGTCTTGTATTGGTTTCACTGGTACCCTTTAATCAGGTGGTCAATTATTGTATTGAAAAGCAAATAACTATTAGTATTTCCCCTATATATGCTGACCTGGTGTGCTTTTTGTAGAATACGTTAAAGAGCACTGGGATAAGGACGAGTTCTTTGGCTACCAGTTCCTGAACGGCCTCAACCCCATGGTGATCCGACGCTGCTCCAAGCTGCCACAGAACTTTCCCGTCACCGAGGAGATGGTCAGGGACTCACTGGGAGGAACCACCTTGGAGCAGGAGATGAAGGTATTGTCGTTGTCTCATGATCAGTGATAGCTGTTTAGTCGTACTTCATTTCATTTTGTACAGAGGGTCTGGAGTCGAGGCCGTTGAAATTCATGTATGAGGACTGAGCAACTCCTAGCCAATTGGCGAACAGAGGGAGTGTTTGTGAGCCATGACGTTGACTTTGTGTGCTACGTTTGAATTGTAGTGCGTATGTGGTGCACCCAAATATGTGCAACCACATTGGGTTTAGTAGAATAATAGTAGAACTTTATTTTGACGTCACTTTAACAGTGCTGGGAAAAGGGAACAATTGAAATGATTGTTATTTTCTGTACCTGGGTGAATATGATTAAGAGGAGCATTAGGATAGTAGACAGAACCTTTGGTGTTGTGGTCGTGACCCACCGGTTGCCTATCACGAAGCAGCTTCCTGTTTCTGGTTAGAAGCAATCTGGAGAACGACATGAGTACCACTCCCTGCATCCGAATACCCTTACTAGCCACCTGCATAGTAGCCAAAAATGAGGAAGCCACGACCTAGAACATCCGAATACCTTAGTAAGCTTTCAGTAGTAGGCGAAGCCGGGCCAAAAGTACCCGGATGGCTTGCTATTTTTGGTAGTATTTTGCAGTGTGCAAGCGAACTACACTACGCTATCCCAGAAGTCACCGGGAGGTTGAAAACCGTAGAAGAAGAACCAAAAACTTCCCGCTCGTTAAAAGTAACCAAGATGGCGGAGACTCCGGTCGCTTGTCTGACAGTGTACAAATGTGCACTTCAGTAAATAAAAGCCATGTAAATAGTTGTTTATGTCACAAATGCACATAAATGTTGAGGTTATCTGATAAAATGCAGCTAACCGTTTACTACAAGCTGGCAAAATCATGACGTTAATGTAAACATCCGGGTCAGAGGACGGGCAAGATGGCGATGTCGTAGTACGTCCGAATTGTACCTGCTACTGGCTAGTTTGCTATGTAGAAGCTACTACTGTAGCGGTGGAGTGGTAAGCACTGCATAGAACGCAGTGCCTACTAAGGTTTCGGATACAGGGACTGTTTTTCTTGCCTGACGCTTACTTGTATATTTCCAGGTCAGTACTGGGTTAAAAGTTACCACTGATGCAAGCGTCAAGCTTCATATTATGTCTGCACATTATGTATTAAGCAACAGTGATGTTAGGATGATTTAAATGCCTAAGAGCGCAGTTTGTTAATGATACATGAAGTATAAAAAGTACACTAACCTACAGTGTTCTAAATGGTTTTGTATACCGTTTTTTTTTTTTCAGTGCTAAGTGATGTGACGGTTGATGAATGAATGTTCTAAATGATTTCTGTAAGCCTCCCAGTGTGTTCGTTTTAAGAAGATAAAAGTACAGTCTTTAGCGCTGAATGATGTGATGGTTGATGAATGAAAGTCCCTATTGTTAAGTTGTTTACGTGAAAATGCTTCTATATTCATATTTTATTTTTTACATTCAAAGGTGCTATGTCCCATTTTGAATAAGCTATATACATTTAGGCCAAATGTGTTTATTTGAATAATTTTGAGTTAAGTAAAATGTGTCAATGTAGTATTAAAAAAGGGTGCAATGTTTATTGCATATGTTAACCCTGTTTATTTTGTAAGGCCATTACGAGAAGCTAAAGATTGTAATTAAAGGTAGCCATAAGAGGCCTTGAGTAAAGATGGATGTACAGAGGATGTATTTTTCTACTGTTGGCTATGGGCAATGAATGCACTGGATGTAACTTGTAAATGAGTTGTGAAATTTGTAAATGAGTTGAAATGGTTTAATAGAAGCAATCTGGAGAACGACATGAGTGCCACTTTTTCTTGCCTGACGCTTACTTATACTCTTATATTTCCAGGAATTATTCTTTTTGTTATTGTGGCCACCGTACTTGGGGCCCGTAACACGTAGGTAGCCTAATTGCATACGTGACGACCAGACGTTAGCGATTGGGTAAAGGCAGAGGCACTTGTTTTAAACTTCAGCAGAGTCCACACCTCCAGGAAGAAAACTTCACTTATTGCACCTTACATATTGCACATTTCATTTTTCACCTTCACCAGCTACCAAGAAGAGATACCTTAGACTTCTTTCTTGTTGGAAGCGTATTTGTCTACCTGTATGTCATGTCTTTATTGTTGATGTCTGTATACTTCATGTCCATGAGTGTAGCTGTGTTGTTTGTGTGTGTGTGTGTGTGTGGGGGCATGTCTCTAATACAATGACAATAAAGTACACTTAGACTTTGACTTCACTTTGATCAGTGAGTCTTGAAAGTCCTTCCATACTCTTAAAGCCAATGTGTAATTACTGCTTCAGATAGTCATAAGTTATTTGTCCTCATTACACTTAGCTGATGCTCTTATCCAGAGCGACTTACAGTTATTTACAGGGTTTTAGTTACTGTCCCTGGAGCAGTGTGGGGTTGGATGCCTTGCTCAAGGGCATTTTCAGCCATGGGCAGGGCAGGATTCAAACCTATGACCCTTCAACCCCAAGACCAACGCCCTAACCACTAGACCACAGCTGCCCCCACCTTATATATGGATTACAGCAAGAATATACAACTAACTGGGCCCCTTAGAATTGATCCGCTGATATTGTATCAATGTGCTTCTTGTTTTTAATGGGTGCTGTGTAGAAAGGAAACATCTTTCTGAGTGACTACAAGGTTCTGGATGGGTTGATTGGAAACATGGTCCATGGCAGGCAGCAGTACCTCACATCTCCTCTGGTCCTACTTTACTCCAACCCTGAGGGACAAATGCTGCCCATCGCCATTCAGGTACACTAATCTATATTTTTTTTTTTTTTTTTTTTTTTTTACACTACATTACATTACACTTAGCAGACGCTTTTATCCAAAGCGACTTACAAAAGAGGACATAATAAGCTAACAGAGGTATAGAGCAACACAGAGTAAATCAACTACACACATACACACAAGAAGATACATGTGCCTTAGGTAAGTATCCCGGAGCAGGGACACGTAGACACACCCACCCCCTGCACACACAGACTCATACGCGCACCTAGGTAAAGACTTGTTCAGTAGAGAGTAGAAAGTTCACCATTCTTCCTCCCCCTTCTCATTCCGTTAACCTCTGGAGTTGTGAGATCAGACTTTTTTTTCTGTTTTTTCTGTTCCTGTGGTTCCCACTACAATTCCTGTTAATCCACTGAAAAGTGAGTGGAGACTTGTGACCTGCTGTGTTGATGCACTGCAATGCTAGTGAATCCTCAGACTCAATGTTATGTATAATTTATTTAAAGTAAAAAGCAAGCTGAAGGAATAGAGAGTAAACAAAGGCATGGTAAACTAGCCTGGTAAACCTGCCCCTCGTACTTCATTTTTATTTCGTGCAGAGGGTCTGGACCGGACGCTCTTGGGGAGCATTTGGGGACTTCCAGCACGACTGCTCCAATCAGCGAACAGAGGGTGTGTTCGTTAGCTATGACGTTGACCCTGTGTGCTACATTTGAATTGTAGTGCGTAGGTAGGCTAATTGCATACGTGACGACCAGGCACTAACGATTGGGTAAAGGCAGATGCACTTTTTAAAAACTTCAGCAGAGTCCACACCTGCAGCAAATCATTTCTGACCGTCTCTGTTCCAGACCCTCTGCACGAAATGAAATGAAGTACGAGGGCCAGGTTTACCAGGCTAATGTTAAACACCCACACACACACATACATGCACAAAGACACCTTGGTAAAGAGTTGGTTAGCGGAGGTTAGTTTTCTTAGGAAGGGAAGCAATCTCAGAACAGAAGAGTCTTCACGAGCTTCTTAAAGGTCAAGAGAGATGTTGTGTTAGTGACTGGTAGCTTGTTCCACCATTGAGGGACAACGACGGAGAACAGTTTTTAGAGTGAGGTCATCTTGTGTGAGGGGAGGGCATGAGCAGACAGTTCGTATTACAGGATCGCAATGCCCTGGAAGGGACGTAAGCCTTTATTATGGCATTGAGATATGATGGGGCAAATCCTGACGTAACTTTGTAGGCTAGGGTGAAAGCCTTGTGTTGAATTCAAGCAGCCACCAATGCAGGTTGACGTGGAGTGACATGCTCTGCACAAGAGCAAAGAGCTACATGAATGTAAATCCTTTTATCCTGTATATCTTTTTTAACAGGCTGTTTTTGCTTGGCCGGCTGGCTGGCTTAAAGCAATGCATCCTTGATTTGAAAAACCATGCATCATGGTATCCCTCCTTGCATAATTTTATCTGAACATCACAGTATAGCTTGGCACGTAAGACCTTGATGCAAGAGTTAACGACTGTTTTTTGTATTCCACCCATGTAGCTGCTGTCAAATTTTATTTGTTTTTTGTGAACGGCAAAAAATGAAAAGCAAGCCAGCCAAACAGCCAAGTCCAAGAAACCACTTGCATATTTGTTTCTGTTTGTACATACATGGTAAAGATTCCAGGGTGCACCACCTCAGTTATCCTGTTTGCTCTGGTGAACAAAGTTAAGTTTGCAACTCGTGTGTGTGTGTGTGTGTGTGTGTGTGTGTGTGTGTGTGTGTGTGTGTCTGTGTCTGTTTGTCTGCATGTGAGAAAGGTCATCACACGGAGAGAGGTGTAAGGTAGTCAGACTACACTCAACCAACAAATTCACAGGTGTTTCAGCAGATTTCAGGTCACCCTGCAAAACAGCTAAAGGTCCACAGACTTCCGAAGGTCTGAACACCAAGTCCAAGAAACCACTTGCATATTTGTTTGTGTTTGTGCGTAGCTCACACAAGAGGCTGGCACAAAGGGAGGTGCAAAGGGAAAAATGCAGAACCCAATCTTCCTTCCGACTGACTCAAAGTACGATTGGCTGCTGGCCAAGGTATTCGTCCGAGGGGCCGACTTCGCCATGCACGAGATGATTGTTCACCTGCTGGGAACTCACTTTCTGGCCGAGGTGTTCACCATGGCAACATTAAGGAACCTTCCATCCACACACCCACTCTATAAGGTACTAAAATGCGTGTGTGTGTGTGTGTGTGTGTGTGGGAGCTCGGCTCACCCATACTGCCTGTGATTCTGCAGAGAATTTTACATTCAAGTCAGTCTGGCCAACCTGCTTATTCTCAGCTGTTTGTTTGCCAGAGAAATCAGGCACCAATGAAAAATGAACACTATGCATTATGTCATCGGAATGAGTGGTCTGATTGGTTGTAGCTTTGTTCGGTAGTTTATAAAGGCATTTGATAAACGCCTGTTGATCCTGCCTCCAAGAACTTTCTGTCTACAGCCAGGCTAGTCTTTCCATGTTTTCAAAATGGAGCTCAACTCTTGTGCAAAAAAATAACATGACACTCCAAAGCTTGGTCACACAGCTGCAGACCAGTTCAATTTACTGTGTGTGTGTGTGTGTGTGTGTGTGTATTTGTGTTCCCAAATATGCTAATTTCCCCTCTATTTCCACTTAGCTCATTATTCCCCATACCAGATACACACTCCAGGTCAGCGTCATATCCCGAAGCCAGCTGATATCCAAGCAAGGGCCAGTTACTCAGGTACATGTACACTACAATACAATACAATTGACTTATCCGGGCGCACACTTGTTACTTGTAATTAATGGTCATGACCTAAGGTGCATTGAATAATTGGGTGTGTGAGGTGGTTTGGGGGGCTGGCGTGGAGGTGGGGGGGGGGGCTGGGTGGGTAGGTGTGTTGGATGGAAGGAAGAAGCCAAATTTGGTCACCCTGTCCTTTTGTGCCTTCCCTCCAGTATACAGGCATCGGCGGTCAGTCCTTACCAGTGTTGTTGACGCGCGCAACAGCCTCCCTGACATACAGCTCCCTCTGTCTGCCTGACTCCATCTTGGAGAGGGGCCTGGAGCAGGTATCCAACTACTACTACAGAGATGATGGCATGGAACTGTGGCGCATCATAAACAAGTATGACTAACTGTTGGTTTTATCTACCACATACCAACTTTACTTTCATGCTTTTACACGTATTCTATCTTTTATGCTTCTACACTTACTTTATCGTTTATGCTTTTACATACTGTCCTTTGGTTATACTTTTGTGAAGCACATTGAATTGCTGTTGTGTATGAAATGCGCTATACAAATAAACTTTCCTTACAGAACAGGCTGTCTGTGTGTATGTCACAGGTAGCTTGAGACTTTCACAATAAATTTTTTGAAGGAACACTAGTAAGTATTTTTTTCAAAAGATGATGTTTCCAAAATCGTTTCAGTGGTTCATCAACTCGTTTGTGGCCCTCCCTGGGCTATAACCGCACTATGCAAGGTCGCTTCTGTAGTTCAAATAAGGCATAAAAACTATTTTGCTTCCAACCTATAGAGTGACCAAAGAGGAAAAGTGCTTTAGTGTTGCTTTAAAATGTTTTGTAGCCGTAGCCCTCAGTGCAGAGCACTCTCCAATGCTTTATGAGAAGTACTTTGGTGTGTGGAGAAAAAAAAAAGAACGGTTGCGGTTTATAGCAGTTGGTGTGTCTGTTGGGAGTTGAACCGATATTTTTTTTCCCTTTACTGCATGCGTTTAAAGATTGCTAGGGGATCATCTCACTATGTAGCCTGACGAGTTAATATACAAATATTTAGATTAAACAGCTGTTCAAAAAGAGTACTTTGAAATGCTCTCCTGCACCATAATCCATGGCTAAAATGCCCTTGAGCAAGCCAGCTAACTCCACCTTGCGCCAGGGACTAACTGAAATCCTGTGCCTAAATAACTGTCATATGACCCAGAGTAACTAAGTCATTCTGGATAAGACCGTTACGTAAGTGTAATGTTGTTGTTGTTGTTGTAGTAGTAGTAGTAGTAGTAGTAGTAGTAGTAGTAGTAGTAGTAGTAGTAATAATGGGGAAGCAACACAAGCTGTGATGGAGAAAAAAAACTTGGGTTACTCTAGATGACCGATGTATTTGTTTTTAGGTTTGTTGAGGGCATCTTGACTCACTACTACACATCGGATGAGCATATTGTGAGAGATGCAGAGCTACAGAACTGGATCACTGAAATTTTTACCAAAGGATTCCTGGGGAGAAGTCAATCAGGTGTGTCTCATACAGTGTTTACGATGTAGTAACCACCATAAAGCAAAAGATTACGTGTGATATTTTTTAAAAAGGAAAAAAAAAAACAATTAAAACAATTGTTGTAAGCTCTCAGTCAAATATCGCTGGTCACCAGTATGGTTTTATGTAAATGTCATGTTTTACCTTCATCTCCCAGGAATTCCACAGTCTTTCAACACGCGGGCGGAGCTTGTTAAGTTTGTCACCATGGTGATCTTCACTTCAACCGCCCAACATGCTGCTGTCCACAACGGACAGGTACCTTACTAAAACGGCTGCAAGTTTCAGCCTGCAGTGCTTGTGTCTTCCGTCTTTATACTGTACGTTTGTTGACATCTTTTGTTGCATTTATATTGTACATTGTATTGTATATCACTTTAGGTTGTGGTTGTGTTCTTGTCTTCATTGTGTTGTGATTGCCTCTGTGTGTATCTGTGTTGCTGCTGCTACATATGAATCTGTCTGTCTATCTTTGTGACTCCCCCCAGTTTGATTTGGGTGGTTGGATGCCCAATTTCCCTAGTTCCCTAAGAGAGCCACCTCCCACAGAGAAAGGCCAGTCAACTATGGACACCATCCTCAACACCCTACCTGACGAGGGCACCACAGCAAACATCCTGGCTGTCTTGAAACATGTTACGGAGGATTACTCGGACCTTGTAAGTCTGTTTATGTTATAGGCCTATGATAATTTACAAGAAGGTTTCAAAACGTTCCCCTTTTTGTCTCTAATTATGCAAGGTGTGTGTATGGTGTCTGCATTCAGGAACAATGCCCAGTTCTGTAAAGCTAATCAATAAACACATTTTAAATGTGTAAATGTTATTTTACAAAAGTTCTTCTGTGAGGTCCTACTCAGTTTTGCTTCCCTTAGTTTCGTGTTCAGTTCAGGAGGGAGCATATTGCTGAGTACCATTTTCCTTTGTGGGCATTAAGCCCAACCAGTCTTAACATTTTGCTGATGGTGTGAAATTGCTAAACAGGCTTTGGTGCGACAGCAGACATTTCTCCCTCTGTTAGTTTATGTAGATCATACCCATCAACTTTATATTTCAAAGGTGTACTTCCACGAGAAACCGTTTAGTACTTGCTCTTTTGAAATATGATAGATCACCCCGAGTTGCATATGCATGCTGCATATCAAAATGTTTTTCTACCCCCATTTTCTATATCAGTCAAAAGAAGACAATAGGCGGGAAAAACGACCCAATGCGAAAAGGGCCTGCAGCGTGACGAAGACGTGTGCAAATGCATATAAGAGAAACTGACCGAATGGGCTTTAAAGGATGTTAGCCTGTGACTGACTCACATAAGATTAGCAGGCTAGTTGAATGACTGAACTGCATTTAGCCAGGCACTTGCACTGTTTTGTCATGCAAATATTACAATTCTGAAACGTTCATTGACAAACGGTCAGGAAGCCACTGTGCTTGTGCCATCTCTCCTTCCTTTTCAGATTCAGGATCAAACACATAAGGCTGTATCTCCGAAGACATTCTGTGTGCAGTTTTAGCGCTGTCAAGTTGACTTTTCCCCTTTACCTTACTCTGCTATTAAGTTGACTGTGGGGCAAAGGAAGCTGCAGGGAGCGTGCCTCTGGTGAAATCGTTTCGTTTTCCCGGCCCCACCCCCTCCACCGAACTAGAACAGCCTGAAACAGAAGCACTAGAACATTTTTTTTCATCAAAACCAGCGCACAGGGCAATTATTAATACTAGAGAACACTGCAAAATTAATGAAAACACGATGGAAGTACACCTTTAAGCTGTTTTGGAAAGTAACATTTGAATCACATGGGACGTTTTAAACAAAACTGCTTGTTGTGCTGTACTAACGTGATGCACCTTTTAGAGAAGCAGTGTGTATATTATAACCAACATTTTTAAAGGCATGCAGAAGCAAACTTGACTGTTGATGTTTTGACTGGGCTCCTCTTCTCCACAGTATCCACTGGGGTACTTTCCTGAAGATTTGTTTGGTGAGGAAGTCCCGCGGAAGCTCATCGAGAACTTCCAGAAGGACCTGGAGGTGCTGTCTGACGTCATTGAGAAGAGGAACGCCAAACTTGAGCTCCCTTACACCTTCCTGCACCCCAAAAACATTGTGAACAGCATCTCCACCTGAACCCCAAAAACATTGTGAACAGCATCTCCACCTGAACTCTTGTTCTCTGTGCAAAACGGATGTGTACAGATGGTCAGTCAGAAAGATCACTTCAATAGGTAGTGTGTTCCTTTTTTTGCTGGGAGACAAGGCACTTGTAGATATTCCTTAATGTGAACAAATTGGTAGGAAGTATCATTTTGTTGTATGTAAAGAAAAAAATAAAATGCTCATGTGCAAAAGCTGCTATACTATGTCCTTTTAATGGTATCCTTTTTGCTAGTAAAATATTCATTCTTTTTGCTAGTAAATACGTACGATGTGCGTAAGAGCATTTCTGCAAAAGCATTGTGCACACAAACAAAACAGGCTAAATTCACACTTTTACTTCATGTTATGTAAGTATGACAGAATGCATTTCAGGTTGTGACTTAGGGTTTATTTGACATTATGTTTACATGTGGGGGCTGTGGTGTGGCTGAGTGCTGTGCCTGGGACTCAAAGTAGGTAAACTCATTTCTACTAAGCATCTCTTTACATAGATACCTTTGATATTCTCTACACAACTGTTAGCTATTATGTCCTCCTTTTGTAAGTCGCTTTGGATAAAAGCGTCTACTAAGTGTAATGTAAAAAAAAATGTAATGCAAGGGAGCTGTTCAGCTCCTTTGCTCTGATTTACATTACACTTCGCTGACACTGTTATCTAGAGCGACTTTCAGATATTTACAGTGTTTCAGTTACAGTCCCTGGAGCAGTATGGGGTGAGATGCTTGCTCCCACCACGGGAGGGTAGGGCGGGATTCGAACCCCTGCTCGCTCTATAAGCAGAAGAAGCCGATTGCAAGACCAACTCCCTAACCACTAGGCCACATTTTGTTTGTTGCCTGATTTGGTTGCCTTGACGCCTCTCTTCTGCTTATAGAGCGAGCAGGGGGCACGGCTAGTCGTTTTGTGCTGGAGGAGCGCAGCTCTCTGGCAGGAATATACGGCCTTAGTATTTCCTTCAGCTGTATAGTGCTGTATAGTACTGTATAGTATAGTATAGTGATTTAGCTATATAGTACTGTATAGTATAGTGTTTCAGCTGTATAGTGCTGTATAGTACTGTATAGTATAGTATAGTGATTTAGCTATATAGTACTGTATAGTATAGTGTTTCAGCTGTATAGTGCTGTATAGTATAGTATAGTATAGTGATTCAGCTGTATAGTACTGTATAGTATAGTGATTTAGCTGTATAGTATTGTATAGTATAGTGCTTCAGCTGTGTAGTACTGTATAGTATAGTGATTTAGCTATATAGTATTGTATAGTATAGTGATTTAGCTGTATAGTATTGTATAGTATAGTGCTTCAGCTGTGTAGTACTGTATAGTATAGTGATTTAGCTATATAGTATTGTATAGTATAGTGTTTCAGCTGTATAGTGCTGTATAGTATAGTATAGTATAGTATAGTGATTTAGCTATATAGTACTGTATAGTATAGTGTTTCAGCTGTATAGTGCTGTATAGTATAGTATAGTATAGTGATTTAGCTGTATAGTATTGTATAGTATAGTGCTTCAGCTGTATAGTACTGTATAGTATAGTGATTTAGCTATATAGTATTGTATAGTATAGTGCTTCAGCTGTATAGTGCTGTACAGTACTGTATAGTGCTTTAGCTGTATAGTGTGCTGTCACCGGATCTGAAGGCTGCATCACGGGCTAGGAGGAGCGTGCGGACCTGGCTGGTCATCCACAGTTTTTGGTTTGGGTACACCTGGATAGTCTTTTTCCACAGTGACCATACCAATGCAGTACTTTATGTAGGACAGTACTGTGTCTGTGAATGTAGCCAGGTCCTCCTGGTGGAAGGCCTCCCACTGCATCGAGTTAGTCCAGTCACTGTTCGAAGCAGTCCTGCAGCCCAACCCGTCCTAACATTTTGCTGATGGTATGAAATTGCTAAATAGGCTTTGGTGGGACAGCAGACATTTCCCATCATACCCATACCCATAGATCATACCCATCAACTCTATATTCAAGCTGAATCACATGGGATGCTTTAAACAAAACTGGTTCTTGTGGCACTGGTTATGGTAATCATGCCCTCAGTTTTATCACTCTGCTTGCTGTCATAACTGTACTTCTGAGGAATTGGGGTCAAGGAACAAGCTGGTTGAATTAAACATTAGAGAGAGAGAGAGAGAGAGAGAGAGAGAGAGAGAGAGAGGTAGTGTGTGTGTGTGTGTGTGTGTGTGTGTGTGTCTGTCTGTCTGTCTGTCTGTCTGTCTCTCACACTGACTGACTCACTCACACACACACACACAGATTTCTGAGGAATTGTGGGCGAGGAACAATCAGTTTGAATTGAAAATTGTGTGTGTGTGTGTGTGTGAGAGACAGAGAGTGAGAGAGAGAGGGAGAGAGAGACTCAGTGTGAGAGACAAACACACACACACACACACACACACACACACACACACACACACACACACACACACACACACACACACACACACACACAGCTAGTTGAATCACACCTGATAACTTACCTTAACAATTTGGAAAAACAAAGAAAACCAGGACATTTTCATCAATTTACAACAATGGGAGATTCTAAAACTCCACATTATATTCTATGAACCCCAACATTCTTCAGAACTTTGGAACATTCTTTAGAACTTTCATCCTTCAAACATGCCTGTCACAAACGAATTAGCCTTTGCGGTTCATGACTGTTGGGAGTTGAACCAATATATATTTTTTCCCCATTAACGGCATGTGTTTATAGATTGCTAGGGGATCACTTCACTATGTAGCCTGCCAAATTAATATAGAAATATTAAAAGATTAAACAGCTGTTCAAAGAGTACTGTGAAATCGGGAGCCACACAAGCTGTGATCTAAAGGAGAAAAAAATCCTGGGTTACTCTCGATGAAGATGTATTGGTTTTTTGGTTTGTTGAGGGCATCTTGACTCACGACTACACATCGAATGAATATATTGGGAGAGATGCAGAGCTACAGATCTGGATCACTAACATTTTATGTAATCATTGGCATTTGTTTGTTAGTTTGTTGGCTGGTTGGTTAATTAGTTAGCAACATAACTCAAAAAGTTGTGGCTGAAATTTGATGAAATTTTCAGGGTACGTCAAAAGGTGGCTAAACTAAAAGTTGATTAGATTTTGGTGGTGCTCTGAGCTGCCCTGGCAGAGGTCTGTGCTTTTTGAGTCCTTTTCTAGTTACCAAAGTATTCCTGGGGAGGAGTGAAACAGGTGTTTCTAATACAGTGTTTGTGACCTAGAATCAACCATAGAGCAGAAGATTAAGTGTGATTTTTTTTTTTTAAAGAAAAAAAAAAAACCCAAACTGTTGCTGTAAGTATCTCAAATGCCTCTGGTCTGCAGTATGTCTTTTTAATTGGTGGCATGTTTTGTCAGAGGTTTTGTAATCAATAGCGTTTCTTTGTAGAGGAAGAGAGAGAGAGAGAGAGAGAGAGGTAGAGACAGTGTGTGTGTGTGTCTCACACTGACTGACACACACACACACACACACACACACACACACACACACACACACACACACACACAGATTTCTGAGGAAGTTTTGGCGAGGAACAATCTGTGTGAATTACACCTGATAGCTTATCTTTACACTTTCATGATGTCTTAAATGTTAACATAAGCTACAGTATCAGGTGAGATTCAACCAGCTTGTTCCTTGCCCACAATTCCTCATAAATCTGTGTGTGTGTGTGTGTGTGTGTCAGTCAGTGTAAGAGACAAACACACACACACACACACACACACACACACACACAGCTAGTTGAATCACACCTGATAGCTTATTTTAACATTTTGGAAAAACAATGAAAACAAGGACATTTTCATCACTTTATAAAAATCAACCAGGACGGCCAGGACAGGGGGTCAAAACAGAGCTCTCCAGTCCTCCGGTGTCGACTCCTGCCTGCCTGACTCCGCCTGACTCTCCAGCCCCTGGCTTCGACCCCGGTCCGTCCCCGGCTCTCCCTGGTTCTCCAGCCCTCCGGTGCCGACTCCTGCCCGTCTGACTCACCTGCTCCTGGCTTCGACCTCGGTCCGTCCCTGGCTTTCCCTGGTTCTCCAGCCCTCCGGTGCCGACTCCTGCCCGTCTGACTCACCTGCTCTTGGCCTCGACTCCGGATTACCCTCGACTCTGATCTGCCCTGCTGCCCCGGGTTACCGACTCCTGCTTGCCTTCGACTCTGCGTCGCTGGTCGAGTCTGATCAGTGAGCACATCCGTCTACTCTCCCGTGTGCTCCTGCGAGAGGCGGCTATTACCTGTCTACCTTCTTGGGTGTTTGACTTTGTCCCATTCCCTGAATCCTTTAATAAAGTCCATTGTTTGAGGTTACGCACTTGGGTCCGTGTTTGACTGTCTGGGTCCCGTGACAGTACACCAGAACAGCCACACATCAGCAAAGGTCCTTCATTGGAATAAAAGTTAAAGCTATCAGGTAAGATCCACCTGAACAGGAGGAAAAATGTAACATGGATTCAGGGTGCAGAAATTATGTTTTCTCTTCCGAGACTGCTTCCCTTCCTAACAAAACTAATCTCTACTAACCATCTCTTTATATAGGTGCCTTCGATCTTCTCTACACATCTGTTAGCTTATTATGTCCTCCTTTTTTAGGTCGCTTTGGAAGCATCTGTTAAGTCTAATGTAATATAATGTAATGTAATGTTTTAATATTATGGTTATTTTGATAGAGTAACACGGGACAGGTGGGGCTTGAAAATGTCCCATCCTCTATGTAAGTATGGAATGTCACGCCACGTGTCTATAGGGTAGCTTGTGTTTGTCTGCATGGTTTATGGTTGCTGCCGGTGTCTTTGTTCTGGTCCTGCAGGTGGAGCTGTAACCTGGCTGTGCGGGGTAACTGGGGGGCTGATTGGCATGGCCTTTTTAAAAGGAGGCCTTCCAGTCTGCTCTCTCTCGCTCTGGCTCTCTGGCTCACTCGCTCCCTGGCAGACCGCTTGGTCAGCCGATGGCAGCCTGGCTCCCTCGCACTTGACACTTACACCACATCTATTCCATTACTGACATGCACACACTTCTTGGTTTTAATCTCTACATCTACTGGTATGCTTTTTTTCTTTAATAGACATTCGTTGTTAAACTTGTACAAATCAGTGTGGTCTCCCTTTTAATGTCACTACCGCTGTACGAGCCCGGTGGTTGTGACAGGAATGATAGAAAAAAACATCTCATAAGTCAGGTGTGAGATGTGTCACTGCAGCATCAAAGCAATAATTCAACCATTTTACAACTAGCCAAAGGTTATTGAAACATCTTCAGCCAAAAAACTGTGGTTGAAAAATAGCCCAATGGTTAATACTGGCACTTTTACAGAAATGTCGTGGCCTTTTAAATAAATAGTGACCCCACGCTACACTGTGGTTCACCTTTAGCGGTCCTACTGTAATGCTGTAATGCATTTTTTTTGGTAAAGATATGCGGTAGTTTGAAATAGAAATGTCAACTCATTTAGTAAAACGAGACCACTAGGACCCTAATTGTAAGATGAAAGAATTACACTAGACTTCAGAATTGTTTGCTGCGTATAGTTAGTTTATTGGAAAGTTATGAAAGCATACAAAGCAATGAATTAAGACAGTTAGAATGGCTACTTCTTCACTGACAGTCAGAGAGCGAGAGAGAAGCAGAAAGCTAAGGCATTTTTTGTCTCACTGTTCAGTAATACAGCTCTGAAAAAAATTAAGAAACCACTGTAAGAGTATCAGTTTCTTTGATTTAACTATTTATAGGTATATGTGTGAGTAAAGTGAACATTTTTGTTTTATTATGCTAAACTACTGACAACATTTCTCCCAAATTCCAAATTCAACTGACAATGGAAAGGAATGGCTGTCATACATGTAAAGATGCTGACTCTCTTAATTTTTTCCAGAGCTGTATATCACAGGCTGTATCAGCCATATGATATGAATGAACATCTAAAACATTTCTGTCATGTTCAGCAAACGTCTTCACCCTTGTTGTCCACCTTTAAACTATGTTGTACAGGTTGTAGAGGCGCCACAGGTTTCTTAGAGCTTCAAAAAAAAAACCAAAATAGACACAGTGGAGGCAGACTGTGAACAAATGAGCAAAAAAATTAGCACATTTAAATTCGTGTTGGTGGGGGTGCATACTGGCTGTGTTCAGGGGGTGCATACTGGCTGTGTTCAGGGGGTGCATACTGGCTGTGTTCAGGGGGTGCATACTGGCTGTGTTCAGAGGCGGACATCGTAGGTTCAGAAAGTAAAAGTCACTGCCACATGTTTGTTCTAGGCCATTCCCTCACCCAGCTGATCCTAATTAGCACACCTCTTCAGACAGGTAGGTGAGATAACTAGTGAAGTCACCTGTGTTGAGAAGGAATACATGGCAGGACTTTTTTTTACTTTCTCAATCCGGTTTGTCCACCTCTGGCTGCGTTGTGTTTGGGATTATCTCAAACATAAACAAAAACCAATACAAGTAATGTGACATCGCTGATGCGGCCTTTAAGATAACGAGTAAGCAACAAGAATTTTCTGCAAATCGGTCAATCCAGTGTCATCCCCTGCTGGAGTGTTTTCAAATGGCCACACTGTTTTCGACCATCTTAGGTATGAGATAAAAATAGGGAAGCGCGATCGTGGCGTTTCTCTGCTCGATGGAAGCTTCCAGGGTCTTCAGGTCCTTCTGGAACTCCGTAATGGCATTGCATGGGACCTCCTCATCAAACAGCTCATCTGGGAAATCTCCCAGTGCATGCTGTGAATGAAACACACAAGACAGTGCCTTAGATCTTTGTAAATGACATATCTTTGCAATGTATGCTATATGAAGAAAAGGTGTATTTTTACTTGCGCCAGTGGAGTTTATGTAATCATCGCCGTTTGTTTGTTTGTGTGTTTGTTTGTTAGTTAGCAACATAACTGAAAAAGTTATGGATGGATTTTGATGAAATGTTCAGGGTAGGTAAAAATGGGCTAACTGAAAAGTGATTAGATTTTGGTGGTGATCTGAGCTGCCCTGGCGGAGGTCTGTGCTCTCTGAGTGTTTTTCTAGTTTTCACTGTTCTCTAAAAAGTCTGAGAAGGCAACTAGACAGCACTTGGAGAGAGTGCAGACCTCTACCAAGGTATGCCCTATATCAGTGTGTGTGTGTGTGTGTGTGTGTGTGTGTGTGTGTGTGTGTGTGTGTGTGTTTTACCTCACCATAGCAGGTCTTCAAATTTTTTGTCAGTTGTTTTTCACAACGACATTAAACACTAAACTGTGTGTGTGTGTGTGTGTTTGTGTGTGTGTGTGTGTGTGTGTGTGTGTATGTGTGCACCAGCGTGCATTTTACTTCACCTTGTATAAAAGCATCTGTTAAGTGTAATGTAATGTAACACAAATGCAGGGGCGGACAAACCGGCTTGAGAAAGTAAAAGTCCTGCCGTGTATTCCTTCTACCTGAGCTCTTAACACAGGTGATTTCACTAATTAGCTCACCTACAGTACCTGGATGAAGAGGTGTGCTAATTGGAATCAGCTGATTCAGTGAATGTGTTGGAGCAAATATGTGGCAGGACTAATATTTTCTGAACCCGGGATGTCCACCTCTGTACAAACGTAGTAATGTTAGGAGACTAACGAAGTCTGTAGACTGTTCGGTGAGAAGTTTGACGATAGCCATTGCGTTGACAGTAGTGCTTTTATTCGGTAGCGTCTGCTGAATGGTCGTCTCGGTGGTCTGGCCTTTCTCCTTGGGAGGGGGCTTGCCAAGTGCACTGGGGTAGTTAGGCATCCAACCACCAAAGTCGAACTAAAAACAAAAGCCGTTTTTTTCCGTGATGAAAGTTTTTGTTGATTTTCAAAATACGGGTGGGGTTCGGGTGGGGAGGGGGTCATCATAGCCATATCAAAGCAAATTTTACAGAAAAAAAAGAAAAGCAAACAGAAAATGAAGTACAAATTAGTAGACAGTGTACAGTATTGTATGTGGTTACAGTCAACCAAAAAAGATGTTTTAGATCAACCCATTAAAATAGCATTCTTTAAAGAAAGAATACCATATTTATGAGTGATTTTAACATATTTTTGACTGATTCTAAACTCTTTTAGGTTTTTCTTTTTTGAACATGGCCAAAAGAATTAGCATGAATGATGTGTCATTGTGAAGGAGACGAAAAAAAAACTAAAAAAACTAAAGCTTACCTGCCCATTGTTGACAGCTGCATGTTGGGCAGATGCAGTAAAGATCACCATAGTGACAAACTTGACGAGGTCAACCACTGTCTGAAAAGACTCAGGTATTCCTGAGAACAAGAATGCAGACAAGTAAACGAAAAGCCTTGAGATCCCATTAACATCAAAGTGTGACACATCTATGAAGCCTTAAAAAAACACGACATTAAACACTCTTCCCTTGTGTATAAAGTTAAGACAGCACCAAGTATTGGCAGTCAGTGATGTGGTAATTCGTAAGATATCCTTTATTCTTCAGTGCTCTGTATATTTTCCATTATTCACATTCTGTGGGCAGTGGGAGCCTAGCAGCGAAGGTAATGGCCCTTAGCCCGTTTTGCCAGTAGCACCACAAATCTACCCTGAGTATGGTACTGCTCCCTAGGTGCCTTTGTTATGGCTGTCCCTTACTCACGTGTGTGAAGGGTTAAATGCAGAGGTTGTACTTATTTGTATTATATACAAGCCTACTGTACTTTTTGTTGTGTTCATATTATTATGTCTTATGTCGTCATGTCTTCCTGTCTTGTTTATAAGATGTTTAATGTTCACTGTGGGCCTAGGGAGCATTGCAATTTCAAATTCTGTGTGTGCAACCTGTACATGTGGTTTTTTGACAATAAAGCTGACTTTGACTTTGACTTTGACTTTGAGGTTGAATTTTTACTGTGTGCACTGTGTGCTGTGATGTGCTGTGTGATCACAATGACCAATGGGACTGACTTTCACTTTCTTTTCATCTTCAAATTCAATATTTTTAACTCATTTGTATTTCTAAGGAGCTGTGTTTCTGTACATACCTGTGCTCTTCTTTTGCAGGAATCCATGTTTAAATATCTCCATGATCCACTGCTGCAGCTCAGTGTCCTTCTGTACATCTTCATCAGACTTGTAGTAATACTGCAGGACTCCTCCAACATACCTGCAAACCAACACAGGATTTGCTGTGTAATGTGGTTGTAAAAAAATATAGCAACACATTTTGAAGACCTACAATGTTGAGGTGAAACACACACACACACACACACACACACACACACTTTTTGGGAGATAGGGCATGCCTTAGTGGAGGTCTGCACTCTCTCTGAGGTAAAACACACACACACACATTCACGTGCACACGCGCGCGCATACACACACACACACACACACACACACACACACACACACACACACACACACACACACAGAGACACACACACACACACACACTTGTTGATGATGTTCCACAGTTTGATCCCGTCGTCTCTGTAGTAGTAGTTGGGCACGTTCTCCAGGCCCCTCTCTGAGATGTTCTCTGGCAGGCAGAGGGCACTGTAGCTTAGGGAGGCTGTTGCACGGCTCAGCAACTTCGGCAAGGACTGCCCTCCTATGCCTGAATACTAGTAAAGGAAAGTAAGTACGTTAGTACAGTTGCACTCATAGGTTTACATACCCTTTCAGAATTGATGATTTCTTAACCATTTTTTAGAGAATCATTTGGGTAGTTTCTGCTGTCATTGTCATTTAAATAAACATAGGTGTTTGACAATAAATGGCTTCAGCCAACCACTAAAAAAAAGTTCTTGTGTTATCATTCATATTCTCTGATTGATTAAGAAATCATCAATTCTGCCACAGTATGTACACTTATGAGCACAACTGTAACATTTCTTTATAAAACACAAAGTGCTGTACAGAAAACACAATAAATGGATTAAGGAAAAAAGAGAAATCAGACACAAATTACAACATATGGAGCTACAGACATGCACAGCTCTGGTACAGATACAGACATGCACAGCTCTGATACAGACACAGACATGCACAGCTCTGATACAGACACAGACATGCACAGCTCTGATACAGACACGGACATGCACAGCTCTGATACAGACACAGACATGCACAGCTCTGATACAGACACAGACATGCACAGCTCTGGTACAGACACAGACATGCACAGCTCTGATACAGACACAGACATGCACAGCTCTGGTACAGATACAGACATGCACAGCTCTGATACAGACACGGACATGCACAGCTCTGATACAGACACGGACATGCACAGCTCTGATACAGACACAGACATGCACAGCTCTGATACAGACACAGACATGCACAGCTCTGATACAGACACAGACATGCACAGCTCTGATACAGACACAGACATGCACAGCTCTGATACAGACACAGACATGCACAGCTCTGGTACAGACACGGACATATACAGCTCTGGAAAAATAAGAAACCACTGATTCTCTGATTTAACTATTTATAGGTATATGTGTGAGTGACGTGAACTTTTTTGTTTTATTCTGTAAACTACTGACAACATTTCTACCAAATTCAACTGACACTGGAAAGGAGTGGCTGTCATACATGTAGAGATGCTGATTTTAGGAAAAATAGCAGTGGTCAATCTTTTTTCCAGAGCTGTACACATTCAGAAATAAACGTTTAAAATAATAATAATAATAATGATAATAATAATAATAATGATAATAATAATAATAATAATAATAATAATAATAATAATAATAATAATAATAGTACAATTAAATAAATTACATAAAATAGTAATAAAATAGTACTCATAACAGGGGAGTGAAAGTGTATTTTAAGCCTTAAATCACAGACAATGAGAAGAACACTGTATTTCCACATAGTAGGTGACATTAAACATATAGCCTATGGTT
This sequence comes from Coilia nasus, assembly GCA_027475355.1. Lineage (NCBI taxonomy): Eukaryota > Metazoa > Chordata > Actinopteri > Clupeiformes > Engraulidae > Coilia > Coilia nasus. The sequence goes on from CM050198.1 coordinate 9,663,007, forward strand.
AATGTACAACTAAACACTACACAAGGATATTTTTGTACAGCATGAATTCCATTGTGCAGCCAATATTCCTTTGTCTGTTTATTCCTTGTTTTCATTGTCTGCTGTTTTGTTTTATGCTTACCTTGGTAATGGCTCCATCCTCTGAAATCAGCTGATTCCGTGCCATGACACTCAACTGTAACGTGTAACGAGTGTGGGGATAGACAAGCTACAGGAAAAACAAAACTGTACGTGACCGTATGTCAGCACATAGCAAACTGATTCTTCATAAACTTACAAGAGTTTAGACTCAGTAAAACATATGTTAAAATCACTCATAAATATGATATTCACTCTTTAAAGAATGTTATTTTATTGGGTTGATCTAAAACAACTGGTTATACAAATATCCATGACTAAAGGAACAGCATAATACCATCTTTACAAAGGAAACTACCTTTGGTTGGTAATAATGTGCAACAATGTAAATGCCACACATTAGTCTATTTTAGCACACTTTGTCTGTCATTGTTCTAGCGCCTCTGGTCTACGAGGACTGTTTACCTCTGTTCACGCAAAAGCCCGCATCATTGCGTTGCTGTGACAGTGCACTATTACACCACGCAAGAGTCCGCATTGACGGGGCATTGCGTCACTACGCCATTTTTGTTACTGTGTTCATCCGCTCCGACGCCACTGCACTGCAAGAAATGTTGTCTTGTGGTGACCTTGCCAAACTGTAAAGCACTTTGAGCTGCATCCTGTATGTATGAATTGTGCTTATTATTATTATTATTATTATTATTATTATTATTATTATTATTATTATTATTATTATTATTATTATATGTTATCATGTGAACGGCATATATACTGTACATATATGCTTTATCTGTAATCAGATGATGGTGTTTAGATTGTTGATGAAGTTAATGCAGGTGAGAGTCAGTACCTTTCAGATGCGTTCTGTTAATGATTTCTACTAATTTTATATTTATTTTGTGTGTTTTTCATGCTTTTATATCTTTTATCTACCACATATTGATTTTACTTGTATGCTTTTACACTTGTTTTACCTTTAATACTTCTACACTTACTTTATCTTTTATGACTTTATATTTTGTCCTTTGCTTTTATTTTTGTGAAGCACATTGAATTGCCATTGTGTATGAAATGCGCTATACAAAAAAAAAAAAACATGCCTTGCCTTGCCTTGGGAGTGTTTCTGCAGGCCAAGGCTGTCCAGAAAGAGAGAGTGTGTTTTTGTACCTGCTGGCCATTGAGAGCCATTGAGAGCCATTCTGAAGAGCTTCATGACAGAGTGTGTGTGTGTGAGTGTGTGTGTGTGTGTGTGTGTGTGTGTGTGTGTGTGTGTGTGTGTGTGTGTGTGTGTGTGTGTGTGTGTGTGTGTGTGTGTGTGTGTGTGCGTGTGTGTGTGTGTTGCCTTGTCTTGCCTTACCTTGAACAGGGGGTGTGGGCAGGGGAGGTGACGCAGTGTTGCCACAGTGTACACCTCACACAGCAGGTGAGTTCTCAGCAGGTGAACGTCAACTTCATGAACGCTGAATTCGGCAGACCGCACGTAGATCTTAGCCAACAGCCAGTCGTTCTTCGTGTCCGTAGGTAGAAAGATGGGGTTGTCAGCACCAGGCTTTTGTCCCAACTGTAGTAATGTGACAAACACACAGACAAATGAGTAAAACCACCTGTTTTATTTCAAGTTGTAAACAACTGGACTTCTTTTTGGAGCTTGAAGATGTTTCACCTTTCATCCAAAAGGCTTCTTCAGTTCTGGCCTGATAATGGGCAACCAGGAGCTATATCTCTGAATCTGTGGAGGTGAAGTTGTAGGCCACACCCCACATTTTGTGACAAAAGGTTTGCCATGGTATGAGAAATGTGGTCTACAACTTCACAACCTCCACTGATTCAGAGACAGAGATATAACATCAGAGATATATTGGATTCAAGGTGAAATGTCTTCAAGCTCCAAAAAGAAGTCCAGTTGCTTACAACTTCACTCATTTGACTACCGTGACCTGTATGCATGAGAATCTACACAGACAACTGTTTTATGAGCACAGGCAAGGGGGGATATATATGGCAGGAATTTTACTCGTTTACTTGAGTTTGCATGTCCAGTTATAGTGTACAGTGTACAGTGATGTGATGTGGCCTAGTGGCTGGAGAGTTGCTCAGAGGGGTGCAGGTTCGAATCCCATTCCAGTAGGAGGAGTAAGTAGGGGAGTAAACAACTAGTTCTCTCCTGCACCTGCATCCATGGCTGAAGTGCCCTTGAGCAAGGCATGTAACCCCACATTGCTCAAGGGACTGAAACTGAAACCCTGTACCTAAATAACTGTAGAATGTCAGCTAACTGTAATATAATGACTGTGGTTTCATACTAGCCTGGTAAACCCTCCCCTCATACTTCATTTCATTTTGTACAGATGGTCTGGACCGGAATCTCTTGAGCGTAATTTAGCAAGTCCAAGCAAGGTTTGTTAGCCATGACGTTGACCTTGTGTGCTACATTTGAATTGTAGTGCGTGGGTGGGCTAATTGCATACGTGACGACCAGGCGTTAGCGATTGGGTAAAGGCAAAGGCACTTTTTTTAAACTTCAGCAGAGTCCACAAATCGTTTCTGATGGTCTCTGTTTCAGACCCTCTGTACAAAATGAAATGAAGTACGAGGGGCTGGTTTACCAGGCTAGTTTCGTACTGTCCTTTAGTGTGACAAACGACAAACAGCACTTTTACAATGTGTGCAGCTGAGTTATAGCCAGTTTTCTGGGGGAAACTGTGAGGATCTACAGCCAGATCCTTACAAAGTGTTTACCTGGATGGCAAGGGGCAGCATCTTTCCATCAGGGTTGCTGTACAACAAACACAGTGGAGCCGTGAGGTACTGCTGCTTGTCATGCACCACATTTCCGACCAGTCCTTCCAAAATCTTGTAGTCACACAGGAAGATGTTCCCTTTCTGGATGGTTTATGTAAAGAAAAGGAAGAGAAGAAATCAAGCACAACTACTCAAAACAGTTGAGAATCTGTCAGACATGCTACAATTGCCATTTGTATGGGTTGATGTAAAACAACTGGTTATACAACAATTCATGAATGAGGAACACTGAAATGCCTTCTGCTTTTGGTATTATTTTAAAATTCATGTTGCTAACTAACATAATGACCAATGATTTTCTAGGGTTTGTTACAATTCATCCTGGTAAATGCCACTGAATGTGTGGCCAGGGATATAAAATGATAATATAAAAAATTCTACAGCATTCTAAATGACTATAAATGGACATTTCTGCAGATTGAAAAACAGTAACCTAATTAATTAATAAGCAAATTCTTTTTAATTAATCGAATTAATTAATAATCCAATTAACTTTACTTCACTAATGCACTATGCTAGCTAATGTGTAGTTCACCTGCATCTCCTGCTCCTGCTCCGCCGTGCTTTAATATTTCCCTTCTTCATAAACATATACACACATGTAAACATTAATATATACATATTGAGATAAAAAAAAACCCTTGAACTAGCTCAAGATGTATAATGAACAAAAAAATAAAAAATAAAACAAATACATGTGCTCCACTAATAAAATTTGAGAATACCTGCATCTCCTGCTCCAAGGTGCTGTCTCCCAGGAGTCCCTTGACCATGTCCTCGGTGACGGGGAAGTTGTCGGGCAGCGTGGAGCAGAGCTTGATCACCATGGGGTTGATGCTGTTCAGGAACTGGTCACCAAAGAACTCATCCTCAGCCCAGTGCTCCTCCACATACTCTGCAGGGAAAGCGTGACGATGTGAAATGAAAATTCTCAAAGGTGTCATTCCGCGAGAAGCCGTTTAGTACCTGCTCTTTTTGAAATAAGATAGGTCACATAGAGTGGCATATGCATGCTTCATGTGAAAATGTTGTTATACCCCGATTTCCTCTATTAGTCAATGACAGAAAATAGGGGGAAAGACAAGCGAATTAGAAAAAGGCAAACAAAGTGATATAAGTTTGTTAATTAGAAAAGGCCATGCCATAGTTGTGATTACCTGGAGGAATCTCATTGCAGCACACATTCACCTAGCAAAATTTAGGTAAGTAGGTGGGTTTGTTTAGAACATTTAAATCTTCTATTTGGTGTGCTATCACTGAATGGGTTTGAATGATTGTAACCTGTGACTAGCAGAGCCAAGAACCTGTCATTCTTCACCAAAACCATCTCAAAAGGGGATTCATTAACTTTTTCAGTACTAAAATCAATGAAAAAAGTGATACAATGACAGCTTTAATGCTTCATTGTAAATGCTTCAGCAATTTGTTTATCTCTCCAGCAACCCAGAATAATATCAGAACTCAACAGGGCCAAACTAGAGCTGTAATCGGGCCTTAAAAGTTAGGCCCGACGAGGCCCGAGCCCAAAAGAATTCGGCCCGAGCCCGACCCGGACCCGGAGCTTGACAGTTTTTCTAAAGCCCGAACCCGTTTCCAGCCCGACATATTCAAATATGCGCATGCATACAGATCTTTTGCCTTTCGTCAAGAATGAGACATTTATACATTTTAACATCCCGTTTGGTCCCGTCAGGCTCGGGCAAAGATCTTCAGCTCTAGGCCAAATTAGCTTGACAAACCAGACAGTTTCACACCATGCAAAGAGTCTGGATACTCTAAATAGGTATACATGCACATTTTGGTGGGTGGCTAGTTTGTAAGAATATTAAAATTATTGGGGTTGCCTTCAGCCAATCACGGTCTGCATGCAGAATTATACTTGAAGATAACTCCTAAGACTAATTCTCTAGCTCTTAACAGCCCTTCCGCCAAGCTACATAGCCCTCATGTGTTAGCTGAATGGTTGCTAAAATTTGTAGTTGTGAAATCTTAAACTTCTGGTGTGTGCCCTAACATTGTGCTTTAGTGAAATTAGTGAAATAGTGGCAAAGTGAATTCAGAAGTGCCTTTCACTCAGTTACAAGCTGATGAACCACTGAAATGATTTTGTAAACATTAAGGTTGAAAATACTACTTGGTGTTTCTTTGGTAAATACATACAGGTTGCCAATTGCATTTTCAAGGCTGTGAAGTTAATACAGATATAAGATTGTCGCTTTGTTGCTGTGGGACGTCACCATATGTTTTGGTTTTCTTTCCCACGTAGACTTGATGCAGCTCATCAATGCTCTCCCACTGCTCCGTGTTGTTGGCAATTCCTTGTAGTTTCAGTGAAATCAATCTAAACACCAAAACAACAAATGTGTTTGTTTGTTGCACATGGTGCACTCATGAAATACAGCTGGCAGTTGAAATATTAATTATCCAGCCTTCAGTCACCTAAAGCCATTGCATTTGAGTTTACTTCACTCAGATATGACATTAAATATTACTATAAAGCATTAACAATTTTAGCTCAATAATGACATTCACAACTGCCACTGACATTACCATTTGTATACCAAACAGAGGTATTGAGAACAATATGCAGACTGAAAGGTATGAATGAGTCTTCTGTGTTGTTCAAAGGAATTTAGACAAATGTGCAGCTTCAAGCACTTACTGAATGAGTTGGCAAATTAGCTCGTTCTACAATTACAGTGCACTAAGAGGGTGTTATGAGTCTGCATTTTAAACAAATAGATTTTACGGGATCTAGTGGAAGAAACTAAATTGCTAAAATTGATTTTTGTTTTAGTTGATGGCTAAGACATAAATAGCATAACATCATAATGAGTGAATAAATGTGCAGTGAGTCTGTCAAAAATAAAATCACAATGTGTCTGGATTTCGTGCTGTTCGGCAATACATTATCTCCCTACTTTCCTTTTGTCATTTTCGATAGCTAGCCAGATAGATAGCTAGCCAGATAGCTAGCTAGATACATACATACATACATACATACATACATACATACATACATACATACATACATACATACATGCAAACACACATACATACATACATACATACATACATACATACATACATACAGTACTGTACAAAAGTTATGGCAGGTGTGAAAGAATCCTGTAAACTAGGAATGCCTTCTGCAACAGAGGTGTTAATTATTTATTTGTTATTAAGCAACAAAATGCAGCATATAACCAAAAGAGAAAATCTAAATCAAATCAGTATTTGATGTGACCACCCTTTGCCTTCAAAAGAGCATCAATTTTTCTAGGTATATTTGCATACAGTTTTTGAAGGAACTTGGCTGGTAGGTTGTTTTAAACATCTTGAAGAACTAACCACAGATCTTTTGTGGATGTAGGCTTCCTCACATATACAACCAATTTGGTATAACTGGTTGATCATACACCTGACTATAATCCTACAAAATCCTTCACTTTGTGTATACCCCTTTGTGTGAATTGATGCTGATTTGAAGGCACCTGCCTAGAACTATTGCACAGTACTGTACATACATACATACATACACACACACACACACACACACACACACACATACAAACATTTTCAGATTACTAAAAGTCAATCCCCAGAGGCAAAATGAAGCAAGTAAGGCTACTTACATGCGTGCACTGGTGTATAAAAATTCTGCCTGCTTTTTATATGAAAACCGGATCACAGGGGGTAGTCCAAATGCAGTATCTGCACGGATTATTTCGGGCACTCCATCGTCATAGAAATCCCATCTGTTAACAGAGAAAAACAGTGAGCATACAAACAAACAAAACAGAGAAGGTAATGTTGTTTCTTGCCCTCGGCCAACATACTTAAATTCTTCCTGACGGCTTTTGACCTCCAGTGTCCGTTCTTCTTTAAGCTGGGGGTTGTCCTGGAAAACTAGTGTAGCTTTAGAGAGGTAAATAAAGACAGAGTTATGAAGGGAAATCTGAAGTTTTGTTAAGAACCAACTAGAAAAGCCAGTGAAAGGTAAAAAAGTAAAGAGTGTACTCCAACATATCTTTTCCAATACCATCTCCACACTTACTTATACGCCAGTAAAAATTTAGTAAAAAATCTAGTCAATATCATCCAAATGTTGAGAACAAAGTGAAAAGAGGCAAAAAGAAGTGTGGCAATCTACCCTTGGCTGATCTCAGTTTCAGCTCCTTCTCGGCCTGAATCCACCGGTAGCATGGAAATGTAATTCTGTCTCCCTCGGGAGTCTCCACCAAGATCTTGTCACAAAACCAGTCGTTGTCGAGGTTCATAAATTTCTTGGATTGTAGGTTGACAAATAAGAGCTCCCCCAGGGTCTTTTTGGTCTTAATCTTTAGCTGTTTCTCCTGATGAGAGATGAGTGTTCATTAACACTGGAATTATTTGCAACTGGCAACATACAGTAATCAAGAGATCAGAGCTGCAATCACAAAACAACTAATAAACTTAAAGTTGAGACGTAAAATAAAAGTCAGTTTTTCATTGTCTTTTAGGTAATTAGAGTTTCTAAAATGTATATTAAAAATAACAAATTTTACCATGACATTTTATGAACTCTCCAGAGAAACAAAAGTCAGTGATAAAAAAAAACTAATTCTTGCTTACTGACATCTTTATGGTGACCTGAGATACTGGTTTATAAACACGTATGCTACATAACATGCCAAAAATAAGGCAAAAAGAAACAAGCAAAGAAGCAAAAAGCCAAAATGCGTACAAGTCCCTTTCGAGAAAACACTGGTATGTAAAAGACAGTAGAAAATGTGGATAGTACCACAATAAAGAATGCCATGTAGTAGAAGTGAACCCACCGATTCTGTGCTGATGCCTTTAAGTGGATTTAGCTTCTTAAAGTCACTCTCACCCTCCTGGCCAATAAGTTTGATGTGGATTTTGCTAGTGGTCCCAGAAAGAAACCTTCCTCCAGTGTACACAGTTAGTGTGTAAGTCGACATGGCTGCTCTGCAAAACATTGGGCAGTGATGAACGCAAATGAATGTAACAAAGCTTTAGTCATATCACACTCTGCATTGTGTTCAGACTCAAGACTGAAACATGGTCAGATATTTTAGTGAAAGCGAAAGTCAGCGCCACTGGTCACTGTGGTCACACAGTACATCACAGCACACAGTGCAAACAACAAAATTTAACCTCTGCATTTAACCCATCACACACGTCACTAGGGGGCAGCCATGACAACGGCGCCCAGGAAGCAATGTTTCGGGACCGTGCCATGCTCAGGACACCTCATGAACCTGTGACTTTTAGGCTGCAAACCCAATTCATTAACTGCTAGAACATGACTGCCCCTTTGAGCATCATTACTCAGACAAAGAGTTGCTTACAGAACAGTCGGCCACTTGCAGAACAAAAAAACAGACTCCTGGAAGGAATTATTAAACTAAGCTGAAATTCACATATAGCTTTACACTTGTGGAAGTAAGGTAAGGCAATTTCAGCAACTTTGGCAGCTGTGGTGTAGTGGTTAGCGAGTTGGTCTTTGGATCGGTGAGTCGCAGGTTTGAATCCTGTCTTACCCATAGCTGAAATGCCCTTGAGCAAGGCATCTAACTCCACACTGCTCCAGGGACTGTAACTGAAACCCCATACCTAAATAACTATAAGTTGCTCTGGATAAGAGCATCAGCTAAATGTAATGTAAAGTAGGTGATGTCATTGTCCCTTTAAGAGCTGTACATAATCATCAAAGTATTTTATATATTAAAAGGGCCCTGTAAAATGCATCTATGCCATGAGTATAAAATATTACCTCTTGCTGTAGGGGTGAAAGTCCTCCTGGTTGAAAAGAATGCAGGATTTGTGTGGAGTCTTCTGGTCTAAGAGAACGCAGGTCTTGGCTGGACTTATCTGATTTGGGTCTGCAGGCGTCTGTGTAAAACTCCTGCACTCTGCCACTCATTTATACCATCTCTACATGAGTTTCTCCCTGAGTAAGCAAGTTCCTTTCTGAAGAAATGGATTTAAAAAAAGCCTTCCCCATTTAACTGGTCTTGAGGCACCATTGTCATGTTTTGATCTGCATGTAGTTATGTAACATCCAAACATTGCAGTACTTCTGCAGCAGATTTTTGACAGTTGAGGTCAACAGTGATCTACAGACATGCCATTTACATTACATCACATTACTTATAGCAGACACTTTTTATCCAAAGCATTTACATTTCACTAGTTCTGTCATAGGTGTGCTTGTTGTCTGAAAGTACGTTTGGCTTGGTAGCAGGCCTTGGTCCAGGGGATGCCTTTAGTGGAGATCTCTGTAGAGCAGAGCTTCTCAAATAGCGGGGCGGGGGGCACGGTGCCATGCCGGGGGAGGGGGGGGGGTAAAAAAAACTTTATTTATTTAGTAGAATAAAGTTGCACATTGAGCACCGTACAGACTAAAACACATTGTTAATAAAGTTATTCTTTGTTATACGTTGATCTGTGTTTCTTTATTTTTTGTTTTCTTCAGTGTTAATAAGAATACAATGTTATGCAACAGTGTGCTTACAACAATTGTATAGACAAGCGATATTACTATATTCACAGCGGACAGTGTGGGTGTGGGTGAGGGTGAGGGGGTGGGTGGGTGCGAAATGCATTACATTACATTGCATTACATGCATTACTATACATTAATGCTGTTGAATATCTATGTTGTACCCCACCAGCCAATCAGAAAGCAGCATTCTATTTCACCAGGCCATAACTGGTAGTGTTAGTGCACATGATGTGATATTACAGGCGGGTTTCAATCACATAGAAGGTAGGGAAGAGATATCCTCCTGCAGATATCCTTCTGAGTGTGGTTCAGCTGCAGGCATGAAGTCGAGTGCCGTAGGTAACCACATCCGTGAGGATATCCAAGCACATAAACGCAAGTGTTTTAGTTACCAACACAATTAGTTTATAGGCAAAAAAAAACAAAAATGCTTTTTAAGGTTTATTAAATTGTATTTCAGTTTCCTTCAGTCGCAGCTCCACAAAACAGTTCTAGTTATTGGCATCTGTGGTTGCTCTGTAACAAGTGTCTACACACATTGATTTGGACATTCCCCAGTATTGAGCAGTCACTGAGATATGGTTGTTGTTGTTCACAGTCCGAACTAGGCCTAATGCGCTAGCCTGGGCGTGCCCATATTTCCTGTGATTTCTGATCACCCATCGGAATGGGAGCCAATTAAAAAATCAAGCATTTCAAAAAGGCAATGATGCTGTAGTTTAGCGACCGGAAATCTATCTCAGTCACTGTCAACTGCATATCCTTCGCTGCATATACGTCAGAGGACAGAGGGGTGTGATTGGTTGAAGCTTCGTCCAGTAACAAACAGAGGCATTTGAAAGAGGCAGGTTAAAGGAGAACTTTGGTGTAAAATGAAAATTGGCAAGTTAAAACATCATACCGAGTAGGTATGTTTGCTGAGGAGCAAAATTGAGTTAGCCAGTTGCATTCAGAACGTAACTATTTTTTACTGTTTGTCCCAGAAGGCTAACAATGGAAGTGGTAGGTGCCCTTAGACGAAGCCTGAAGATTAATCTATTATTAAACCATCAAAACACCTCAAAGAAACTCTTTGTAAATGTAAACGTTTATTTAAAAATCTGTTCTTACATCCAGTAGTTTGCAGTTGTTTCTCGTCGCTGCCATGATGAAAGTCCAAACTACTGTACTACTTCTCCTCCTATTCTTCCTGCTGGTTCATGTTCATCAATTGAGTCATGCGGACTTTTATCATGGCCGCGACGAGAAACTACAGCAAGGTACTGCCTGTCAAAACTGTTTTATTAATAAATGTTGTGTACACTTACAAAGTTTTCAGTGCCTCGTTTTCAATGTTGTGGCCTTTGTTGTGCTACTGATGGAGTGTGGAGTTTATTCGAGCTGTTTAATGGTTTAATAATAGCGTAGTCTTCATGCTTCGTCTAAGGGCACCTACCACTTCCATTGTTAGCCTTCTGGGACAAACGGTAAAAAAATAGTTAAGTTCTGAATGCAACCGGCTAAGTCAATTTTGCTCCTCAGCAAACATACCAACTAGGTATGATGTTTTAACATGCCAATTTTCATTTTACACCGAAGTTCTCCTTTAAGCCCGCCTTCTGAGAAATGGGTTTACAACACAGCTTGGCCAGACCAATGCTGACCAATGCCAGAGCATTGACAAGTTGCGATAGCCAGGCTATAATGCACATCTCCTGCAGTCTTGGGTGTCTGGCTAAAGTCTGCCAAAGCTTATAAACTCAACAATTCATTCGCTTATCTCTTGCTTGTTTATAAACCAGATGGAATGGAGTGTTGCTATCAATGTTGTTTACATTTTTTGTTTCATTGCAGTTTAATTGAAGGTGCCAAACTTGCAAAACTAACTACATGTACAGTCCCCCAAATAATAAGATTTTACACCCCCTCCTCACAAAAAGTCAGCAAATTCTTTATTAATTCCTTAGCTGTTTTCGCCAGTACCAGAGAGAGGAAGGGCTCCAAAAAAAGAAGAAATAGCGATGGTGTCTTTTGAGGACAAGCTTGTTTGCAGAATACCAAGGAAATAAAGATGTGTGCAAGGAAAAAAAGCCACCATCCATAACAGATGTGTTTTGCCAAGATGACACTTTGGGGTGGGGTGGGGGTGTTACTATAAAGATGATTAAGTAATGCACATGATTTAGTTCACCCAGACGTAGTTATAAACCTTTCAGTAGAAAAGCCAGGGGCTTCATTCCCTCTATACAAATGCCAATAGGCCCCTCTTCTATCAGGTTTATGATTACATCATGGGTTGTATAGCCAGGATTGTCAATGAATCACCTTTGTAGTATACCCCACTGACCCCACTGGCATCTCAATGTCATTTTATCCTCGAGTAAGCACTTTCCTTTATAAGGAAACATTGAGGCAAAAATGCAAACCCAACACAATTCGTGCTATACTTGCAGTTTTGATTTTGTTTTTGTTTTGGTGTTCCATATTGTTTCTCAAAATAAAATAAAATAAAAAAAAGATGTTAACAGAGCAAAGAACAAAGTGCTGATTTGCCACTCTTTAGGTCAGCAAAGGCATAGTTAGATCTTTTAGACAAACACTTCAATATCACTTTAATATCACTTAACTTTTTACTCCCTGCCCGCCCTGCCCTGCCTCTCCCCTCTGACCCCTGCCCACACAAACTCTGAGTCTAAAAATCTGTTCTTACATCCAGTAGTTTGCAGTTGTTTCTCGTCGCTGCCATGATGAAAGTCCAAACTACTGTACTACTTCTCCTCCTATTCTTCCTGCTGGTTCATGTTCATCAATCGACTCATGCGGACTTTTATCATGGCGGCGACGAGAAACTACAGCAAGGTACTGCCTGTCAAAACTGTTTTATTAATAAATGTTGTGTACACTTACAAAGTTCTCAGTGCCTCGTTTTCAATGTTGTGGCCTTTGTTGTGCTACTGATGGAGTGTGGAGTTTATTCGAGCTGTTTAATGGTTTAATAATAGCTTAATCTTCATACTTCGTCTAAGGGCACCTACCACTTCCATTGTTAGCCTTCTGGGACAAACGGTAAAAAATAGTTAAGTTCTGAATGCAACCGGGTAACTCAATTTTGCTCCTCAGCAAACATACCAACTAGGTATGATGTTTTAACATGGCAATTTTCATTTTACACCGAAGTTCTCCTTTAAGCCCGCCTTCTGAGAAATGGGTTTACAACACAGCTTGGCCAGACCAATGCTGACCAATGCCAGAGCATTGCGATAGCCAGGCTATAATGCACATCTCCTGCAGTCTTGGGTGTCTGGCTAAAGTCTGCCAAAGCTTATAACCTCAACAATTCATTCGCTTATCTCTTGCTTGTTTATAAACCAGATGGAATGGAGTGTTGCTATCAATGTTGTTTATATTTTTTGTTTCATTGCAGTTTAATTGAAGGTGCCAAACTTGCAAAACTAACTACATGTACAGTCCCCCAAATAATAAGATTTTACACCCCCTCCTCACAAAAAGTCAGCAAATTCTTTATTAATACCTTAGCTGTTTTCGCCAGTACCAGAGAGAGGAAGGGCTCCAAAAAAAGAAGAAGTAGCGATGGTGTCTTTTGAGGACAAGCTTGTTTGCAGAATACCAAGGAAATAAAGATGTGTGCAAGGAAAAAAAGCCACCATCCATAACAGATGTGTTTTGCCAAGATGACACTTTGGGGTGGGGTGGGGGTGTTACTATAAAGATGATTAAGTAATGCACATGATTTAGTTCACCCAGACGTAGTTATAAACCTTTCAGTAGAAAAGCCAGGGGCTTCATTCCCTCTATACAAATGCCAATAGGCCCCTCTTCTATCAGGTTTATGATTACATCATGGGTTATATAGCCAGGATTGTCAATGAATCCCCTTTGTAGTATACCCCACTGACCTGAGAGTGTAGGCTCACCTGGTCTAAGACAATCCAGGTGTTCAATAGGCTCTCCTGATCTTGCATCGTCTCTTTTGGCTTCTGTATCAATCAACTTCACTTCCCCAGTTTTTCTTCCATAGCATCTCAATGTCATTTTATCCTCGAGTAAGCACTTTCCTTTATAAGGAAACATTGAGGCAAAAATGCAAACCCAACACAATTCGTGCTATACTTGCAGTTTTGATTTTGTTTTTGTTTTGGTGTTCCATATTGTTTCTCAAAAAAAAAAAAGATGTTGTTAACAGAGCAAAGAACAAAGTGCTGATTTGCCACTCTTTAGGTCAGCAAAGGCATAGTTAGATCTTTTAGTCAAACACTTCAATATCACTTTAATATCACTTAACTTTTTACTCCCTGCCCGCCCTGCCCTGCCCTGCCCTGCCTCTCCCCTCTGACCCCTGCCCACACAAACTCTGGGTCTTCGCCCACCTCCTCCCTCTGAACCTACAGGTCACAAAATGTTACATAAGCTAAAAAAAAAAACTTTCATGTAGCCCATATTTAATATAGGCCTTTTTTAATATTTGGTAAAAGTGCTACAATTTTGGGGGAAAAGTGCTACAATTTTGGGTTTCTGTTGATGCTTTATTTGTTTATTTTTATGTTTGTTTATTGTCACAAAGAAGATCATAAAATCCATGTTTCATTCATCTACCTTTTCCTTTCACATCCATCTATTCATTCTTTTATTTATTCAAGTTTTTTTAAAGTCTCTCTCTTTCAAAGACTTTTAACAAACTTTTATTTGATCATGAACAATGCTGTAGTCATGGCAAGCACAATGTTTCTTATATAGTGCAGTATGTAGGGGACAAAACAACGTAATCCTCATCCTATGCTGCATTACAATTATTACATTACACTTAGCTGATACTTAGTTACCCTCTTATCCAGAATAACTTACAGTTATACAGGGTTTCAGTTACAGTCCCTGGAGCAGTGTGGGGTCAGATGCCTTGCTCAAGTGCATTTCAGCCATGGGTAGGGCAGGATTCAAACCTGTGACTCTCTCATCCCAAGGCCAACTCTCTATCCACTAGACCACAGCTGCCCACCACCAAATGTCAGACCACAGCTGCCCCTAATGTGTTAAACTGTATAGCGAACGAGCAAACATTTCGGACGTAGACTTAGTCTTCCTCTGATTCGTCTGGCTTCAAAGGAAGCACTGGAGGAGAAGTCAAATAGATTTGCACACAATTGTGATTGGTGTGTATGAAGGTAGAGTAGTGGTAGAGTTACTTTATTGATCCCAAAGGTGTCTAGCAGCATACACATAATACTCAGGTGCACAGTTGTGTGAGACTTTTCCTCAGTTAGGCATGTAGAGGTGGCCAAGTCAACTTGCTGAAGTTCAAACCGAGGATCAGAATGGGGAAGAAAGGGGATTTACAGTAAGTGACTCCGGACGTGGCATGGTTGTTTGTGCCAGACGGGTCTGCAAGAAATGTTGTCTTGTGTTGTTCTTGCCAAACTGTAAAGCACTTTGAGCTGCATCTTGTATGAATTGTGCTATACAAGTAAAGATGATCATCATTATTATTATTATTATTTTTATTATTATTATTATTATTATTATTAGCAAGGTGTGCAATAAAATGGCCTGTGGATGTAATTTTCAGGAACTGAAAGCCAATGAATGCAGAATGCCATCTCTGAACATTCTCAACACCTTGGACCTAGAAAAAGTTCAGAAGGTCAAAGGGGGGGCCAACCTTTTATAGCATTATTGTTCCACGCAGCTGTGGGCATTGCATTGTTGTGACATTACATCATTGCATCACGCAAGAGCCCACATTAACGGGGCACTTCGTCATTATGTCATTGCGTTATTGTGTTCGTCCGCTCCGGCGCCACTGGACTGCAAGAAATGTTGTCTTGTGTTGTTCTTGCCAAACTGTAAAGCACTTTGAGCTGCATCTTGTATGAATTGTGCTATACAAGTAAATATTATTATTATTATTATTATTATTATTATTATTATTATTATTATTATTATTAGTAAGGTTTACCTAATAAAATGGCCTGTGGGTGTATTTGGATGTGTACATGCCAGTCACTCAAGGAGTCTTCTAATTGACTTAAACTCAAAATAAAATGACACAATTTGAAATCACACGACAGGATATTAGATGTGTATACATGTGTTTGTACAACATAAGGCCACATCAACTTCTTTCACTACAAGCGAGTCAACGTGTCATCAATTTCCAAAGACAGTGATGGTCTGGCAACATGGTTTCCTTTGGCAAACTTCCTTGTTCTGTAAATAAAAAAAGAAAAATGCACATTACTCCATTATCACATTTAACACGATGACATTTAAAACGAGGCACTGTTTTTGTAAGTGTACACAATATTTATTAATAAAATAGTTTTGACAGGCAGTACCTTGCTGTAGTTTCTCGTCGCCGCCATGATGAAAGTCCGCACAAGTCAATTGAGGAACACGAACCAGCAGGAAGAATAGGAGAAGAGGTAGTACAGTCGACTTGTTTGGACTTTCATCATGGCCGCGACGAGAAACTGCAGCAAGGTACTGCCTGTCAAAACTATTTTATTCATAAATGTTGTGTACACTTACAAAGTTCTCAGTGCCTCGTTTTTAATGTCAGGACCTGTGTTGTACTACCGATGGAGTGTGGAGTTTCTTCGAACTGTTTTAATGGTTTAAAAATAGTGTAGCCATCATGCTTCGTCTGAGGGCACCTACCACTTCCATTGTTAGCCTTCTGGGACAAACGATAAAAAATTGTTAAACTCTGAATGCAACAGGCTAAATCAATTTTGCTCCTCAGATTAATATGTGTCCTTAATCTCTGGGGCAGCTGTGGCCTAGTGGTTAGCGAGCTGGTTTTGGGATCGGAGGGTCGCAGGTTTGAATCCCATTCCGGTAGGAAGAATGGGTTGGGGTAAATAACTCCTGCACCCTCATCCATGGCTGAAGTGCCCTTGAGCAAGGCATCTAACCCCACATTGCTCCAGGGACTGTATCTGAAACCCTGTGCCTAAATAACTGTAAGTCGCTCTGGATAAGAGCGTCAGCTAAGTGTAATCTAACGGTGACATATCAGCATCATGTTTTTTTACTCTCTGTAAGCTTCTTACATATTAGCACCTTTATAGTACCCTTTAAAAGAACACTTGACAGTAAAATCAACTCCTAAATGTTTAACCCTGAATCTTCAACACTGCAGTGTGTACCTGTGTACTTACACCATCACTGAGACTGGAACCATAGCCATGAATATGGCGAGGAACACCCCGAGTGTGATGATGGTGGTGGGGTGGGTGACTGTGTACTTACACCATCACTGAGACTGGAACCATAGCCATGAATATGGCGAGGAACACCCCGAGTGTGATGATGGTTGGGCGGCTGTCTGCGCTGAGGTTGGCCCCTGGGGGCCCCTCCCCCACCCCCACCTCCACCCCAGGGCCAAACACCTCCCCCAGCTCCTGCTTCACCCTCTCGTCCTCGCTCTGCAGCCGCCTGAGGAAGAACAGGACACACACACACACACATACATACACACACACACACACACACATACACGCGAGCATACAGTACAAGCATAACTGTAAGTGCAAGGCAAACACATACACACACACACACGAGTGTAACTATAAGTGCAAGCAAACACAGACACACACACACACACACACAAGCATAACTGTAAGTGCAAGGCAAACACACACACACACACACAAGTGTAACTATAAGTGCAAGCAAACACACAGACACACACACACACACACAAGCATAACTGTAAGTGCAAGGCAAACACACACACTACACACACACACACACACACACACACACACACACACACACACACACACACGCATATACAAGCTCTCCTCCTCGCTATGGAGCTGCCTGCGCAAGAACAGGACACACACACGCATGTAACTATAAGTGCAAGTCAAACACACACAGAGAAGCATAACTATAACTGCAAGGCAAACACACACACACACACACACAGTCGGACAGATACAGACACACACACTCTAAACACACACACACACACAAGTGTAACTATAAGTGCAAGGCAAACACACAGACACCCAAACACTTGTATGTGTACACAAATATGCAGAGTCATAGTTTCATAGTTTCTTACTTCTTTTGTATTATGTTTATTTCAGGTTACATTTTACACTGTTTAACTATGAAAGTGTAAGAACTGGCAGGAATGCAAGGCCATCTTGTATAGTTTGTCAGGGATTCACTTTTCACCGCAAAGCGAATTTTACATTAACAAAATGCATATTGTTTTCTGTCTGTTGGGGGTTGAAGAGAGACTGAAGTGTTGCCTTACTGCTGAACCTCCTCCTTGGACAGGGGTGTTGTGCTGTCGGGCTGCATTGCGATGAAACGGACAAGTGTTTTGGGAGTAGCTTCTCTCTGGAAGAGCTCCGTGTCGCTAGTCACGCTTAGGATCTTTACGGTCCAACCCAGCGCCCTGCCCAGTGACCTAACACACCAGAGGAAGTGAAAGAGGGAGAAGGGGAAGAGAGAGAGAGAGAGAATGAGACAGAGGGAGAGAGAGAGAGAGGGAGAGACAGAGAGAAAAAGACACAGAGAGAGAGGGAGAGAGAGAAAGACAGAGAGAGAGAGAGGGAGAGGGAGAGAGAGAGAAAGAAAGAGAGAGGGAGAGAGAAAAATTAAAACCAAAGGGAGAGTGAGAAAGAGAGACAGGGAGAGATGGGTAATTGGGAGAGAAAAGTAAAGAAACAAACAAGCGGGAGTGAAAGAGGGAGAAATGACAGAGGGAGAGAGAGAGGGAGAGGGGGAGAGAGAAAGAGGAAAAGAGACCGAGGAAGATAGATAATAAAAAAATAAAAAAACAGAAGTTACTTTTACATTTTAAAAACAGGCCAAATAACTAATGCATGTACATGTGGGCTGTAAAGTAACTTAACTCTTCCACTTGAGGGGCGTTGTCCTCGACCGTCTTGACTGCCATGTTCAGCGTCATAATGGCCACATTGTTGCTGGCACTTTGCAATACGGTTACCTAAACGAATCAAAGTATAACACATGACTAACTTACATTTTCTTTTCTTATGAAAGCACACACCATATACACTCCACTCAGTCACTGTGTACAGTAATTAAAAAACACTGTATTACATTAGTACGCTGTAGAAAAGAATAAGTGAAGCTTTCTTGAAAAATTGGTGAAAACCCGCTGCCTCAAATGAGTTAAGTAAATGGAAGTAGTTGATAATGTTGTCTAACTGATTTATTATTTTATTTATTAAAAAAAAAAAGTGTTCCTGCTTTTTCTTCCTCTGGTTTAATATTCATACTATTTCTGTATTCTGTATTTATGTTTTGAGGTTGGACGTACCTGTCCTATTATGCGTTTATTTTTTTATGTGTAGTCTATCTGTCAATCAGATGGTTACCACAGGGGGTGGGGGTGGGGGGGGGCAGACCTTTTTTGTACCTCTGTACTTGATTTTTCATTGTGCTCTTTCAAAATAAAAACAGTGGTTCACAAAAAAAAGCAAATGGAAATGCATTATTTTGAGTTATGTTTACTTACATCTGTACATAACTTGAAGTAAGTAAATAAGTTATATTTACTTCACTCATTTGGGGCAAAGGGTTTCCACAAGTAAGCTAGGCTTTTTTTTTACAGTGTATAACTTAGTCAATGTGTGTATTGATTGACAGTCAGGCTGACCATTGAGTAAGTTTATTTCCCACTCACCTCCACTGTGGTGATGTCAGAAAGCCCCAATCTATCCTCCACCTTCACGCGGAAGGTGACCTTCCCACTCACACCTGCAGCTGACACTACATACACCTGACCACTAGAGGGCTCCACTGCAAACTGGGTGCTGGGCTGCACCAGGGAGTACTGCAGTGTCTCTGTCTCCCCCACATCAGGGTCTGTGGCCTGTAATAACAAATTGTAAAAAAAATATATAGTTTTAAAATATACTTTTATATTATGATTATGTCAGTGCAACCATAGTAACAATCTATTTCATTCTAGCCCATCCTTGGCTTTTGATTTTGAACTTTATACTGACTTTGCTTTGCTTAAGTGCCTGTTCTTCTCTTCTTTGTGTTGTGATTGTCTCTGTGTCCCTGTGTGTCATGCTGCTGCTACACTGAGGTTTTTCAGCTTGGGATCAATAAGGTCTGTCTGTCTGTCTGTCTGTCTGTCTGTCTGTCTGTCTGTCTGTCTGTCTATCTGTCTATCTATCTATCTATCTATCTATCTATCTATCTATCTATCTATCTATCTATCTATCTATCTATCTATCTATCTATCTATCTATCTATCTATCTATCTACAACTGAGATAAACTATCTACAGTATCTGTACATCTATCTATCTATCTATACACAGCTGAGATAACATGAGAGCGCTAGACATACACTTGTTGCTATATTTGTTTGCGTAATGTTGTCATGGGAGAGTGTAAAGGAAGGAAGACTGTAAAGGTTGCTTAGAAAGTCAGCTGTGTACACATTAACTTTTACACTACAGAGGAGATCCCGCTCACCCGGACCCTGTGCAGCCAAACAAACGAATTCCACCACTAGAATAGAATCAGGTCATCCAATGGCATGCCGCTTTGTGGTGATAGACTGCTGGTTTACCCAATCATATTTCCCATTTGTGGAATGGTAGAATGCTCAATTGTTACCTTGACCACCACTACGGGGTACTTGTAAGGGGCAATGTTGTAAATCTGGGATGCATAAAAGGCACTGGAAAACATAGGAGCTTCAGGTACATCGTCAATGTGAACCAGGATCTGAAAGAAAGAAAGAAAGAAAGAAAGAAAGAAAGAAAGAAAGAAAGAAAGAAAGAAAGAAAGAAAGAAAGAAAGAAAGAAAGAAAGAAAGAAAAGAAAGAAAGAAAGAGAAAGGAAGTGTTTTTTTTAAAGATTAAACTGTGTTGCCACAGTTATATTTTTATTTGTCATGATGAAACCACCAAATAGATTTGTTTACCATGCTGTCTGCTGTCTTCTGTTGGTCGTTTTGCTGAGAGGCCTGGATTGTTGGTAAGAAAAATGCTCATCAGTAAATCATTTACAAACATACTGACACAGATCTGTCTGGATGTCAGTTTGCTATCTGTCTGTATGTCTGACTGTTTGTCTTTATGCTATCTACTATTTATCTCTCAGCCTGCTGTCTTTCTGTCTGTCCTTCTGTCTATCATCTTCTCTGTCTGCTTTAACATATAGATATGTTTGCAAATGATTTACTGATGAAAGATAGTGTAAATGCAATGGTTACCAAATGATAAACAAAGTGTTAAGTAATAAGAAAGTAATACTTTGCAAATGCAAAGTAAATGCTTATTAGGAAGTAGTCATTATAAAGTGCTACTGAACTTTAAATAAAACAAAACTGATGCCACCACCTTTATACCCAAGAACAAGGAGCTGACTTCCTCTCTGTTGACTGCATTCACCACAGACAGGACTCCAGTGTCGGGGTCAATGGCAAAGTTGCTCTGGTACTTGGTGGGAGAGACTGGAATAGACAACATACACATACAACAACATACAGTACTTACAACATACACAACAATACTCATTTGTTTTTTTATTGTATTTACCACCAAAACAAGTTTGACACAACAGCCTATTTTATTCCTTCACTTGGACAGTAGTGTAAAAGAGAATGTTTGACTTCAATTCCATAAATGCTTTGCGGTTGTGGTTCTGTTTGGGGAGGGGAGAACTGCCTTATGGGAAGTCTGGTGCAGATGAAGAAGTGAAGTGGTGTCAGTTTGAACTCGTGTTTGTCTGTGAGTTTATTTGTCTACACCAAGAACATACTCCAGAGGGATTCAGGGATTACAGCATTGTTAAAGCAGGAGGACTGGTCATGACTGGTTTAGAAATTGCAAAGTGAAGGTGTATTTAAAGGGATACACTATGTATTGAGTTTGAGTTTCATATGACACCAAATCAGACAATGAAATCAGTGAGGTGCAGTAAGCCATTTTATGTGTACCCTAACCAAGTGGTTCTTAAGTTAGGGACGCGACCCCCAGTGGGCTAGACAAAAACGTTTGTGGGGTCGCCAAATTATTTTTCTGGTGAAAATTACCAATAAAGTTGTTTTGCCTAAGAAAAAAATAAAATACAAATAAAATGTGAATCTGCTGTTTTCATAGACCTTATTAAGAGTGTTAAAGGTCTACTTCTGCAAGAAACCTTTTAGTACTTGCTCTTTTTTAAAATACGATAGGTCACTCCAAGTTGCATAATGCATGCTGCCCTGATTGCCTCCATTATTCAGTGAAAGAAAATAGGTGGGAAAATTGAGAAAAGGCAAACAAAGTGATGTAAGTTTGTTAAATAGAAAAAGCCAGACAAAAAATGTTAAGAAGCACTGCACTAGACCTTAAAATAGACACAGTAAATCAGTGTGATGTGGCACCTGACGTCATGCTGTAGATGAGTGTCTCATTAATGCCACGGTCCCCGTCCAGGGCCAGTACTGCTGTTGGGTGCACTGTGGAGACCGTGCCCACCTGCACAGGTAACGAGGGCGGCATCACAGACACATACGTATGTCATATCAGTGGTTAAAAGCCATTGTAATCACTGATACAGTACAGGCCAAAAGTTTGGAAAAAGTTTCTTTACTTTCATGACTATTCACAGTGTAGCAACCAGTAATCATAACAAAGGGCGGCTACTTTGAAGAAGCTAGAATATAAGACATGCTTTCAGTTATTTTACACTTTTTTGTTAAGTATGTGTTCAGTCACAGTTTTGATGCCTTTGGTGAGAATCTACAATGTAAATAGTCATGAATATAAAGAAAACACATTGAATGAGAAGGTGCGTCCAAACCTTTGGCCTGTACTATATGTAAGGAGGGGAAGCCCTTCTTTACTCACAGTGGTCAATATCTCACTGTATTGTATTACTATAAATGTTGTAGCACATTTCTGATTTATACCCACCCAATTTTCTTCCGCTGTGGTCTCATAGAGGTTGTGTTGGAAATATGGGCTTAGATTGTCAACATCCTGAACGTTGACAATCACACGAGTTGTGCTTGACAGATTTCCGTTGTCCTGTAGAATTCAAATAGAATGTGTGAGTGGTTCTGGTAGATCAATAACTCACTGACAATCCAGATGGTGACTAGAGAAGTAACCGATATTATTCTAGATCATAGAATCTAGATCTAGATTATAGATCAATCTAATGTTACTAAAACCAAAAGAGCATGTATAGCATTATAAAGTCTATATGGGCGGTGAACAGGTCATTCAACATGGCAGGACGTAAAATGAAATTAACATGACACAAATATCTGTCAGAGAACAACAGCTTAACTTTTTATCAATTGTGTTCTAGTAACTCCAGCAATTACATTATTTTTATAGACAATGCAATGAATAAGACACTGACTGGTAAACACTTTAATTTCAATCGATCAATGAAGATCTATTGTATATTTTACTATTGTATATTCTATTCTATTGTATTCTTTCTCTTCTACAGTATTATACTGTAGTCTATTATATTTATTTGTATTCTATTCTATTCTATTCTATTCTATTCTACTGTATTCTATTCTATTCTATTCTATTCTATTCTATTCTATTCTATTCTGTTCTGTTTACTGGAAGTAATTGGAATTGAACATGTGATGATCCAGCACCCACTCTAGCCGAGTATGACTGCACCAACATCATAAAAATGACATCATAAACCATGGCCCTTTATATGACCCAATACTGTATTCTAAACTGTCATTTTAGAGACGCCCATGTCATTACGTACTCGAGCCTCCACATTGAATCTGTAGAAGCTGGCACTGTTGTAGTCCAGGGGTTTTGTCAGAACTATCGATCCATCCTTTTTCAGTGCAAATGCACTTGGAAACGGTGCCTGCATGTCAAAAGGATGTACAACAGTGGTAATAGAGTATGATTAGTATATTTGTCTGTGTAGATGCTCATTCATCCAGGTTATGGTATAGTAGTCAAAGGAGCTAAGTTGTAAGCAACTGGACTTCTTTTTGGAGCTTGAAGACATTTCCCCTTTCACCCAAAAGGCTTCTTCAGTTCTGGCCTGATGATGCCAGATGCAAGCTCCAAAAAGAAGTTCAGTTGCTTTCAACTTAGCTCTTTTGATTAATATATTTATTATGCATTATTTTATGTGAATTACTCCATTTCTTTGTTTTTTACATAGTTTCATAGTTTTATTTACAAAACAAGCAAATAAGCAATAAAACAATAAAATCAAACAGATGGTAGGATTTGTGGACTGCTTCTTGGCCCACATACTGTATGACATAATGTGAAAGGTAGCACTAATATTAGTAGTTTTAAAGTTAGTCTAAAAACATACCTTTTTTCTTTGGCTTACAATTCTAATTAAGATTTAGTTTTTCCTTCTTTTTTTATTATTTTTTCTCTGGTCCTATGTATTGGTCCTGTATATTGTATACTTTGTATTATTATTATTTTATTAAGAATGTTATTTGTTTGACATACCCTTGTTTATATATATATATATATATGTATGTATATACTGTATGTATGTATATGTGTATATATATATATATACACTAGGGATTCACAGATTCAAGAGTGTTATTGTTTAGTTTATGCATGTATATGTGTGTTAGGTGGCAGGCGGTGGGGGGATAGTCTATAGTGTATGTACTTTTGTACTGTATGTATTTTTTTTCCAGAGCTGTTTGTCTTGGTGGGTGACGAAGTAAAATGCAATGTGTGGAAAAAGTCAGTATGTGTCTGCATCGGGGTGTACAGCAAAGTGTACGGTGCTATGCCATATTAGACTGCAATGAATAAGACTCACCAGCGCATTGTATTTAAACTGAGTAAAGGAAGGTGTGACATCTACATCCACTGCCTTGAGTTTGACCACTAAGTCCCCAACGGCATGGACCTGGACAAACAAATGAGAACAGTATAAGTTCAGGGACTAAATGCTGCATGCTGAACACATTGTGGCCTTTCAGTTTTAATGTTAGGTTACACTTAATTTCACTGTCCCTGTTACATCAATTAGGTACAAAGTGTGTAACAATATGTAACATTATGTACTTACACTGTACCATAGGGTTGGGGTTAGTGTTAGGTATGTACAGTGTGTGTAAATACATCATATTACATGTTATTATTACATGTAGATACACTAAAAAAGGAACCTTAAGATAAAGTGTTACACGATTTACATACAAGAGTATGTATTATATATTATTATAACATATTGTTGTCACCCACACACACGTTGTCACACACACACACACACTCAGAGGAAAAGGTGCTGTTAGTGAAGTGAATAAAATGTATTACTTGTAATATCGCTGCAGCTTAGTTGTTTTATAGTTATTACCATTATAAAACATTCCATATTCAGACCTCCCAAAAAAGTACTATTTTATAATGTGTTTTGTAATGTATAAGGTCTTACCTCTGATACATTAACACTGTATTCATCTTTTTCAAAAACTGGTGGATTATCATTGATGTCGTTGACCATGAATAAACGAATGTTTTTCTTCTAAAAAAGAAATTATATGGTAAACACACATATGGTTCTGAGGAAGTCACTGTTTCAACCAAGACTTTTACTATTTTATGTCTAAATTTTTTATTTTATTTCCAGATTATTATTATTTTTTATTTCCAGATTTGTGCTCAGGCTGACTCACCCCTGTGCTTCCACAGCTTATGATGTAGTGCAAATACCCGCGAGACTAACAAAAAAAAAAAAGATATTTAGGAAACTTCACTATTACTATCAGAAGAAGAACAACACCAAATCAGTATTTTTTGTATACAGAAAGTGAACACTGAATGCTTGCCTGGGTCTCAAAACTGTGGTGTGAACAAAGTAGAAATTTGTAAAAACAGGGTGCTCATCAAAAAGGGGGCTCCAAAAGAAAATCAGAAAAACAGAAAACATTGACAATCAGTGTTGTCTGTTTCTGCATTATGTTTTCGGATTCCACAATTATACACTAACCTTTACCAATGCCTCTGCGTCCAGAGGTTTGCGAGTCTGAACAACTGCAATCGTTGCATTTCCAGTGGTGACGTTCAGCTCCAGAAACTCGAGGTGGTCAGGATACTGTCTTGGCTCTAGGGCAATGCTGAAATTCTCTTGATAACCTCGTAATACATCTATGACCCCTGTTAACGTAAGGCATAAGGTAAGGCTCGTAATATGTCTATGACCCCTGTTAATTTAAGGCATAACGTAAGGCTCGTAATATGTCTATGACCCCTATTAACGTAAGGCATAAGGTAAGGCTCGTAATATGTCTATGACCCCTGTTAAGGCATAACGTAAGGCTCGTAATATGTCTATGACCCCTGTTAACGTAAAGCATAACGTAAAGCTTGTAATATGTCTATGACCCCTGTTAATGTAAGGCATAACGTAAGGCTCGTAATATGTCTATGACCCCTGTTACCGTAAGGCATAACGTAAGGCTCGTAATATGTCTATGACCCCTGTTAACGTAAGGCATAACATAAAGCTTGTAATATGTCTATGACCCCTGTTAACGTAAGGCATCAGACAGGACATTCGGTCTTGGTGTGCTAAGGTCAGGACAGAGTTGTTGTAAACAGGTAGGAAGGATGGGAGCGAAGCAGGGAAATTGGGCAAAATCATATATGTATATGATGTGTATATGTGATGTATGTGTAGATGTTTATATGTTTATATAATGTGTATTTGTGACATGTGATATATATGTGTATATGATGTGTATACGCTATTAGACACCTTAATTCCCTTTGGGATAAAAAGAAGCATCTCTACTCTGTACTCTACTCAGCACATTTTCATATTCTACTTTCAGCTGTGGTAAGCAGGGCTGCAGTTGAATTGGGCAGTGCTTCTGTTTACATATCACTGGAGAAGCCCCATGTTGTGATTGATTTTACCTGTATATCCTTCATCATCTTTCCCCAAATGTAGGTTTGACCCTGACTCACAGTTTAGGAAGGAGCCTAAACATAAGGTCACAACAACATAGTTGAAATACTAAAACAAGAAGTGAAATCACATGGCAAATTTCAACTCACAAAGTATCATGTCATTATGTGCATTTACATATGCCTTCATTTATGTTCTTCACACTATGTCATATCAACTGTGAAAATCAGCATTTGAAATAACAACATTTCATGACCTCAACAAAACACAAAAAAGCATTTCTCCACAACATGAACAATTTTGCATTGCATTACATTTTAGCGGACACATTTATCCAAATCGGCTTACAGTGAATTAGGTACAGCGACAGTCCCCCTGAAGCAACATTGAGCCAGATGCCTTGCTCACTTCAAATGCACTTTGACAGTGCATTTGAAGTGAACAGGGTTGAGCACAAGTCATTCACTCCATATTTTTCCCACTGATGTAGGATTCAAACCTATAACCCTCTGATCCCAAGACCAACTTTGGGTCAGATGCCTTGCTCATTTCAAACGCACTTTGACAGTGCATTTGAAGTGAACAGGGTTGATCCCAAGTCATTCACTCCTGCACCCACATTTTCCCCACTGATGCAGGATTCAAACCTACAACCCTCTGATTCCAAGACCAACTCCCTAACCACAGCTGGCCCAGATGTGAGAATTTAGCGAGATGGAAGATCATCCAAAGACCAACTCACCTCGTAAACTTTCTCATTAACAAAATGTGCATACCTGTTTTTACAAGTGTTTACCCGGCAGATCGCCCATAAACTACACTTGTTAGTCACTTTGGATAAAAGCGTCTGCTCAGTGTAATGTGATGTATAGTAATATAGCTTATAGTAGTATCATTTTTTAAATTACTTTGACATTTTGGTCCCAAAATGCCAGAATGATTTCAGGAAACACAAAGGAACACAACAGTTGCACAACTAGAACCATTCAATGACTCCTTTAAAACACCCAAAGCTATTTGACCTTCACCAGTGCAGACAGTGTTGTGGGATGACCTCTGTCTGTACTCACTCATTGGCAGGGCCCAGGCGGTAATGGCGAGGCTGGAGCTAGCCAGGAAAACGATCCAGACCCAGTGACCCATTCTGCTTCACCCTTCATCAACTTCCAGAGCTAAGTCACCAATGCAGTCACCGGATGACAGACAGGGTTGGCTTAAACTGCCTTGTACTCCTTGTACTAAATGTCATATCTTACACTGTATCTGTAATCTGCTTCTCATCTGCATATACTGCAATCATTATGTGGTAGGAATGTGGCAGATTGGCGTGTACCTGGCGTGTTCTAAAGCGATTACACACAATTTTACAGCTTTTTATTGTAGGGTGGGAGAGGTTCAAGGGTTATGCTGAGTTTGTAAAAGTGTTACAGTGTTTCACGATAAACATTTTTGTTTGTCCCATTGTTGTATTGATTGTGTTGAATCACCCTGAAGGGGCTTATTCCACAAGAATGACCAACTCGCAGAACATTATCCTGCTTATTATACAACTACTTGCCAAAAATATCACTAGGGAGTTAGATGCTTCTAACAGTGTCTGTTAGAATGCTTTATGGCCTTCACTGCTAAAAATAGTTCCTAGAGGAAACAGAACAATATACAGTAAGTGTTGCGTAGCAACGTGTCCAGCTACAGCTAACCCATTGCAGTTATTGTTCTGTAAGTGATCTGAAAGAAGAACAAGACCCACTGCCATTGACAGCAGTCATTATACAGTACTTTTTAATTTTTTTATATAAAAATATTTGACCTCCGAATGTTGAAGTGGCTCATTCAAAGTCAATGGGACGTTTGTCAGTAATCTTCATAGGGATATGGTCTGATGTAGACTATGGCTACGATTTAGATAATAATCTCAAACTCTGCACTTTATCACTGTGATATCACGTTCAGCAGTATAAAGTTACACACTGTTGTATATGAGAGTCAATAAGATTGACGTTTATACTTTTACTGTCTGTACTGTAGTTGTTGACGGACCACAGTATTGTGATAAAAAATTAAATAAAATGAAAGACTGTTGTGTACAGCCCAGCATGGACCAGCTTGGGAACCATGCACAACTAGAAATGATGACACTGAAAACACAAGAGACAAACTAACTTTTTATCAAATAAAGTTACTGAAATCTGGGTTGCCTTCATAATCAAGCTTTTGAGACGTGTTTATCCTTTCCTTCCTCTTTACTCTCTTAAGGCCGTCACTGTCCTATTGATAATCTCACAGGGCCACCTACTGGTCAGGAAGGAAAGTGAGTCAAGCCATGTCAATTATGCAAGTTTCTGTGAACAGACTTTCCATAGTCTTTTCATTTCAGTGACATGAATGTTTACTTTACAGAGTGACTGTAAGATGGACGTTCTGAACACCATCTTGGTGTTTATTGGCCTGGTGTTCCTGACCTTGGCTGTGATGACCTTCGTCCTCTGTCGATGGAACCCCAGGGTGTCCAACGCGGCTCGTCTGAAGCTCTGTGTGTGTCTGCTGCTGGCCCACACCCTCTTCCTGCTCACACAGAGCTTCCTCGGCCGAATTAGGATCCACCAGGTACTGTATCTAACGGTCAATGATGTGTGTGTATGTGTAAAGTGGTGCTTTAAAAGATCTATATATTAATGTTTTCTTTTTGCTTTTCTCGGTTTTGTGTGTGTGTGTGTGTGTGTGTGTGTGTGTGTGTGTGTGTGTGTGTGTCTGTGTCTGTGTGTGTGTGAGTGACTGTAAGATGGATGCTCTGCGTGTCTGACACATGATGATAAATGGCTCTACACTTTCGCATATAATGGTGACTGTGAGGCTGGGGCAGAAGTGTGTGTGTGTGTGTGTGTGTGTGTGAGTGTGTGTGTGTGTGTGTGGAGGGGGCGGGGGGTGGGGGGGGGCGGGGGGCGGGGTTATTCAGCTGTAGTGCATTTCTAGCAACTAAGCATAGGCTTGTAGATAGTTACCTAATACTTTAGATAAGTGTAAGATAATGCATGTTTTTTCAAATTTCTTGAAATGTCCCCAACTGACTTGATGATGCATTTAACACTGATTGAACTAATTGAGATTAAACACTGCTTTTGTAATTTTCAATTCTGATCCAAAAGTATGTATGTAGAAAAGCAACTGAGTAACAAAAAGTGTTGAAGTATGAGGGCTTACCTGTACACAAAATACTCTGAAAAGGCTACACAAATGCAGATCACTGTTACTGCCAGGATTAGTGCCAGGATTAGTGTGTCAGAAGTGTTGCTCGTTCCTTTATCTGTGACTTTCAACTTTACATCTGGGCCAAAGACCTGCTGGGACTCTTCCTGATATTTGTTTCTCATTATCACTCAGCTTGAGTAAAGGCCCGAAACACCCGTTGATCCTGAGGTACACTGCTGAGGATGTGTCCCACATGGTGTATGGATAATTGTAATGGCTGTAGTTAGGAAAGCCTGAAGTGTGGTACAATGGGTGCTCTCCCCACATGTGCAAGTGTCTTGTATTTATTTATTTATTTATTTATTTATTTAATTTAATTGTTAAGGAAATGTTGGAGGAAACTGCAAAGGCTTGCCAGTGGTCCTGGATGAGATTCATGTTGTTGGCATGGTGAAAGCCATGGGGGAAAGCGATAGGTAGGTGCTGCTGAGTGGATCATGTAAACGGCCCCAGCAGCCCCAGTCAGTGTAACGGTAGCCGGCTGGTTCAGGTTAACCCTTGTTGAGCATCTGTCTGTACGGCCCCAGTTGGCCATCCCCTCAGCTGCTCTGTCCTGTACAGCTCACATGAGGTTGCGTGAATAGCTGTAGTCAGCGGCCAGTTGTGCGCGTTACACCTGGGAGTAGGGACTAACAGCCTGAACTATTTACTTGATTATAGATAGTGTAGGGGTAGGTGTAATAGCTATAGTTTCTACCTAAGGTGCTCTTACTACATGCACAAGTACTTTGTGTTCTTTGTAAGCTTCCTGGGAAGGAATATATACACAAAGCCACAAAAACAGTCATAGACACACAGGGAACACGCATTTTAATAACCCATAGAAAGCTCCACATACAAGCTCTGAAATGTAATTCATATACAGCACAGGCCAAAAGTTTGGGCACACCTTCTCATTCAATGTGTTTTCTTTATTTTCATGACTATTTACATTGTAGATTCTCGCTGAAGGCATCAAAACTGTGAATGAACTCATACTTAACAAAAAAGTGTGAAATAACTGAAAACATGTCTTATATTCTAGTTTCTTCAGAGTAGCCGCTCTTTGTTCTGATTACTGCTTGCTACAATGTAAATAGTCATGAAAGTAAAGAAAACACATGGAATGAGAAGGTGTGTCCAAACTTTTGGCCTATACTGTATATCTACATACATCTGTTTTTTAAGTCCTCAGTTTACAGTGAAAAAACACAGAAACTTTCTTTTGGACTGTGGCCTTTGGTATGATGTCTGTTTTGTGTATTACTGTAGCTATAACACTCATTTACATAGTTAACGGTTAAAGAACGGAAATTAAGGTCAAGCATATGCTTTAACAGAGTTTAGCAGAAGAAACAAAAGTTATTTAATGTTTATTATCAAAATCTATGTTGCGTGTTCACAAACTTGTCACTTTTCATGAACATTTACCACCACCACCATCAACTCCAAGCATTCAATATCGGGGTTGGGCACTGAGTTGTTTTGAAAATTCAGGTCACGACTTCCTGGTGATGGGAAATTCTGGGTCCCTACGCCACACCACTTACTTAGGCTACACATTGGTTGTAGTACGTTAACATACACAATGAATCACAAAACACATAGCATGTTCTGAGGCATTTGCCTTAGGTGTAACAGTGATGGTTTTAGACTCTGGGACCAGCAACCTTATTGACAAAACACTTACCTCATTAAAGGCATTCTCAAAAGTAGATTCGTTCAAAATGTTAATTATCACTCTTGTTTCACTGAATAAACCAGCACCATCATGTTGAGTAAATGTAATGTTAGAGTAGCATAGAGCAACCCTTTGTTTTCATTTCTTGCTAAAACATAGAGAGGCTCCACAGGACTAATGCAAGTTGGGATCTGTGAGAGACACAGTTCATTGACCAGCATCCCACCCTGCATCAAGGCACATATTTTCTAACATCTGATATGGCAGGTAAGGTTCCCAAACATAACCCGATATAACAGTTGACGTCCGTCAAAATATCATTTAAAAAGTAGATCCCTCACAATTTGAGATGACATACTGTACAGCTGAGATACCTTTCTGAACCACTGAAAAGTAGGCACCGTCTTGTAAAGATGATTTTGACTTTACTAATAATCTTTTCAAAACCCCTTGTTTATAAAAGTCAAACAAGCTGCAGGCTACAGCAGTAATTGAGTGATTAAGGAATTAAGGAAAATAAACATAATGATGTAATGCATTACAAGACATGGCCTTTGTCATCTTAGGAATGCTATAGAGTAGCAAATCAACAATTTACTTCGGTAGTTTATGCACATAAATTTAGATCAGGAATTCAAACGGGAGATAAAAGGGATAACCGCCTTCGAGGTGACCAGTTCCATAGAAATAATGACTTGGCGGAGGCAACTCCACTCCGCTTCGAGTCGCGGAGTTCTTCACCTCCACCTCGCCATTATTTACACAGAACTGGTCGAACTTCGTCGGCAGTTACCCCTTACTTATTACACAGCTCTTTAGAATGCAGGACAACGATACGAAGCAGAGGGCCGCTCCAAAGGGGCTTATTATATGGCCACTTCACAACCAATAATAGGAAGTTAGAAACTTAACAATGTCAAATGTTAAAAATGTATTGCCGCTTCATGGCTTCCACTGCAAAAAAGGTTTATTGAGGAAATAGAATGTTTAACTGTTGCATAGTAACATGTCCAGCTGCTAAATAACAATAAGTGAACTGACAACTTGAGCACAAAACTGGTTGGCATTGATAGAGGTCGTTATACTTTTTCAGCAGTCATTATACACAAATATTGGACATTCAAACTTTGGAGTGGTCCATTCAAAGTCAATGACACATCTGTCAGCATTCTTAAAGAGCCATAGAATGATATAAATTTAGACAACTACATAAACAGTATTGTTCAAATTCACAGTATTTTGCATAATAATAATATTTCCTTTTTTTTTTTTGTTATTTCCAAATAAAACATAAAGCTAGTTGGAAAAAGAAACACACACACACACACACACACACACACACACACACACACACACACACACACACACACACACACACACACACACACACACACACACACACACATTTTACCTGTTTACCCCTCATCAATGTTCCCCAGCTGCAATGTGTTGCCTCTTTTGCAGTCTATTTTGGTTGCTGTGAATTAAAGACACAGAAATAATAACAATAATCTTTACTTGTATAAAACAATTCATACAAGATGCAGCTCAAAATGCTTTGACAGTTTGACAAGAAAAACACAAGACAACATTTTTTGCAGTCCAGCGCTGGAGCGAAAAACTCGCCGTCAGGTTGTTAGAGCCCCCAGGGAGCAACAGGGGTTAAAAAAAACTCCCTGTTTGTTTGATTTGTGTAAATTCTAGGAGAAAACCTCAGGCAGGGTTGAGAAAAAAAACTCCCTGTTAGTTTGATTTGTATAAATTCTAATTTACATTTAATGTTCTAATTCTAAGTGATTTTACAAGAAATGACCATCATCCCATCAGCACTGTTGGGAAAGTTATTAATGAACAATGTTTACATACCAGATAATGTATATATCATTGTTTCTCCTAACATTTTAATGTTCCATAATATCCATCCGTCATGAATTCAATCCTTTAGGGAAACTAAATAGGAGTTGGCAAACTAAACACAACATGTAGTGCCAATATCTTTAATGGGAGAAGCATTTTATTTATGTGCAGCTAGCAGGAAGTTAGCAGATGTTAGGATCATTTTGTCTTGTAAAATGCTGCAACTACAAAAACATGTACACCAGTTAAGATGCTGCTTTTTTGTAGGTGATGATGTCACATCAACATTGCAGACAAAGCTTGATAAACTCCGTAGACTCACTGTTTGGAAGGCAGTGGATGAGGTGTATAAGCCAAACAGCTGAGAAGATGACAGTTCGGACACACAGACACCCCCTCATATGTGCAATTTCAGTTAGCATTCTTACATACACTGTAAAAACAAATATACTGTAAAAACAAAAATCATTTTTGTGTTATTTTCTCAGTGGAAGGCATATTTTTCCATCCATGTTATTTGCTTATTCCCCCCTACATGCTGTTGGACCTTTAGAAAAAAAGGGGGTGCTTTATTTTTTCATCTTTTCTAAATGTGAATATAGAATGGTAAATCGTGTTTTAAGATGTGCATAGCTTGTCTCTGCTCCTGTTATTGCTGTAGTGAAATCGGCATTTTAATTTTATACTGTATGTTCCTAGCCTGGCTGTCGCATCAGCCTCGTAGATGGAGCTTGGTCTGACAGACCTCTCATAGACAGGAAGTTCTCAGAGGCGGGATCAACGGCCATCTTTTAAATGTCCCAGTGTATTACTGGACAGATTTACAACCAATCAGACCACTGACTCTGATGACGAATGTGTAGTGATCGTTTTTCACTGGTGCTCCGATGACTAATGTGGAGTGATCGTTTTTCACTGGTGCTCCGATGACGAATGTGTAGTGATCGTTTTTCATTGGTGCCTGATTTTTTGGGGAAAGGTCCAGTCATAAATAGGCAGGTTGGCCAGACTGATTTGAATGCAAAATTCCATGTAGCGTCACAATCAGTATAGGATCTTCTGTTAGCATATTTACTCCTTGCTCTGAGATAACATACCCAGATTTCTTACTGAAACGTGGCCCACACACACATGCACACACATACACACACACACACACACACACACACACACACACACACAGATAACATACCCAGATTTCTTACTAAAACATGGCCCACACTTCACACACACACACACACATAAATAATGTACCCAGATTTCTTACTGAAACATGGGCCACACTTCACACACACACACACACACACACACACACACACACACACACACACACACACACACACACACACACACACACACACACACACACACACACACACACACACACACAAAGTTAGCACACACACACTAGTTAATAGTAAAACGGCACAACACTACAACAAAGGAAAAAACCTCACAAGCACAAAAGCAGTAAAATGCTAATGAAAAGGCGGCTACTGAATGACCCAGCCCCCATACAAGCTGCTTTTAAAACACACGAAACAGTACATCACAATCACACAACCTAATGAAACAAGCTAATCAGTCACATGCAGTACTTACCCACAACGGACAGTTCGGTAGCAAAAGCTGTTCACCTCAGCCAGGCATCTAGTTTAAAGTTTAAGAACAAACTAATACACAGGCCTTGCTGCACAAAGCGTGCTGTTAAACATGAGAGAAGAAGATACATATACGTACTGTACATGAGTTGGGAGCAAACTATGACACAAGCATCACTGCACAAAGCATGCACAGGCTTGGCTACCACGACACAAAATGTGGCATTAAGCATGAGAGAAGAGGATACCTTTCCCAGTGAGACAGGTCAAGCCTCGACTACAATCAAGCTATGGTTGAGTTCATAGTTGGCAGAGTTGAGTCTTTTAGACCGCACCTACATCATTGGCCTGGTTTCCTACAAAGCGTATTGTGAAAGTTATATTGGTTTCTTGCACACCTTCTTATGCCAGGTGCGTTTGCAATTGCCTGAGGATGGTCAGTAGGCTGAAACGTTGCAATTAAACTCTGCAAATGAGGCCAGTGTGCGGGAGTTTTTTCTGTGATAGTTATATTGGAGAATGGGCTTGCGGAATAGACAGCGTGCGGGAGTTTTTTGCTAAGTTGTAGACTGCGGGTCACCTTCAATACACATGTTATTTGGAGGTGTGTAAAAGTGCATAATTTTGAACCTAATATCACAAGTGGGTTTTTAATTTACCTTCAATTTGCATCTTAATCATTTGAAAAAAAACCTTAGCTGGGAACTCGGCATTTTGCCAGAAAACTCTTGCAAATGCAGCCAGTGATGAGCATTTTCCTCAGCCCAATGTATTTGAATGTGCATAACTGATGCAAATGAGTTCAATGGAAATGCACCCACTGATATTCTTTAGGAGCATTACAATGTCTGTCAGTGTAACTCAAGTGCACTCCACTGCACAAGGGATGGGGGAGAGAAACAGCCTGACTAGGGGATGTCTATCACATCAGAGGGGAGGACGTGAAGAGAGAGAGAGAGACAGACAGACAGACAGAGAGATAAAGGAAGAGAGAGAAACAAAGAGAGAGAGGGGGAGAGAGAGAGAGACGATCAGAGAGAGAGAGAGAGAGAGAGAGAGAGAGAGAGCAATCCTGTTTCCACTGCTTACACGCCCATCTTCACTATAAAAACGCTGAACTAGAAAATCAGGTCTAAACTGTCACTGCTGTAATTACAGTACTTACTTATCAATGGGTGACGCAGAAGAGTAACACCCCCCACACAGACACACCCTACACACACACACACACACACACACACACACACACACACACACTCACCCCACACACACACACACACATATCACATCGTCTCAGTAATACAGTAACCCTCATCCTAAACCTCATATGTCTTGTTAGAACATAGTCCCGAGCAGTAGTGCGGTGGAGGGCAGGGGCGTAGCCAGGAATTATAAAATGGGTGGACCCAGCGAAAAATCAGATGGGCCTAGCCCAAAAACCATAGGTTATCATTATTAATAAAACAATCAGTCAAACAAAAGGAGCCTTCTGATTGGGTGGGCCTGACTGACAAGTGGGTGGGCACAGGCCCACCCCAGCTATGGTGGAGGATAAAGACATAAAAGCAATTACTCACCACTCTAAAATAAAAAAAAACACCTTTTTCACAACTATAGCACTGATAGGGTTTTCACAATAGGGTTTAGGGAATAGGGTTTGTTCTACACACATATAACCAGATATTTGTAGTAAGCATGAGGTCTTTATTTACAGTACTACAATGCGAGTATTTAATCAATGTGAGTATAGAAAAATAGAAAAAATATATAATAATAATAATTCTGGCACAAGCATTTTGACAGTGTAAAGAGAAACTTTGATTCCATATAGTTGATTCTGGTCCAAGTCAACAGCCTGAAACGTGGAGCCTTACAAGACAAAACATGCATTAAGACTGGTTTTACAAGATTGTTTTTTTTAATGGTACAGGGTTTACAGCTCATACTACAAAGCTCAATAAGTATATATATATTTTTTTTTTAACCTAATAACAGGTAATAAAGTTTGTAGTCTGGAAGGCCTAAATCACTCTTCCCAGGTGCACAAGTATCTTGTGTGTTTCCCCAAACAGTCGATGCTGCAAATCATGTGGCCACTAGATGGCAGTACATTAGGAAACAGGATCCAGGATCCAAATTGTCTGACAAAAGAGCGCTGTCAACACAATGTGCGTCAATTAGAAGACATGCTGTCTGTAAAATGATTTAGGTTGTCAGCTATGGACTAGATCATCCTGAAATTCAAAATAGTGGTGTAAAATCATGTCAGCTACACGGAAGTTATCTTCCAATATCTAGCTATGTATTGTTTAGACCACCATATTACATAAAATTATGTATAATTAGCCTAGTAGCAGCTCACAGGCCCACACACACACACACACACACACACACACACACACACACACACACACACACACACACAGACACAGACACACACACAAACTCTCTCACAGTTATTAACGGTGAAATCTGCCTTATTGATTCCTTATCGAGGCACACGATGAAGCTCCATTTGCGGCTGGATGTTTCTTTGCGTCACTGGGTCCCAAATGTAGAAAGGAGGCATGCCTTCCATGGAGTCCTGGCTTCCCCTAGGAACATAAGAGAATGCAGTTGGTATTAGAAACAGATAGTGTGTCCGTGGCATTATATATAATAAGAATAGAGACCCATTTAATGGTTTAATTTCACACACACAACACAACAAAGATGGAGCACATTTCTCACCTTCGTTTCTGCTGCTTTCGTTTTATGAGCCTGGGAAATAAATACATACACATATAAATAAGTAAATAAATAAATAAGTAAGTAAATAAATAAATAAATAAAAACATACATGCAAAATAGAACACTGAAATCATGGACAGAGCTCATCAAATTGGCACAAACGTGACACAACTTTGGGGATGTATTACAAAATAAAAGGTGTTTCTACACACACATGTAAATATGGGCACAAAACAAACTTGCACATACATTAAAAAAGACAGGCAAAAAAACATTAATTACACACAGATGTGACAGAATTTGTCAAAACGTCTAAGGTCCCCCCTGTGTGTGTTCACTTTGTGTGCAACTGCCTAACACTTGTCAAAAACAACTTATGCCCATCTTATGCCTTAAGTCCTTTCAGACTTATGGGTGTTTTAACATTAAACATGTGGATGGCTAAAATGATATGGTACTGTCCAAAGATTTAGGCAGGTGCCTTCAAACCAGCATCAGTTCACACACAGGGGTACACACAATGTCAGGAATTTTGAAGGGTTATAGCCAGGTATATGATCAACCAATTACACCAAATTGGTTGTGTATGTCAGGAAGCATACATCCACAGAAGATCTGTGGTAGTTCTTTGATATGTTTGGCGCAAGCTACCAGCCAAGTTCCTTCAAAAACTCTATGCAATAGACCTAAAAGAATTGATGCTCTTTTAAAGGGTGGTCACACGAAATATTGATTTGATTTCAGTCACTGCATTTTGTTAATTGATGAACATAAATGATTAACTCTTCCATTTTTGAAGGCATTCCTAGTTGACAGCATTTTTTCACACCTGCCTAAGACTTTTGAACAGTACTGTATATATATATATATAAGATATACATGTAAGATACACACACAAATAGCCTAAACTTGTACCTAAACAAATAAATGTCAGAGAATGGGCCCTGACCAATTAAACATGTGAAACATGTGCTTGTACAGACACACATGTAAATGTGGGGACCAAGCAAACTCACATAACCCCAACTAAGGCCCCACTGACAACGGCCATCACTGCCAGTGTCCCCAGGACAATGGCAACGAGATCAATCCCAGGCGGCCCCTCGGGTATTTCGAAATCCACATCAGCACCCAACACTGCCCGGAGCTTCTCCAAAACGCTCTCTTTCTCACTCTCAAGCTTCCTAGAGAGAGGGAAAATGGTGAATACTGCATGTTACCCTTCGGGGACCCATGTAGGATAGGCTGTACCAGAGTGCCAATGTATTAGTGCCAGTTTCCTGTCATTGCAGCCTCTTTTTGTGCTAGATTTGTTTGGATATAATATAATATAATATAATATAATATCATATAATATCATATAATATCATATAATATCATATAATATCATATAATATCATATAATATCATATAATATAATATAATATCATATAATATAATATAATATAATATAATATAATATAATATAATACAATACAATACAATACAATATAATATATAATGTAATGTAATGTAATGTAATGTAATGTAATGTAATATAATATAATATAATATAATATAATATAATATAATATAATATAAAACATGATAGATTTTTTGGTTCTTAACTGCAAGTTACTTCCACATGCTGCACAACCCCCAACCTTGTACAAGTGTGCTCTGCTGTTATAACGGTCAAACCAGTTGTCACTTTGACACTGTCAGAAATCCCACACACTTGGTGTATATTATTTGTTTGCTTGTTTCTTTGTTTTAAATAGCCTAGGTTCCAGTAAAAAAACAAAAAAAATCCTTATTAACATATTTTAGCATTTACAGTCCAATTAAGTTATATTTTCTGAAGAGAATGATGTCCCCTAGTAGGCTACTGATGACGCTTCATCTAGTGTTTTA
>CM050198.1:9707261-9834761 GCA_027475355.1 Coilia nasus
AACTTGCTCTTGCAGATCCCTCAGTCGTTTCTCCACGTCATATCGGAGGGTGTCAGGAGGAGGATTTCTGCCCAACAGCAGCTTGTCCATCGGACTCCTTAACTTCCGGCCGAGATGGAGTTCAGCAGGTGATACGCCAGTTGTTTCGTGGACTGATGAATTCAGGGCAAACCGGAACTCAGGCAAGTATTGCGTCCACTTGTTATGCTGATCACCAACATACGAGGAGATCATGGCCTTGATGTTTCTATTTACCCTCTCTGTGAGGTTGGTTTGGGGATGGTATGCCGTCGTAAGTTTCGGTATGACTGTCCAACCTTCACAGAGTTCTTTAAAGAGAGAGGACACGAACTGAGAACCGCGGTCTGACAACAGGAAGTCGGGCACACCCCAGCGGGTGAGGAACTCTTCACGGAATAGGCGGGATATGGTCTGAGCTGTTGCCGACCGAATCGGGAAAAGTTCCACCCACCGGGTGTAGTAATCAACAAAGACCACGAGGTACTCTTTCCGGTCTGAACTGCATGGAAAGGGGCCCATGATGTCAACACCCACCATTTGATTCGGCTGAGACACCTGGGTCTGTTGGAGCATTCCGCAAGGCTTCCTGTTATCAGCCTTATGGGTTTGGCAGATGGTGCAGGCACGGATGTAGTCCTTAACGTCTGTCCACAGTGTTGGCCAGAAAACTACATCATACAGGCGTTTGTAGGTCTTGAAAATGCCTTGATGGCCACTGAGAGGTGATTCATGATAGGACTGTAGGAGGGGAATGGTGAGAGACTTGGGCACCATAAGCCTGTAGTGAATTTGCTCTGCTCGCTGGTTTATGCGGTAGAGCAGATCATCCACTACAGCATACTTTGCCTTGATTTCCGCACATCCTTCAGCCAAGGACTTTATGATTTTTTGGGCTTCACAGTCCTTTTGCTGCTCTTCCCTGACAGCAGAGATGGATACAGGAAATGCTGCCCCCTGGTCAGACTGGCTCGAGGTCATCAACACACAGGTGGAGGACACTGGACACCTCGACAGGGCATCAGGAGCGGCGTTGAGTGTACCCTTCCTGTACTCCATAACGAAGTTGAATTTCTGGAGGCGCAGCGCCCACCGGATGAGTCGACTGTCTGTCTTAGTGGTGTTCAACACCCACTGCAGAGAGGCATGATCGGTCACCACCGTGAAGAGTTTGGGCTCCAGATAGTGTTGCCATTTCTCAAGGGCCCAGATTACAGCCAGACACTCCCTCTCAGTGGTGGAGTAGTTGCGCTCCGCCCGGTTCAGGGAACGACTGGCGTAGGCGATGACTTCCTCAATGGCGAAACCCTTTCTCTGAGCAAGGACTGCTCCAAGGCCGACGTCGCTGGCGTCGGTGTACACAACAAATGGGTAATTGGGGTCAGGATGACCCAGGATAGGAGGAGATGTTAGGTACCCTTTCAACGTGTCAAAAGCTTGTTGGCACCGGTCACTCCAGTGGAACATTCTGCCTTTCCGCTTCAGGGCATTTATGGGCTCTGCCACCTGTGAGAAACCCGGGACAAATCTGTGGTACCAGCCAGCAAGGCCCAAGAAGCGCTGGACTTCTTTGATGTTTCTGGGTACAGGATAATGGCTGATGGCCTCGGTCTTAGCTGGATCCGCAGAAATGCCCTGAGCAGTGACGACATGGCCAAGGTAGGAAATCTGGCTCAGACAGAACTTACACTTTTTCAGGTTGAGTGTAAGACCAGCTCCCTGGAGTTTGTCAAGCACTGCCTGAAGGTCTTGAAAGTGTTGACTGACAGTCGGGGAGTACACAATGATGTCGTCTAGGTACACTAGACAGATCTTTCCTCGCAGGCTACCCAATACGCGTTCCATTAACCGTTGGAAGGTGGCTGGGGCGTTCTTTAGCCCGAACGGCATGACTTGGAACTGGAAGAGGCCTGCAGATGTTATAAAGGCAGTCTTTGCCTTGCTCATACTGTCCATGGTCACCTGCCAGTAACCGCTGTTGAGGTCCAAGGTGGAAAAGAGCATTGTACCAGTGAGCGACTCCAGGAGTTCGGTGATGTTAGGCAGCGGGTAAGCATCGGTTTCAGTCACAGCATTGAGTTTCCGGTAGTCCACACAGAATCTGTAACCCCCGTCTTTCTTAGGTACAAGGACTACAGGGGAAGCCCAACCAGAGAAGGATGGCTCGACGATACCAGATTCCAACATCTCCTGCAGCTTCTGCTCAACCATGGCTTGCTTCACCACAGACAGTCGGTAAGGTTTCTGTTTTATTGGGACTTGTGTGTTTGTATAGATGTAATGGGTCAACACATCAGTTCTCCCAGGCAAGGACGAGCATAATTTTGTGAAACTTTCCAACAGCAGTCGAAGTCTGGATGCTTCGGTCTCTGGAAGGTCACACTTCTCCACAGCCAGGTCAATGTAATCCTGCGGTGTACGCATCACAGCCGCAGGAGCAGAGCATGGTGGAGGTACAGAAGACAGCAGGGTAAGTCGCCTCTGTGTACCACTGGGAGGACTGGGGTCAGACGTACAGCCTTGCAGTGTCGGGCCGCATCTCAACTGAAAGAGATAGGTCTCCGGCTTGCCTTTAAATGTATAGGTCTTGTCTGTGACGTTGATCTGCATTCCAGTGTGTGACAAGTAATCCAGGCCAAGGACGACGCTGTAGGCCAGAGCTTTAGGAGCCAACACTGCAACGGGCAGAGACGGAGCAGAGTCATTCACCTTGATGTTGATGGTAGCCCAACCCAAAGGCGTTTCAGTCTCACCGTTGGCTAAGTACAATGGACCTTTCACCCATGGCTTTAAGTCCTCTTGGGGCCTATTCAGGGTCTTCCACACGTCTTCATTTAACAGAGTGTAGCTAGCCCCTGTGTCCACCACAGCTCGACCAGCCCAGGCACCGATACTTAGGGGGACCACCAACAACTGCGGGACCATCTGCTCATCAGAGCCTTGTTGGACGCTTGTCCTGGCTCTGGTCTTCTTTGTGCCTCCAGGAGAAGACGTACACGAGACAGACACATTGCCACCACCAGACTGTGTAGGCTTCCGGTTATGACCCTTCTTCGACTGGTCAGCAGATGATGATTTATATGCAGGACACGCCCCCGGTGAGTGTTGCCCTTTACACCTCCAGCAGGTGACGAGAGGTTTCTCTTCTCTCACAAGAGATGTTCTTTTAGGAGATGGTGTTGACTGTTCCAGGGTCAACGGACATGCATCATGTATGTGTTCCAGGTCTTTCTCCAGCTGGTGGCCGAGTCTGACCAGCTCATCCACAGTCTGGACTCTACCCCTGAGTTGGCTGCAAAGCTGAGGTTTGGCATTCCTCAGAATCATTTTCACGATGGCCGACTCAGTCAAGGTGGGGTTCCAACGCTTACACAGAGCCCTGAAAGAAAAAGCAAAATCCCGGATGGGCTCATGCTCTTCCTGCTTACGGCTCCGCACCCTGTCTGCCAACTCATCCTCATAGTCCTCAGCTAAAAAGGCTGTGAGGAACTGTTGCTGGAAGTGTGCCCAGGTATGTATCTGAGTCCTGGCGATCTCCCACCAGTCCCTGGCTGTTCCGTGGAGGACGGTCCTGAAAGTGGCCAGTATATCCGCATCAGACAATGGTTTTATGGCCAAAAAATCTGAACACTTGGACAAATACAGGACTGGATCAGGATCATCCTGGGGTCTGCCGTAGGTGGGGAAAGACAATTTCAGCAGCTTGAGGTGCTCAACATTGAGTCCAGCAGGGGAAACTGCAGGTATTGGCACCGGAGAGTTGGGCAACTGTCTTGGCTGAGGAGGAGCAGAAACGAAGTGAGTAGCCATTTTATGCTCAAGATGTTGCACTGCAGTCATTTGCTCACCACTCTTTTGTAGACACAATGACTGTAGATTGCCCACTGCCTGGTTTAGCTCCTTCACCATACCCACACAGTTATCCACTTTAGTGGATACCTCAGCCTGGACACCAAACAGACGGTTATGGTGGTCCTGGAGGTCCTGCTGCACCTCACGCTGGAGCTGTTCCACCATGAAACGCATGTTTCCTAGCAGCAACACATCCCGGTTTTTCATCTCCTCTGTAATGATGTTTTTAACAGCTTTCAACAGATCATCCGACGTTTGTGTAGTGCTTTGTTTGTCTTCGAGTGAAGTCTGCACTTGATCCAGGTTGTTCTTTGTACTTGTAGATAGGAGCTCAAATTTAGCCTCCAGGTGGAATCGGCTACGAAGCACCTGTTTAGAGAGCTCTGCAAGTTGCTCACCTTGATGTTCCAGCTTTTGCATTACCAATGCCAGTCTATCAGACTGGTCGAAAGTTGTTTTGGCCAAGGACCCAAGAGCCCTCCCAGGAGTTGGAAGTTCAGAAGGTAGGGCTCGCTGCTCTGAGGCCTCAGAAGCCCAAGATGGAGAAGTGGCTAGTTCCATGTCCTCAGGTTTTACTAGAGGCTGAGGCAGAGGAGGTACGGAGCTAGCTACCCGCTGGCTTGCCAATGGAGTGGTAAGCTGTACAGCTGACTCAGCTGGTAACACTGACTCAAGCCCGCCTCTGGTGGTTGGTGTATGTAAAACAGGGTTTGACACATAAAAAG
Organism: Coilia nasus; assembly: GCA_027475355.1. Classification (NCBI taxonomy): domain Eukaryota; kingdom Metazoa; phylum Chordata; class Actinopteri; order Clupeiformes; family Engraulidae; genus Coilia; species Coilia nasus. Next base: position 9,711,857 of record CM050198.1, read on the forward strand.
AGTCAGTGCATAAGGGTTGGACCTGAACAGGTCGTTGAAAAAGGGGGGTAGCAATGTCAGGTGGGGTAGGAGTGGTTGGAACCGACCCAGTGAGGTCAGACCGGAGCTCTTGGTCAGACATGGTAATTACAACAAAGAGAAAAATAGAAAGAATAAAGAGAATGAAAAAGAGTGGATATGAGTCTTGTGTTTTGGGGTGTGTATGCTTTTAGCGCAATATGTAGTCACATGCGTATGCAGTCATATGCGTCTGCACATAAACAGTTCACTATGTGTTCAATTGTTCAATTCAGAGTTGAACATTCAAATGTTCAGTTCAACACTTGACAAACACAATATTCAAGAACACAAGTGGCAACGTACAACATCCAATAAAGCAATACACAATACAATATTCATTCAAGCAACAACCAACACAGCAATGCAACATTATTCAATAGCAACATCAGCACATCCATATCATACACAATACAATATTCATTCAAGCAACAACCAACACAGCAATGCAACAGTACTCAATAGCAACATCAGAACATCAATATCAATATTCAATAGCAACATCCACAGCTTTTTTTTTTTTTTTTTTTTTGTTAGTCCCAAAAAAATATAGTCTTTGCTTTCCCAATGTCAAAACTCAGTCCACCAAACACTAAGTTAGTCCAAGCATCCAGGTACAAAAATGAGGGAAAAAATCCAAACCGGCACAGCAGTCTCTTATGTCTCTTATGTCTGTTCTCTATTGAGACCCAACGACTGAAAACAGACCATAGAAAAGTAGCTACTATCAGTCATTCGAGTCCCATCTGGGGTGCCATTCTGTAGCGTTGACTAATCAGGCCCTACCAAAAACACCCACCAAATGCAATGGCTTGGCCACGCTACAGCTTATTTTTTGTGAATAAAGAACGACGTGGGAGACAAAGCAGCTGGCAGTGAAACTTATGATGTGTATTTTCTTTTAACGTGTAGAGTTTGTAATGCACAATACAGATATACAGGGTTATAGTACACAAAGAAGCGCAACGCCTTGCTTTCACAATGAGAAAAAAAACAGCTCCCGTTTGTAGGGCAACTATGTGTGTCCGTATCAAAGAAAATTAACCAAAAACATGTAGCCCAACGGCACGTAATGTGTGGAGTGGTGGCTGTGATGTGAGCGTGATGTTTGTGGGAGAGGGAGAGAGAGAAAAAGAGCAGACAAATACTAACGAGCCAATGAGTTCGGAGATTTAGGCTTTTCCGCGTTGGAATGCAGCACAGTAAGTAAGAGTAAACGTAACGTAAGCCCGCAGAGCTCAGGCAGTAATCCCAGCAAAAGGAAGAAACCGCTTTGCCCACCGTTTGTCGTCTTTAGTTCGTGGGAGCACTGAAGAGTGCAGTCACGCACAGGACCCGCGCCTTCTTCAAGCCACCCGGCCTTGTGTTCCACTACAAACACCCGGAGATAATTCCACAACATAAAACGAAAACTTACAGGTTACTTTACCACTATGCCGGTGCACCACTGCGTTCAAACAACCTCCACTCGGTCTCGCTACTCCTGCTCCTCTCTGACGCCTTGATCAGCTGTTTTTATGACACGCTCCGCCACTCAAGGTGCATGTCATGATTGGCAACAATGTAGCTGATTGACATCAATCACGAGAGCAGGGGCGAGTGCACAGTGAAATTGCAGCTCAAGAACAAAGAGGGAGCAGTTCAAAACACCGTCAGAAAGACAGAAAGTAAACAAATAAAGAGAACAGAAACAAAAAGTAGCGAGGGAACGACCAACTCGCTACACTCCTCCCCCCATGAAAAAAACAACCCTCGGTTGTGAGGAAAAAAACACAGTGTGCGGTTAGCTAAAACCAACAAATTCATCCTCGTCAGAGCTGCTGAGGAAAACATCAAGGACTTTCCTCTTTTCAAGGATGTCCAACTCTGCTGCGGTAGGGTAACAGGGCTTGAGGTTAGCAACGTGGACTGTGCATAGATCCTCCCCAGTGTCTTCTCTCACAAGACTATAATTCACAGGGCCCACCTGCTTCAGGACACGGTACGGCCCTTTCCATTTCGGCGCAAGTTTGGCAGAGAATTTCCTCCCTGCACAAGACTGGGGATGGCTCCGCACCCAGACACGGTCCTTTTCATGGTAGGTGACCTCTCTCCGTTTTTTATTGTAGTTACGGAGCTGTCTGTGTTTGGCCTTCTTGCTGGTTTCGGCAACTTGCTCTTGCAGATCCCTCAGTCGTTTCTCCACGTCATATCGGAGGGTGTCAGGAGGAGGATTTCTGCCCAACAGCAGCTTGTCCATCGGACTCCTTAACTTCCGGCCGAGATGGAGTTCAGCAGGTGATACGCCAGTTGTTTCGTGGACTGATGAATTCAGGGCAAACCGGAACTCAGGCAAGTATTGCGTCCACTTGTTATGCTGATCACCAACATACGAGGAGATCATGGCCTTGATGTTTCTATTTACCCTCTCTGTGAGGTTGGTTTGGGGATGGTATGCCGTCGTAAGTTTCGGTATGACTGTCCAACCTTCACAGAGTTCTTTAAAGAGAGAGGACACGAACTGAGAACCGCGGTCTGACAACAGGAAGTCGGGCACACCCCAGCGGGTGAGGAACTCTTCACGGAATAGGCGGGATATGGTCTGAGCTGTTGCCGACCGAATCGGGAAAAGTTCCACCCACCGGGTGTAGTAATCAACAAAGACCACGAGGTACTCTTTCCGGTCTGAACTGCATGGAAAGGGGCCCATGATGTCAACACCCACCATTTGATTCGGCTGAGACACCTGGGTCTGTTGGAGCATTCCGCAAGGCTTCCTGTTATCAGCCTTATGGGTTTGGCAGATGGTGCAGGCACGGATGTAGTCCTTAACGTCTGTCCACAGTGTTGGCCAGAAAACTACATCATACAGGCGTTTGTAGGTCTTGAAAATGCCTTGATGGCCACTGAGAGGTGATTCATGATAGGACTGTAGGAGGGGAATGGTGAGAGACTTGGGCACCATAAGCCTGTAGTGAATTTGCTCTGCTCGCTGGTTTATGCGGTAGAGCAGATCATCCACTACAGCATACTTTGCCTTGATTTCCGCACATCCTTCAGCCAAGGACTTTATGATTTTTTGGGCTTCACAGTCCTTTTGCTGCTCTTCCCTGACAGCAGAGATGGATACAGGAAATGCTGCCCCCTGGTCAGACTGGCTCGAGGTCATCAACACACAGGTGGAGGACACTGGACACCTCGACAGGGCATCAGGAGCGGCGTTGAGTGTACCCTTCCTGTACTCCATAACGAAGTTGAATTTCTGGAGGCGCAGCGCCCACCGGATGAGTCGACTGTCTGTCTTAGTGGTGTTCAACACCCACTGCAGAGAGGCATGATCGGTCACCACCGTGAAGAGTTTGGGCTCCAGATAGTGTTGCCATTTCTCAAGGGCCCAGATTACAGCCAGACACTCCCTCTCAGTGGTGGAGTAGTTGCGCTCCGCCCGGTTCAGGGAACGACTGGCGTAGGCGATGACTTCCTCAATGGCGAAACCCTTTCTCTGAGCAAGGACTGCTCCAAGGCCGACGTCGCTGGCGTCGGTGTACACAACAAATGGGTAATTGGGGTCAGGATGACCCAGGATAGGAGGAGATGTTAGGTACCCTTTCAACGTGTCAAAAGCTTGTTGGCACCGGTCACTCCAGTGGAACATTCTGCCTTTCCGCTTCAGGGCATTTATGGGCTCTGCCACCTGTGAGAAACCCGGGACAAATCTGTGGTACCAGCCAGCAAGGCCCAAGAAGCGCTGGACTTCTTTGATGTTTCTGGGTACAGGATAATGGCTGATGGCCTCGGTCTTAGCTGGATCCGCAGAAATGCCCTGAGCAGTGACGACATGGCCAAGGTAGGAAATCTGGCTCAGACAGAACTTACACTTTTTCAGGTTGAGTGTAAGACCAGCTCCCTGGAGTTTGTCAAGCACTGCCTGAAGGTCTTGAAAGTGTTGACTGACAGTCGGGGAGTACACAATGATGTCGTCTAGGTACACTAGACAGATCTTTCCTCGCAGGCTACCCAATACGCGTTCCATTAACCGTTGGAAGGTGGCTGGGGCGTTCTTTAGCCCGAACGGCATGACTTGGAACTGGAAGAGGCCTGCAGATGTTATAAAGGCAGTCTTTGCCTTGCTCATACTGTCCATGGTCACCTGCCAGTAACCGCTGTTGAGGTCCAAGGTGGAAAAGAGCATTGTACCAGTGAGCGACTCCAGGAGTTCGGTGATGTTAGGCAGCGGGTAAGCATCGGTTTCAGTCACAGCATTGAGTTTCCGGTAGTCCACACAGAATCTGTAACCCCCGTCTTTCTTAGGTACAAGGACTACAGGGGAAGCCCAACCAGAGAAGGATGGCTCGACGATACCAGATTCCAACATCTCCTGCAGCTTCTGCTCAACCATGGCTTGCTTCACCACAGACAGTCGGTAAGGTTTCTGTTTTATTGGGACTTGTGTGTTTGTATAGATGTAATGGGTCAACACATCAGTTCTCCCAGGCAAGGACGAGCATAATTTTGTGAAACTTTCCAACAGCAGTCGAAGTCTGGATGCTTCGGTCTCTGGAAGGTCACACTTCTCCACAGCCAGGTCAATGTAATCCTGCGGTGTACGCATCACAGCCGCAGGAGCAGAGCATGGTGGAGGTACAGAAGACAGCAGGGTAAGTCGCCTCTGTGTACCACTGGGAGGACTGGGGTCAGACGTACAGCCTTGCAGTGTCGGGCCGCATCTCAACTGAAAGAGATAGGTCTCCGGCTTGCCTTTAAATGTATAGGTCTTGTCTGTGACGTTGATCTGCATTCCAGTGTGTGACAAGTAATCCAGGCCAAGGACGACGCTGTAGGCCAGAGCTTTAGGAGCCAACACTGCAACGGGCAGAGACGGAGCAGAGTCATTCACCTTGATGTTGATGGTAGCCCAACCCAAAGGCGTTTCAGTCTCACCGTTGGCTAAGTACAATGGACCTTTCACCCATGGCTTTAAGTCCTCTTGGGGCCTATTCAGGGTCTTCCACACGTCTTCATTTAACAGAGTGTAGCTAGCCCCTGTGTCCACCACAGCTCGACCAGCCCAGGCACCGATACTTAGGGGGACCACCAACAACTGCGGGACCATCTGCTCATCAGAGCCTTGTTGGACGCTTGTCCTGGCTCTGGTCTTCTTTGTGCCTCCAGGAGAAGACGTACACGAGACAGACACATTGCCACCACCAGACTGTGTAGGCTTCCGGTTATGACCCTTCTTCGACTGGTCAGCAGATGATGATTTATATGCAGGACACGCCCCCGGTGAGTGTTGCCCTTTACACCTCCAGCAGGTGACGAGAGGTTTCTCTTCTCTCACAAGAGATGTTCTTTTAGGAGATGGTGTTGACTGTTCCAGGGTCAACGGACATGCATCATGTATGTGTTCCAGGTCTTTCTCCAGCTGGTGGCCGAGTCTGACCAGCTCATCCACAGTCTGGACTCTACCCCTGAGTTGGCTGCAAAGCTGAGGTTTGGCATTCCTCAGAATCATTTTCACGATGGCCGACTCAGTCAAGGTGGGGTTCCAACGCTTACACAGAGCCCTGAAAGAAAAAGCAAAATCCCGGATGGGCTCATGCTCTTCCTGCTTACGGCTCCGCACCCTGTCTGCCAACTCATCCTCATAGTCCTCAGCTAAAAAGGCTGTGAGGAACTGTTGCTGGAAGTGTGCCCAGGTATGTATCTGAGTCCTGGCGATCTCCCACCAGTCCCTGGCTGTTCCGTGGAGGACGGTCCTGAAAGTGGCCAGTATATCCGCATCAGACAATGGTTTTATGGCCAAAAAATCTGAACACTTGGACAAATACAGGACTGGATCAGGATCATCCTGGGGTCTGCCGTAGGTGGGGAAAGACAATTTCAGCAGCTTGAGGTGCTCAACATTGAGTCCAGCAGGGGAAACTGCAGGTATTGGCACCGGAGAGTTGGGCAACTGTCTTGGCTGAGGAGGAGCAGAAACGAAGTGAGTAGCCATTTTATGCTCAAGATGTTGCACTGCAGTCATTTGCTCACCACTCTTTTGTAGACACAATGACTGTAGATTGCCCACTGCCTGGTTTAGCTCCTTCACCATACCCACACAGTTATCCACTTTAGTGGATACCTCAGCCTGGACACCAAACAGACGGTTATGGTGGTCCTGGAGGTCCTGCTGCACCTCACGCTGGAGCTGTTCCACCATGAAACGCATGTTTCCTAGCAGCAACACATCCCGGTTTTTCATCTCCTCTGTAATGATGTTTTTAACAGCTTTCAACAGATCATCCGACGTTTGTGTAGTGCTTTGTTTGTCTTCGAGTGAAGTCTGCACTTGATCCAGGTTGTTCTTTGTACTTGTAGATAGGAGCTCAAATTTAGCCTCCAGGTGGAATCGGCTACGAAGCACCTGTTTAGAGAGCTCTGCAAGTTGCTCACCTTGATGTTCCAGCTTTTGCATTACCAATGCCAGTCTATCAGACTGGTCGAAAGTTGTTTTGGCCAAGGACCCAAGAGCCCTCCCAGGAGTTGGAAGTTCAGAAGGTAGGGCTCGCTGCTCTGAGGCCTCAGAAGCCCAAGATGGAGAAGTGGCTAGTTCCATGTCCTCAGGTTTTACTAGAGGCTGAGGCAGAGGAGGTACGGAGCTAGCTACCCGCTGGCTTGCCAATGGAGTGGTAAGCTGTACAGCTGACTCAGCTGGTAACACTGACTCAAGCCCGCCTCTGGTGGTTGGTGTATGTAAAACAGGGTTTGACACATAAAAAGAGTCAGTGCATAAGGGTTGGACCTGAACAGGTCGTTGAAAAAGGGGGGTAGCAATGTCAGGTGGGGTAGGAGTGGTTGGAACCGACCCAGTGAGGTCAGACCGGAGCTCTTGGTCAGACATGGTAATTACAACAAAGAGAAAAATAGAAAGAATAAAGAGAATGAAAAAGAGTGGATATGAGTCTTGTGTTTTGGGGTGTGTATGCTTTTAGCGCAATATGTAGTCACATGCGTATGCAGTCATATGCGTCTGCACATAAACAGTTCACTATGTGTTCAATTGTTCAATTCAGAGTTGAACATTCAAATGTTCAGTTCAACACTTGACAAACACAATATTCAAGAACACAAGTGGCAACGTACAACATCCAATAAAGCAATACACAATACAATATTCATTCAAGCAACAACCAACACAGCAATGCAACATTATTCAATAGCAACATCAGCACATCCATATCATACACAATACAATATTCATTCAAGCAACAACCAACACAGCAATGCAACAGTACTCAATAGCAACATCAGAACATCAATATCAATATTCAATAGCAACATCCACAGCTTTTTTTTTTTTTTTTTTTTGTTAGTCCCAAAAAAATATAGTCTTTGCTTTCCCAATGTCAAAACTCAGTCCACCAAACACTAAGTTAGTCCAAGCATCCAGGTACAAAAATGAGGGAAAAAATCCAAACCGGCACAGCAGTCTCTTATGTCTCTTATGTCTGTTCTCTATTGAGACCCAACGACTGAAAACAGACCATAGAAAAGTAGCTACTATCAGTCATTCGAGTCCCATCTGGGGTGCCATTCTGTAGCGTTGACTAATCAGGCCCTACCAAAAACACCCACCAAATGCAATGGCTTGGCCACGCTACAGCTTATTTTTTGTGAATAAAGAACGACGTGGGAGACAAAGCAGCTGGCAGTGAAACTTATGATGTGTATTTTCTTTTAACGTGTAGAGTTTGTAATGCACAATACAGATATACAGGGTTATAGTACACAAAGAAGCGCAACGCCTCGCTTTCACAATGAGAAAAAAAACAGCTCCCGTTTGTAGGGCAACTATGTGTGTCCGTATCAAAGAAAATTAACCAAAAACATGTAGCCCAACGGCACGTAATGTGTGGAGTGGTGGCTGTGATGTGAGCGTGATGTTTGTGGGAGAGGGAGAGAGAGAAAAAGAGCAGACAAATACTAACGAGCCAATGAGTTCGGAGATTTAGGCTTTTCCGCGTTGGAATGCAGCACAGTAAGTAAGAGTAAACGTAACGTAAGCCCGCAGAGCTCAGGCAGTAATCCCAGCAAAAGGAAGAAACCGCTTTGCCCACCGTTTGTCGTCTTTAGTTCGTGGGAGCACTGAAGAGTGCAGTCACGCACAGGACCCGCGCCTTCTTCAAGCCACCCGGCCTTGTGTTCCACTACAAACACCCGGAGATAATTCCACAACATAAAACGAAAACTTACAGGTTACTTTACCACTATGCCGGTGCACCACTGCGTTCAAACAACCTCCACTCGGTCTCGCTACTCCTGCTCCTCTCTGACGCCTTGATCAGCTGTTTTTATGACACGCTCCGCCACTCAAGGTGCATGTCATGATTGGCAACAATGTAGCTGATTGACATCAATCACGAGAGCAGGGGCGAGTGCACAGTGAAATTGCAGCTCAAGAACAAAGAGGGAGCAGTTCAAAACACCGTCAGAAAGACAGAAAGTAAACAAATAAAGAGAACAGAAACAAAAAGTAGCGAGGGAACGACCAACTCGCTACACTATGTACAAGTACACTAACTCTTACTCCAATGTGGCAGTAGGCAAATGACAAAACCTGACCTGACAAAAAGCTACACTAACAAGAAAAGCACCGCAGACCTCTAAACAAGCAGTTCAATCCCCAATTTCTGAACAATACTTTTATAACGTTATTATAACTTATTTTGCTAACAAACAGACAGACAGATAAACACTGCCAAAAACATAATCTCCTTGGCGGAGGTAATTATTGTCAGTTCAGTATCACAGTACCATTCCAGTGCTGCATTCTCTTCTGCTGCTTTAAGCTAACTGTAAACAATTCTAAAGCTGCGTTACCGTGGCATTTGCTGTCCTCGTGTTGTCATTTTCCAGTGAAGCCTAGAACGATGGAAACACAGCAGTATATTTCAAATGTTGCAAATGTTTCTATTGACAATGTTTAATGACCTGTTCATAACTTTTAATTCAGTTTAAAATGTTCTTAGCTTTTTGTAAAAAAATGGTTTAAAACATAAAAGAGGTCTCCAATTTGCTTCTAAAAAAGTGATGTGCAGAAAAAAATCACCTACAGTATGTATTCATACTTTGTATACCTATGTATTGACCTACCGTATGTATTGGTACTTTGTATAACTTTTATAATCCAAGATATAAACGTTTAAAATATCTCCCATATTTGTTGAGCGCCCTGTATGTAACAGTATGTATTTTTGCATGATATGTTTTCTTGGGAGTTAAATATACAAAAATATACACTTTTTCTTCACTTAAATTTAATTAAACGTAAATGGTAATTCATTGGTAGTATCGGTAAGCAGTTACATAGGTTTGTGTTAATATCTTGTCAGCTAATCCATTTGTTATTTTCAGACGATGCAGCTAGCTAGTTATTTGCATTGGTACGTTCTCCTTTTACCTGTATGCCCAAGCTCACTGTGCTTGCTCTCACATGGCTCAGCTGCGTTTGGATAGTAATGATGCCAGACTTGTTGTTGATGACAAAGTTACTCAAGTATTCACTTGGATGCACTATGATAAAAAGCACATAACAAAGGGGGTTTAAGCTGTTGTCATGGAGCTTACTGTTCAGTTAATTTACTGTATTTCTCAGAGGTTGAATAATATATTAGGCTTTCTGTCTAACAGTAACATTTGCAATAATGTAGGCTAAGGAGTATGGCATCTCAAAGTCCTTTTTGTTGTTGTGGTTTTAGTAGATCTAAAATGTCTGCAGGCCTATTGTATTACCAACCTATGGCCAAACTATATAGATGCACTAAGCAAACTTAAACAGACTGTATATGCATCCATACAGTAAACTTATTCAAATATTAAACACCTTATCAGAACATTATATATATAGGTTTTATATATATATATAACACCCAGTATCATTGTGATTACATGGCACAACACACAATGTACACAATGAAATTGACTCTGCTTTTAACCCCATCACACACATGAGCAGATGAGCAGTGTGTGGGGACAGTACCATTCACTTGGTACCTTAGTGGCACTACTGGCAGTTGGTGGATTCAGACTTGCGGTCACAAGTCCAATACCTTAACCGCCAGGTGCACAGCAAAACGTCCGGTGTTGAATTGACTCCCACAGAGTTGTTTTTTAACATTTTTCAGGGTTTATATAGCTTCACACTCTCCAGAGTTAAATGAACACTTTCAAAATGTGAAATAACCCCGACTCCGGACACCATTTAAATCCAAAAGGGTTAAAATTACACTTAAGTATACATAACCCTAGAGTTACAATCAACTCCCAAATTTTCAACCCTTAAATTTTAACACTCTAATTCTTGCTGTGTGACCGATGCCCCAGCTAGGTCTTGCCCAGGTTCTCTCCTGTGCATACTGTATTTACCTGCACTGATGTGGTAGATGATTGAGTGCTTGTTTCCACCTTTAGCCTTTATTGGAGCTGGGTCAATGTTTTCTATCGGACCGACCTGGAGAAATGAATGTCAGTCCCATTGATCATTGTGATCACACAGTACATCACAGCCCACAGTGCACACAATGAAATTCAGCCTCTGCTTTTAACACATCACACCCATAAGCAGAGGGCAGCCATGACAACAGAGCCCAGGGAGCAGTGTGTGGGGACAGTGCCATATGCTTAGGACACCTCAGTCATGGGGGAGGATGGAGGAGAGTACTGGTCAGTCACTCCACTCACCTTTCGGTGTTGGGAATTGAACCTGTGACCTTAAGGCTGCAAATTCCTGCAGTTCCTTAACCGCTAACCCAATGCTGCCCCATGAATGTGTACGTTAGGTTAGAACACTAACTACTAAACAATTGAGGACACATAAAACCCAGAGCATCAAAAAAGGAAATGCTTCCAACTAATACTGCCAAATAAAAAACATAATCACTTTTCCATGAAGTAGCAGGTAAAAGTGCAGATGTTCATGCCAAACTTTAAAATGGTTACATTTACCTCATTCTTGCTTACTGAAGCATTGTAGATTTTATATTCAAAAGTAGGCCCATCAGTCACAGTCACCATAACCGTTGTGCTATTTGAGTTACCATCAATGTCCTGTGAAATAAACCATAAGTTATTATAATGCAACATAACATGTTAAGAAAATTACTATGGATAATACTTCAAAATGGATGGACAGTGAAGACAGTAATATTTACCATTGCTGTCACATTGAAACTGTAAAGAGTTGTGATGGTGCAGTTGAGCTGTTTCTTCAACAATACCGATCCATCTGATGTGACTTCAAATGTATCTGATGGTGGCTGTGTGAACAGACAGGAAAGAATAAGAACACTCTCACCCCCCCCCCCCCCCCGAAGACCAACCACGAGGCCACGAGGCATAGAAACGTCAGTCATATGTTAACGACACGCACACAGGCCAGAAGTGATCCCCACTTTGCTTCCACAGAGATGAACTACCATGAAGCATCTTGCCCTGCCTATCTACCATCTTTGACTGTACCACATATCAGCTTCATATTCCAGGGTAAATTCCTTTACATCAAGTTCTGTTGTGTATTAAATAACTGCACGTGAGACATGGACAACAACAGTAAATGTGGCGTAAAATATGTGACCCCAAGATGTACCTTTATGCTGTAGGTTACAGTGTTGTAGAGTGGAGAGACATCTGCATCAGTGGCTTTGACTTGGACCACCAAACTACGCACTGGTAAAAACTGTAACAGTACATAGAGGAACAGAAACAATGATGGCAGCAAATTATATATAATCCAGGATAATCCAAGTAAAGAAAGAAAGAAACAAACAAAGAAACAAAAAAAAAGTGGGGTAAAAAATAAGCCATCATCTCTAAAAATACTACATTTTATAATCCAAAAGGACATAATGTTTTGTTTCTTATAATTACAGAAATGGAAATGCTTTACAGCATTGCAGCACTTGAACTGTAAACTTTAAATATGTAGGACAATACTTCTTCTATTGTTTGTATTGTTTTAGATGACATAATGGTAATAACATCCAAACAATATTTTCACAGTGTGTTCAGTGGGTCAATAGAAACACAGAAGAAGAGGCTTATAAATGGCAGCCATTACACACATGGGCAGCTTAGAATCAGGCTCTCTGGGATTGTGCGGTGTATTGGGATACAGAGTGGCCAAGTTTCCCGGGGTTTTGCGGTGTATGGAACACGGGATAACTGAGCATTATACACCATTAGATTCAAGAGGTGTATACATTTAATGTTAAGTCAGTGGGTAGAATCGTGAGCTCTCGCCACTTTAAGCCAGAGATACGGGTCAGTTCTCTGAGGTTCTCTCCTACTGGTAAGTGGCAACAGCCAGTTTATTATTATTATATAACAGTCACCCATAAAATGATCAATATGTGATTATTACTGTATTACTATAACTGAGCATTAGTCACCATTAGATTCAAGAGGTGTATACACTTAATGTTAAGTAAGTGGGTAGAATCGTCTTTAGAACTAGCATTGGCAGGGTTGTTTGTGTAATGGCATATGCGTTAGTGACTGCAAAGTGATAGTATTTGTGGTAAAATGGTGGTAAAGTGCAAATATTCGATAATAAGTCCTAATTAGTAAGTAAGCAGGTCATTTTGGAAGTAAATTGTGGTGGTAGTTAATTTTGTAAGTAAAACTTTGGAAGTCGTGCAAACAGGTGGTACTGAACAGTAGGCAGTACATTTTGGAAGTAAACTGTGGTTGTAAGTGAATTGAGGAAGTACATTTTGGAAATTTGGGTAGCAGGTAGCTAAACTGTGGACACACACTAAAGGATTGATCACCTTTAGTGGGGCCGCCTCAGGGGAGGGTGTACAGTGAATAAAGGCCCGAAACACCCGTTGATCCTGAGGTACACTGCTGAGGATGTGCCCCACATAGTGTATGGATAATTGTAATGGCTGTAGTTAGGAAAGCCTGAAGTGTGGTACAATGGGTGCTCTCCCCACATGTGCAAGTGTCTTGTATTTATTTATTTATCTATTTATTTTAACTGTTAAGGAAATGTTGGAGGAAACTGCAAAGGCTTGCTAGTAGTCCTGGATGAGATGCATGTTGTTGGCATGGTGAAAGCCATGGGGGAAAGCGATAGGTAGGTGCTGCTGAGTGGATCATGTAAACGGCCCCAGCAGCCCCAGTCACTGTAACGATAGCCGGCTGGTTCAGGTTAACCCTTGTTGAGCATCTGTCTGTACGGCTCCAGTTTGCCATGCCCTCAGCTGCTCTGTCCTGTACAGCTCACATGAGGTTGCGTGAATAGCTGTAGTCAGCGGCCAGTTGTGTGTGTTACACCTGGGAGTAGGGACTAACAGCCTGAACTATTTACTTGATTATAGATAGTGTAGGGGTAGGTGTAATAGCTATAGTTTCTCCCTAATGTGCTCTTCCTACATGCACAAGTACTTTGTGTTCTTTGTAAACTTACCTTCGAGACCTGCACTTCATACACATCCTTCTCAAAAACTGGTGTGTTGTCATTGATGTCCCTAAGTCCAAGAGTGCGATCATTTCTTACCTAACAAGACAGAAAACACTGCGTAACCTTCCAAATACTTTTTTTTAATTTAAATGAATGAATACAGTTTTTGCCCATTGCTTAAACACATTTTGCTAAATTTGGCTCGCTGTGCCAAAACTCTACACCCAAGCACATAGGACACAACACTTGGAAATAAACCCTTCACATCTATGTCAAATTGAAACTCTGCAATCAAAACCTAACAATCCTTTGTCAAAATGTCACTCTGATAACAAAATTGCACACACTTGCATCTTATGAAAACACTGTCACATCAGCAGCAACGCACTAGTCTACTTTATATAAAACACTGCAGTCTTTCATTTTTATTCAGTTCTGCAGAAGGCATGTCTTCGCAACAACAAAAAAATGAAATACTCAATAATGTACATTACAGTAGTCTGCTTTACAGTGCAGTAAATTTATTCTAAGCAAAAAAAAAAAAAAAAAAAACAACCACAATCAGAAATGGCAACCTGGTCCGCCAAGTGGACAGACAAGGTCATTGCGGGCGGACAGACACACACACACACACACACACACACACACGGACAGTGTCATTGCAATACCTGGTCAATCCCCTCCAGGGGGCCACAGGATCTCATCAACATCACAAGCAACGTCTTCTCTTGCTAAGCATAAGGTAAGCATCTCTCTCGCTAAGCATCTCTCACAATAAGCAGCCATAAACTGTATTGCGGTTCATTCCTACTGTAAACATGTTGTAACATTGTGACTTTTCTAATGACATAATCTGGGTTGTATCTTTTGAGAAATATTGATAAATAGAATGAATACATTCACGAAACACAACACATGACTAATACTGTTCACTAAATATATTTTACAGTAACTGATACAAATTTGGACTTGCAATGCAACATTAGTCAGTAGGCTGGTGTGTACGCAAGTACGCAAGTGTTTGCTTGCTGCATGGTTGCATGTTGAAAATTGAAACACAATAATTTTCTACAAACAACCATGTTCACAGTAAACACGGTAAACACTGTGTTGTTGGAGACAAAAAGATACTGTAAGCATTATCTCTTTCCAATTTGGTGGTATGTCTCAACCTAGGGTTTTCCAGGTGGTCAACCAATGTTATTTGCATGTTATCACACATTCGTCTTCTCTGTCCATGCTCGCCTCCACTGAGCCATAGTTTTGTTATTTGAGTGGTTTAAAAGAAAGGTTTTATTTTAGTGTGTAAAAAAAACTGTAACTGAGGCCTTTTTGTAGCTGGCTGATTGGTGTTCAATTTTGTAAGTAAGTATTTTCAGGTGTGTGTCTGAGTGTTGTGTGTTTTGTATGTGTTTTGTATTTTGAATAGATGTGTTTTGCCAATGATACATCGGTATTTCATTTTTGAACGAAGTGTCTTATGTATGAAATAGTGTGTAGTGTGCAGGAGCAAGTGTGTTGCAAAAAGGAGCAAGTGTGTTGCAGAATTGCAACTAAAGTGTAAAGCAGCGTTTGTGTTTAAGGTATGGTTACACTGTGTTCAAGGCATGGTAACACAACTTCAAGTTATGTTACTTTGGTTTAAGTATATGTCTATTGCGTTCAAGCAATGGGCAAAAACTGTAAACTGCAACATGGCCAAAACTCTGCTGCCCGACTGCTCACTCGTTCCCCCTCCAGAGAACACATCATCCCCATCCTCCGTCAACTTCACTGGCTCTCCATAAAACAACATATTCATTTCAAGATCCCCCTTATCACCTACTAAGCCCTCAACAACCTTGCACCCTCATACCTGACTGGTCTCCTCCATCGCCACTCTCCCACCCTCCGACTACGCTCTGCTGATGCCAACCTCCTCACTACAGCTGAAGATCTTTGCTTGAGCCCGACGGGAACCGAGGGGTTCGGTCGGGTTCGGGCTTAGTTTCTATCATTTCACATAGGCTCGGGCCGGGTTCAAGCATGCGGGACAGGTGCGCGGTAACTGAAAGGTCAGGTGATTAGTTTCGATGAGCTCGAGACAGATGCGAAAATGGATGCTGCCGAGGTGATGGGGAGGCTAGCCTCTTGCAATTATGTTATTTATTTTTTCCAACTTACATGTTTGTTTCAAGTTTTCACATTTGTCACAATACATGATGTTAAAATGTATAAATGTCTCATTCTTGACAAAAGTCAAAAGATCTGTATGCATGCGCATATTTGAATATGTCGGGCTACAAACGGGTTCGGGCTTGAGAAAACTGTCGAGCTCCGGGTCCGGGTCGGGCTCGGGCCGAATTCTATCTGGCTCGGGCCTCGTCGGGCTTAACTTTTAAGGCCCGATTACAGCTCTACTCCTCACCCCCATCACCACAACCAAATACCGCAGCCTGGGAGACAGAGCCTTCACCATTGCTGCCCCCACCCTCTGGAACTCCCTCCCCCTGGCCATCCGAAATTCCGATACACTGCTGTCTTTCAAACACCAACTCAAAACCCACCTCTTCAAGACCACATACAACACCTGATACCAGCACCGCCCACTCTCTCTCCCTGCAAATCTGTTTTTTTTTGTCTGTGTGTGTTTTGTGTGTGAGTATGTGTGTGTGTGTGTATTGCCTGTAAAGCGTCTCTGAGTGTCAAGAAAAGCGCTATATAAAACTTATGTATTGTCATTTTTATTATTTTTAATTTGCGTACTTACCCCACTGTTCATACATACAATAGAGTAGGTGAAAGTTCCATTGTACTTTGGGAGGCAAAATATACATGAAAGAAATGTTATGGACAAAATAGATGCAAATGAGACATTTTAATAACATTTACTCTACTATGTTTGTTAATCACATAGTAACATACATGCAATCATATTTTAATAATTCAGAGTTTAGACTCATAATGGAGATGACTCCTCTCCTACCCAGGGTCAGATTATCCATAGATTTGACTGGGCAAGTACCCAAGAGTGCCAGCCAGTGGGGGCCCTCATAATTTATCTGCTACTAGTACTACTACTACTACTACTACTACTACTACTACTAGTAATCGTGACATAAGAACTATGCCATAAGAAAAATACACTTTTTTTGGGTAGCCCTACCTACAAGGTTCTACGTGTGTGTGTGTAAGTGTGTGTGTATATGTGGTAATGTGTGTGTGTGTGTGTGTGTGTGTGTGTGTGTGTGTGTGTGTGTGTGTGTGTAGGTGTGTGTGTGTGTGTGTGTGTGTGTGTGTGTGTGTGTGTAAGTGTGTGTGTATGTGTGTTAATGTGTGTGTGTGTGTGTGTGTGTGTGTGTGTGTGTGTGTGTGTGTGTGTGTGTGTGTGTGTGTGTGTGTGTGAAGTGTGTGTGTGTAAGTGTGAAGTGTGTGTGTGTTTGTGTGTGGTGTGTGTGTGTGTATGTGTGTGTTGGGTGGGTGGAGGGCGTGCTTGAGGTGTAGTTGCACAAGGGCCACACATTATGTTAATCCAGACCTGTTCCTACCTCTGTTAGTATTTCTGCATCAAGGGGTTTCTTTATTTGTACTGTAGCCAATGAATCTCCAGGAGTGTGACTGAGGTCCAGGAAGGAGAGGCAGACCGGACATGATGGGGACTCAAGTGTCAAATGGGCTTCTGGTGGAGTTTTGACCAGCTCTAATCTACCTGTCAATATCACAGAAAATACTGTAGGTTATTTGTGTACTGTACATTATGTTTAAATAGGCTCCATTCATGAAAATGCCCCTATGTGATAGATACTCCAGAGAGAGAGAGAGAGACAGAAAGACAGAGAGTGTGTGTGTGTGTGTGTGTTTAGTATGTTTAGCATTTAGTAGACTCCTTAAAACAAAAACACTTCATTTAATGGCGTGGAGTTACATACACCTGGTTGCTTACCTGTAAATCCCTCATCAATACTTGGGTACGTGTATGGCATGGGGGTATTGCAGTCGATATTTGTGCCTGCAAAGAAGAGCAGTAAAAAAAAAAAAAAACATGACAAAAATCAGCATGGCACATTCAGTTACGACTAGTGTGGAATAGAGTATAATAAAGTTTCCCCTTAAAATCCCACTAAATTGAGTGTAAAGGTCTGACAATCAATCACCCCCCCCCCCCACCCTGCAATACACGACCATTTTGCTCCCTGGCTTTCATGCCATAACAGGATGTTCTATACATACACTGTGTTTTAACATTTGCCATTTGGGAACCAGAATTTTGCCACGCTGCATTTCCATAACCTACTTAGATGTCGTATCAGTAGACAACAAGTCTCCTTACACTATAATACTGCCTTTATATATCACGTCAGATAACTGTCCAATCAACATGTAATCCCTGCACCTTGCAATCACCACATGCAATAGTACTCAACGTTTCATCCATAAAACATTATCTCAGCAAGTCAAACCCCAAGTCGAAGCATATCACATAAGAAATGACTGCTAGCAGGCTTCCTTACAGGGAAAGCTAAGAAACTAAGCCCTGCTAAGACTATATATATGTATATGATGGCATAATTTGTAAACCCATGTATCATACTACAGTAGTTACTCTTCTGTCAGACAGACAGAAGTTTTGGTCATTCGGTCATTGTACTTACAGTAGTAT
Organism: Coilia nasus; assembly: GCA_027475355.1. NCBI lineage: Eukaryota > Metazoa > Chordata > Actinopteri > Clupeiformes > Engraulidae > Coilia > Coilia nasus. The sequence continues at coordinate 9,729,979 of CM050198.1, forward strand.
CTTTAAGGCACTAAAAAACCTTTCATAGTAACATAGCATGATAACTAATAACTATAGTCCAGCTTTAGAGATATTTCGTAACCCTTTACAGTACAACAGAGTTTACCACTTCACATCTCGCTTAACTTACTTGCAGGAAGTCCGCAAATGCCATCCGAAAGCAAGAAACCCGACAGCAACACAGTCCAGAAACAGCGGCCGATGGACATGTCTCCTTTTGTAAGATCGAAGACGAGTAATTACTATCCAATTTCAAAAAGAGCCGTCAAGAAAAACATATTTCCATGTCTTTGTCGAGAAAGCCTCGTCTGATGTCTTTGTTCTGTTTACTGGATAAGGAACTGTTTAACAGTTTCTGGTAACCAGTCAGGTAGTGCCATAAACTGATAAGAGAGTCCAGAGGTTGGGGTCAAGTGGCTGTGAAGGAGCCTCTGTGCCAAATGCAGTGTGGGGAGGGTGGGGAGTCATCAAGGAGAGTTACACATTGGACATGACACACATAAAGTCATTTGTGACATTTTTTAGACCTGTGGTAAGACTTTTTAGACCTGCTGTAAGATTTTTTAGTCCTGCTGTGAGATTTTTTAGTCCTGCTGTGAGATTTTTTAGACCTGCTGTGAGAACGTGTTTATTTGCCAAATAGTTTGTTAACGACCAGGCCTAAGGCGAGAATCTGCATCTTTCAGGGTCACTGATGGCAGATAGGCTCCAACTTGTGTGGCCAAAACAGCACAAAGCAGGTGATAGATTGCAAGCTTTGTGTTGCTATAGCTAAATAGTTTGTGGGAATTGACTTACGGCAATTTATTTTATATATGAATTACAAACATTAATGTGCAGGTATGTTTTCCAGTAAATACTTTGTTTCATGACTAAACACTGGCACACATTAAAGGTATGAACACAGTTTTGCAGGGGTATCAAACAGGTGGTGTGTGTGTGTGTGTGTGTGTGTGTGTGTGTGTGTGTGTGTGTGTGTGTTTGTGTGTGTGTGTGTGTGTTTGTGTGTGTGTGTGTGTGTTCCCCAACATCAGTGGAGGCCCCTGCAAGCCAGATATATGAGAATTATAAACAGGCACAGGGCCCAAAGAACCTGCTTATGTACAGGGACACTAAATTAAGTGATGTGGCCCTGTACATTCGAATTCTTGTAACGTAATGATTATTTTTAATCATCTTATGTTTGTGATTAATCAGGTCTGTTCACTGAGACACTCAGAGTGATAAGACACTTATTGAACAACAAAGCTGATGAGTAGGAGTGCTGCCTGGAACAAAATTAATCCATTTTTTGCTCTTTGGTCAAGGGCTATATCCACAATCAAAAATCCGAAAATACCAAGGCACTCATCTTTTATCTAAAAGATTGAAGAGTGACTAAAAAAAAACGTAACTACAACATTACAATATTACAACATTACTATGACATTACAGAAAGTCTTTGGTAACACATTACAACTTGGTCCTTGCCATTCTGGTAACACCAAAGTTATAATAGGTTAGTCTCTAAAAGGGTTAAAGACAAACACAAACATGATAGTTATGAAATATGAGGAGTTTAATGATAATCTGGATAATGGCATGTGAGTGGTAAAGAGAGGAGTCATATTTAAATTCACAGATACCATGGCTCCTGCTGATATAAAATATATTATTTACCAATTCACCAACTGACTTTGCTCCCCAGCAATCTGGGACAATAACATAGGTGAGGCATTAAACCATAAATGATTTGGCTATGACTAAAATAACTCTGCAAATAAAGTTTGTAGTTTTTTTTTGTTTGTTGTCTTTTTCAAAGTGTAGGTCTCTTCTGTAAAGATGTCAACATCAACCTGCACTTTATCAAAGGCTTCAAATAAACGTTTAAATGCTGATATTGGTTAAATGTTTAAATGTTTAAAATAATATACTTATTTATTTATTTATTTTTACAGGTAGTTGTATCAGAGACATAGACACTGTGCTTTCCTAATCCTATCCCTCGGTGTGTAAATATATGCTGTATGCTGTCTGGGTACTGAAGGTATTGCTATGGTGTTGCAGTATCTGTTCTTGGCCACTAGGTGGAGATACAGGGCAATGGAAAGAGGGGCAAAGCAATGCTAAACTGTAAATTCTCCTAAAAAAATATTAGATATCAAATGATATTTCTAATACTACCTGTCTTTAACAGTCTGAATTTCATGGAAAGAGGGAAATAGAAACTCCACTACAGTGGATATTCTCTGTTACTAGTCAGTTATTCTGCTACTTAATCTAATCAGTCACCATTTCAAGTTCAGTCAAATAGTGCATCATTGTTGCAGCAACCTTTGGGATAAAATGTAAAACACCTAACATCGTGTCTACCTTTTTCCAATGTCTTTTCTTTTTTATTATTTACTGTGACCTGGGGGAAGTAAATTACACAGAGCATCTTAGATTGATACTCAGGTTGAGTAATTTGTGATCAGGCTATATGAAAGGCCATTGAGAACATCACGTTTTGCTCCTCTGCTGTGCATAGAAACAGCTGAGAGAGATGGGGAATGAACAACATAAAAGATTTTTTGATTCTAAGAATCCCAGTTATTAAGAATGACCCACTTTTACTGCCTTAAATAACATGCTCCACTCCCAATTTCTCTGCACGTTCAGTGACCTTCTCCTTCACGGTCATACTCCTGTTATGACAAGTCAACTCTACATATTTCGGCCACTAGAGGGTGCTATATTCAAAAGAGAACCAGGCTTCATCAGGCAGCATAACAGCCTCCAACCCTGCTGTACACACAACTTGATCTGCTTTAAAAATCCAACCTTTGAATGCAATGTATACAGCAATGGGTTTATTCTTCTTTTTTAATCCAGTAATGAAAAAACACTGAAAGTATTACATTATTTTAACAAATAGGAAAAATAGTCCTGCACAGTCCATAAAGACATTTTGCATGAACGGTTGTACATGAGTGGATGAATGGCTCATATACTGTATGCAACTGGAATTAACATGAGCAGTACAGATGTGTGACAAACGCATTGGTATATTCACATACAGTATACTGTATATACTGTATCAGTTCGTTTGCAAGGTGTGAACAAGAAAAAAATCATGAAGAAATTAAATTCTTAATTCTGTGTTGCTTATACAGATAATACAGAATAGAGTGTATCGAACTAACCAACATGGTATAACCACAGCAAAACAAACAAACAAACAAACAAACAAAAAACAACAACAAATGCAACAGAAATATTTCAATTTCGTGCAGAGGAGACACAGGCAAGTGAACTGAAACACTGAAAAAGTTTAAGTAGAAAAAACACAATACTAGGTCACATATGCCCAATATTTTTCATACCCACAATACGTATCTCATAAGTGTGTTTAAAGACAAGTAACGTGCAGTGATGCAGTGAATTTCCTATAGCAATTCAGAGCATTGGCTGTGTGTGCCAAATAATTCATAGTGAGCAATGCCAAATAATGAACAACAAATTAGTCATTTCTTTTTTTTCTCCTTTGTCATTTTAAGCACCATAATCCATGCATGGTATGCAAACTGCATTTTTCACATATGGAACACTGCTTTAAACATGTCACCAACCTATGAGGCTAGTGGAAAGAAGAATCTATTGTCAGTCTTGCCTTAAAGCTGCAGTAAGCAACTTTTTTAGTCACATTAGCTGGAAATGTCATGATATTGTAGAAGTAGTACATGAAATAGGCTATTTAGGAAAAAAAATCTGTAGCTCCACACTACAGTATATAGGCCTGGAAGTCGGTTGGCAAAAAAACACTGCTCCCAGCTCTGTTCCACCAATCAGATTAGAGGAGAGGAATAGTTGCCTGTCAAACACAGCTCATGCACTGCCTTGGGGGAGTGGTTTGGGAGACGGTTCAGAAAGTTAGTAGAGGATGGGGGAGGGAGCTGATCTTGAATTTTCCGACGTTAACAACTTCCGTCTGAGAATTCTGTAGACTTGCCTACTGCAGCCTTAAGGTGGCATATGGGCCAGAGGTGGCCCTGCATGATGCCACATCTGTCTAGTCTGGCTATGGCAGTGCTGATCAATTATTTTCTGTTACGCTCCACCTAGGAAGAGGAAAACTTTTTGTGTGCCCCCAACATCCCTGCACTCTCTGCCGCAACTGTACTGTAATAGTATCATGTGTCTATAAAATTGAAAAAGAACTCTAGTTGCTTACAACTTAGCTCCTTTGACTTCCCAATATGCAAGCATGTTCTTCAGACTGCCACTCAGACTGTGCATAATCAGGACGTATTTGACTTTGATTGTTGCTTTAACACAGTGCTTCTGAAATATTTTCTGTTACGCCCCACCCCCAGGAAGAGGACACCCCCACCCCCCACCCCCCCACCCACGGCATGACTATACTGTGATAGTATCATTTGTCTATGGAATTGTTATACAGTGGTCCCTCGCTATATCGCGGTTTACCTTTCGCAGCCTCGCTGTTTCGCGGATTGTTTTTAGTGCATGCTTTTTTTTTTTTTTTTTACAGTGCATTGTGTTCTGCGCCCTGACTGGCTAAGGGGATGTAGAATCAATTGTCAATCAATCTTCTGTACAGTACAGAATGTGCGCAGCTTGTTAAATTTACATAAATCTTCCATCGCTAGCTGTGTGACTGAAGTGCGGTATGTTGCAAGTTTGAACTTTGAGAGTAGAAGAGGGAGAAATGTGAAAAAAATGTCAATGCCTGTCTGAGAAAAGTGTATGAAGTGTGTAGTGAGGGGTTTTACAGCCTTAAAACATCTACAATAATTGTAAAAAATAAAGCTGACTACTTCACGGATTTCGCCTATCGCGGGTTATTTTTAGAACGTAACTCCCACGAATAACGAGGTACCACTGTACGTACTGTACGCCCCTGCATAACATTGTATCCTTATTAAAGAAAACAAAAAAATAAGGAAATATAGATCCCCTTATAACAAAGAATAACTTTATTAACATTGTGGTCGATGTGTAATTACACTTCATTCTAGTATGGCAAAAAAAGCATGTTCCCCAACGTCACAAGCGCCAACCCCCCCCCCTTCTCCCCAGCATCACACTGCGCCCCCCCCCCCCCCCCCCCCCCAGGGGGGCCGGCCCAACTATTTCAGAAGCACTGGACTATGGCAACCTGGCCATACTAAAGCCTCATGAAAGGCAAACCATTACAACTAATCCGTAGATTCACTGGCGTGTACTCTGTGACCTCCATTTGCAGTTGCACTGACTGTGCTGTCGGCTTGACTAAAACTTGGGTGGGTAGTCAATGGACATCTCACTTTTCCTGTGGTAGAAAGCAATAACAAAAGTGATTACAGTCTGCTTTCCTGATCATTCCATGGTGTGTAAGACTGATTTTATGAAATTATGAAATTATGTTTATGATATGTTCATTTTATTTTATGATTTTATGAACCCAAATCCTACCTCCTGTTTGTATCAGGTTGTCGTTTTCTCCTTACTCTGTGCATCATACACACACAAAAAAACGTTGTTAAATGAAAGACCATGGAAGAGAAGTAATATTATTTTTCTGCTTTCTGCTAAATATTTGATTTTAACAAATTATTAAAAAGTAAGCCTTGTTGTTGTATCTTAATAATTATTCTAACAATCAGGACCTCATGATGAAGGTCAGTGCCCTAGTTCAAGACAATTTCCAGATCCAGAATAAAGAAAGAAAAAACACATGCTGATGTATGGCAACATGGTGAAGTCTAAACATTTACACACTGTGCTATTTAGGAAATGATGTGCTTCTGACTTAGTCTGGTAAACCCGCCCCTCGCACTTCATTTCATTTCGTGCAGAGGGTCTGGAACAGAGACCGTCAGAAACGATTTGCTGAGGTGTGGACTCTGCTGAAGTTTTAAAAAAGTGCCTCTGCCTTTACCCAATCACTAACGCCTGGTCGTCACGTATGCAATTAGCCTACCTACGCACTACAATTCAAATGTAGCACACAAGGTCAACATCACAGCTAACAAACACACTCTCTGTTCGCTGATTGGATCGTACTTTCTGCAACTTGCCAAATGCTCCTCAAGAGATTCCGGTCCAGACCCTCTGCACGAAATGAAATGAAGTACGAGGGGCGGGTTTACCAGGCTACTTCTACCCTTTTGAAATGTAATTAAGAATTAGCTAAATATTTATTCATAGACCCGAGAAAAGTATATGTGACAAATTAACTAACACAGTCTCAACCCAATCCTCCCTACTAACCCCATCATAACTCTAGCACTCTAGCACTTTACACTTCACATTGGGGTTGTGATGAAGTGACCATCACTAGAGTTGTGGGTGTTCTCTAACTGCCACCCCAACGAGCCTGGCTCTTTGGCATTGCCGTCAGAGCACGTGTTTGGTACCCCGAAGACCTGGGTTTGAAGCCGAGTGGGGTGACCTCCCCTTTCGCTACTGGGGTCTTGAATCAGTCTGAAGGGTCCTATTCCAAACTATTGACAGTCTTGCTGAACAGTATCCCACTTTCCAAAACCAATAATAGAAACTTCTAACAATATCATATTTTAATGGTTTTCCTGCGCTAAAAAACTTCCTTGAGGAAATAGAACTTTTAAGTGTTGCATAAAAACATGTTCAGCTGCTAAATCGCTTGTTGCAGCTTAGGCTGTATTATTCTTACGGTTGAAATTCTGTGTTGCATAGGAACGTGTTCAGCTGCTAAATAGCTTGTTGCAGTTTAGGCTGTATTATTCTTATAGTTGATTCTGTGTTGCATAGGAACATGTTCAGCTGCTAAATGGCTTGTTGCAGTTTAGGCTGTATTATTCTTACGGTTGAAATTCTGTGTTGCATAGGAACGTGTTCAGCTGCTAAATGGCTTGTTGCAGTTTAGGCTGTATTATTCTTACGGTTGAAATTCTGTGTTGCATAGGAACGTGTTCAGCTGCTAAATAGCTTGTTGCAGCTTAGGCTGTATTATTCTTACGGTTGAAATTCTGTGTTGCATAGGAACGTGTTCAGCTGCTAAGTAGCTTGTTGCAGTTTAGGCTGTATTATTCTTACGGTTGGAATTCTGTGTTGCATAGGAACGTGTTCAGCTGCTAAATAGCTTGTTGCAGTTTAGGCTGTATTATTCTTATAGTTGATTCTGTGTTGCATAGGAACGTGTTCAGCTGCTAAATAGCTTGTTGCCGTTTAGGCTGTATTATTCTTACGGTTGGAATTCTGTGTTGCATAGGAACGTGTTCAGCTGCTAAATAGCTTGTTGCAGTTTAGGCTGTATTATTCTTACGGTTGGAATTCTGTGTTGCATAGGAACGTGCTCTGCTGCTAAATAACTTGTTGCAGCTTAGGCTGAATTATTCTTACGGTTGAAATTCATTAACCAGCAGACTACTAGCGGAGTGATATGAAAGAAGCACAAAACTTGTTGCCATTGCCAGCGGTCATTACACTCTTTCAGTGGTCATTGTTACGACCCCCTGCGCCCCCATTAGTCCTGGAGTGGCAGTGCAGTGTGGTGGTAGCAGTGTGGGATTACTGCTTAATTGAGCACACCTGAATGGGTGTGCAGAGTACTTAAGGAGCTGCTCATGCCTTTCTCCCTGGCTCTCATTCTCACATACCCCTCTTTCTCACATGCATGCGTCTTCACACACCTGCACACAACCTTTTGTTTGTCCTATCTGATCCTTTGTTTGATTATTTAACGCCTAGACATTGTTTTTCCTCTTGGGTCTAATACATTTTAGCTATTTAAAAACTGTTAGTTGTCTGCTTCCCTTTTATGCTGCGGTCTCAAGAGCCGGGCATTAACATCATTAAACAAAAATATCAGACCTCCAAATGTAGCAGCAGCTTATTCCATGAGACAAAAGTTAATGCGACATTCCTCATCCTCCTAAAAATCCCTATAAATATAAAGGAATATAAAGGTTATACTTGCCCAAACACCCCTGCAATAATGGCAGCAATCACAGTCATGGGTATGACGATTCCCAGGACTATTGCAATGATGTTGACGTTTGAGTCCGTCCCCCCATCATCAACGATCTCAAAGTCTGTGTCAGAGCCAAACACCTCCTGAAGCTCTTTCTGAACCGTCTCTTTCTTCTCCTCCAGATCACTGTTGGGAAAGAACACACACATGTGAAAGTACATGGACACACGCACACACACACTCACACACACACACACATTCACAGATACACACACACACACAGACACACACACACACATTCACAGATACACACAAACACACACACATTCACAGATACACACACACACATACACACACACTAACACACACACACACACACACATTCACAGATACACACACACACACACACACACACACACACACACACACACCATATGCAGACATAATGTACATAATGTAATGCAATGTCCTGGAGTATAAAGTTGAAGTGAATCTTACTTCTTGACGTCCTCAGGTGATACGATGTTTCCACTGGTCTCCGTGGCAATGAAAGTGACCACAGTGCTGCCACTGGTGCTGCTGGCCACACGGACTATTGTCACATTGAAGCCGAGGGCCCTCCCAAGTGCTCTGATGGACAGAGTGAAAGAGAGAGAGTGAGTGAGTGAGGGAATGTGTGTCAAGACAAATGAAAAATGAATGAAGGTTTTCAATTACAAAAACAACACTTACTCCTCTATCTCACGAACTTTGTCCTCCACTGTGTCAGAAGGCTTATTGATGGATATTTGCACAACATTACTGGAGTCTTTGATCGTCACCTTGGGAAAATCATAGCATTGTTATTCCCAGACTCCTTTGCGTCTTGCCATGCAAATGTAATATTTCTCTTTTTTTGAACAATCCCTTAATGTAAAGCGGTTAATAGGTAGATCACCACCTTATATTTTTTAATTACGTAGTCCTATATAAGAGTTAATAGCAGAAAAATAAGTAATGCAAGTCAATAGATGCCTGACAAACTCACAAACTCACAAACTCACAAGCTTTTTCTCAGTTACTTTGTTTATATTATTCAGTTATAGATATGTTTGTTTCAATCTTGTCCTCACCTGGACTACTGTTGTGGCATAGAGTCCATGTGGGTCTGTTGCCCTCACCTTCAGGGTCTCTGTGCAACTATGAATATCAGACACTACATACACCTGACCACTAGAGGGCTCCACTGCAAACTGGGAGCTGGGCTCCACCAGGGAGTACTGCAGCCTCTCATTCTCCCCCTCATCAGGGTCTGTGGCCTGGGGTGAGACATGGGGGGAGGAAGCACATGTGGAAAATGTATGGATGAGAGATGCAACTATGCCCAGGATAACACAGAACTATTGTGTATGTCTTAGCAGCTACAACAGAGCAGAGCTGCTGGCTTAACAAAAAACAAATCAAATCAATCTCACAAATGTTTTACTGTAAAATAATAGTGTATAATTTTGTTAAAAAAATCAAAATTGTAATCAAAAAAGAGGATTTGTAAGTGGTATTGGTTTAATGACTAATTAAATTATTGTTTTGCTATGAGTTAGAAAGAGGTAATAACCTGGACTACCACAACACTCCATCCTACTGCAACCACACTGACGATTTCAGCAACATAAACTTGATGACTGAAAAAAGGGGGCTCATTCACATTCTCCACTTTAACCAACACCTGTTGACGGACAAATAGAAGGAGAAGTAAAGGGAGACAGATCGGAAAAACAATGTAAGGTACGAAATACTCAGGTAGGCAAAGGTAAGTTTACTTTTTGTTTTGGATTTCTACACCTAAAAATACTCTGTAACACGTTACTTTACAGATCAGTAATAAGTAGGTAATTTTATAGTAATTTATATCTAATTATATGGTAATAATAATTTTTAACCACATATTACGAGTAATAACGGTGCAGTTTTCAGACAATTACTGTGCAGTTTCTAGACAATAACAATGCCAACTGCTTTGATTTGAAGGTATAATGAAACTGTAATTTTTTGAAGTAAATGTTTAATTACTAAAATGCAAAAGTTCAGGATTTACGTATTGTGAAGTAATATGACTGTAATTACACCAGCATGGTGGTGTTGTGGGGGAGTAAAATGTTGGTAAGTACGTGGCTACTATCAAATGTTATGACATAACAACACAGTTGGCAATTATTATTACCATGAAATTAGGTATAAATTACCTACATATTACCGATCTGTAAAGTAAAGTATTACCAAATACTCTTTCCCATTTATTCTAAAACAGTACAGGAATTCTGATATGGAAAAACCTGCACAGCAATGTGTATATCAGTTCAGTATCACAGTGACATTTTAAGACTACATTTTGTTTTGCTGCCCTTAACAAACTACAAACAATGGGAAAGCTGTGTTACCAATGTCATTGCTGTTGTCTCACTGTAATTTTTCACCGAGGCCTAGAAAGACAGAACCACAGTGGTGTCAATGTGTCACATTCACTCCAGTTAGTAACGCACTTTTCAGACATTGTGTGACAATCTGTTCAGCTTGATCTGTCCTTTCGGTATGGAGATAGATTTGTCTCATAAAGATTTGTATAAATAAAAAAAGATATATATAAATATAAATACATTTATAAATATTCAAACACAAAATACAAATACAAAAACGCGACATACAAATAAATGATAGAATGTATATATTTGTGAAACCGTGGTGTGCGGTAGGAATGTCCCACAATTACGTAATAGACACAAAAGCAAAAAATGGATCCACAAATGCTGACTCCACATACATATCAACTACATTTGTTTTCAAATCTCAGAAATATATTTACAAATCTCGAAAATATATATACAAATGCCTGTGTATTTATATACATTCTATCATTTATTTGTATGTCGCGTTTTTGTATTTGTGTTTTGTGTTTGAATATTTATAAATGTATTTATATTTATGTATATCTTTTTTATTTATACAAATCTTTATGAGACAAATCTATCTCCATATTTCGGAACTAAGAAAAACACAACTGTGACTAATTTGTATTTGTACTCGTTGTGATTTACGGTGTTTAACCTTAACCATTACCTTTATGTGCAAAACGACTGAGCTTGTTGTCTCATAGTCCAACTCCTTCTGGACAGTGATGATACCAGTTCTGCTGTCAATGGCAAAGTTTGCCCAATATTCTATTGGATGCACTGCAGGAAATGTTACAAAACAAAGGACATGACAGCTGTTGTCATGCAGCTTGTTAAAATATGATTATATCCAGTAGCGGTTCTTGGGGGGGGCGGGGGGGGCGGTCGCCCAGGGCGCAATTTCGTGAAGGGGCGCCGTTCCGTTGGCCTCACGAGCCCTTGAAAAAAAATATATCATCAAAATTTTTTTTTTTTATTATCTATCATATCACTGTGTAGGAAATTGGCAAATTGGCGCCCCCCCTGGCTGCAGGCGCCCCTGCTGAGAAGGCCCTCTGCGGCTGCAGCTCTGAAGCTGTGTGTGGAAACAAGGGGAGAGGGGAGGGGGCGCGGGGGACAGTTCACCTCTGGTTCTCTCAAATGCAACACACAAGGGGGGGACGGGGCAGCCACTTATAGGGCAATACTGTAATGCAATTAGTGGGCTGAAGTCAGTCACACATTAAGTTTCTTCCCAATAACACACATTTCATTCATAATAATTTAAATACAGGTTTATAATTCCTGCACGTTTTTTTTTAATGTGTGAAAGGACTAATAAAAATGGTGATACAAGACGATTATGTGGTCACCAAGGTGAATTGGTTTAGTCTTACCTCCTGGTCGTCAGTGACAGTGTTGGGGGATGGGAAATATTTTGACTGTCGAGTGACAAACAGAAGAAGATGGACAGAAAAAGGTCAAAGCCGTCAGGTGCCCAATTTAGAAAAAAACGAAAAGAAGAAGAGGAGAAACGAGCAAAAGATAAAGGTATGCAACTATGTTCTCTCTGCATGATTACGTTATCCATGCCATGAATGAAAGGCTACTGTTAGTCATGGTATAACTCTTACGTTTGTTAGCCTTCTAGCTATGATGCTTGCTATACTTAACAATAATTCCGTCTTAGCCTAAACAAACACAAGATCTAATTTCGCCATTTGGCTTTGCACCAAAACTGTTACAAGTTCAGGTATTATTTGTTTCCATAATTTGGGTAAACGTTGAGCCCTGTAGTTAGCTAATAAAATGTTAGTATGGTAGTTTCAACATTTACATTTTTCTGCAACTCGTTTGCATAGTTTAACTATAGTTTAGCATAGTTAACCAGTCATAACTGAACGTGTAACAAGCATAGAATTCGAGTTTATGTCGTTGCACTTAGTAAATAATCAGATTCATAGTCGTATGCAATTGGACATCTTTTTGGAGCTTGAAGATGTTTTAAGCCCTGTTGTTGGGATGATGTATGTGTTAATAACCATGCCTTTAGTGGACAGCTATCGTCCCTAACAGCGACTCATCAAGAGGGGGATCCCTCTCGTTATATCCCAAAGCGTTGTGCGCCCATAAAATAGCTTTTCAGCAATGCGCAACTGACGACAGACCAGGGTTTTGTTGGTCACTGGCGGATTTCATTTTTACGTCCTTATAATAGCATCTGGGGGGGGGGGGGGGGGGGGCTCGGAGGGGGTCTCGCCCAGGGAGTAATTCAATGTAGAACCGCCACTGATTATATCCCAAAATATGGCCAAAATACACAATTAAATACAGACGTCCCCTGTTATTATAAAAAGTATTTAATGCAGATATAAGCAGCAGAATTCAGTTATCTTGAGGTTTGTAGGTTTACTGCAAATGTAGGTTTACTGCAAAATTCAATACTGGTGTGATTCATGTCAAGACTGCAGGGTATGTGTACTGTCTGTAACTGGTGCTGTAGTCTTTATAAAGGTCTGTGCTAGCCTCAAATGATAGGTGGAGTGAGTGGGCATATAATGTCGTATCATAATGAATCTTCTCTGAATACATGTGTGTGTATGTGTTAGAATGTAGTTAGTATGAGTTAGAATTTCAAAGGCTAAAGACAGTTTATGGTGCACATCGAATTGTATTCCTACAATTAGCTGTTTATCTGTTTTTTAGCTGTTCATTAGCTGTTAAGTGTGTTGTAGAGTCACTTTATTGATCCCGAAGGAAATTAAGGCTGTGTAATGGTTCATTTCTGTGAGGCAGTTCTGGTCCTCTATGTCTTTACCTGAACTGATGTTGTAGATTATCGTCCTGTTTTGTTCATCATTGGCCTTTATGGGAGCAGGGCCCATGTCTTGCAATGGACCAAGCTGCAAAATGTTAGTTAAAAAAAAATGTTAAAGTAATTAATTTACAAATGGGGACACTTCATGAGAACAGGAAAACCAGTAATGCAACATGAGAACAAAATGGTCAATAAGAATGTGGCTACATATTAATAAAATTAAAGTTATAATTGACTCTCACTTTATTATCTGGTAAAAGGGCAGATGTACAACTTGTAAAAATGAGTAACATTTACCTCACATTCGGTAATAGTGGCGATGTATTCCTTGTATTCAAAATAGACTACAGTTATGGAGATCATTACATCTGTCATGTCTGAGAAACCACAACAGTCCTAGTAAATAAATTTGAAGTTAGTATCAATACACACAGTTATGGAATCACAACGTGTAGTAGCTGTGGTGATATGAGACATCAGTAAGAACCACTGTAGTACCAACTAGTATTTACCTCAGCAAACACCATTAAATAGTAACCTCTATTTTCAGGGATGAGCTGTTTCTTTAATAATATTGATCCATCTGATGTGACTTCAAATGTATCTGAATGTAGCTGAGGGGAGAGAGAGAAGAGAAGATCTTTAGAGTGACACTGTACCACATCTTCATATCAGCTTCATATCTCAGGTGCTTTTACAATAGCAGTTGCATACACAATTGCACACACTGACAACAGCAGTAAATGCAGAGGAGTAGCAAGTGAAAAGGCAATACAGGCAACCGCTGGGGCCCCCCAGGCTACTAAAGGACCTTGGAGTGCTGACAGCCTTTAAACTACAGCGACATCAGTTTTCAGTGACAGGGGTGGGCTTTTGGTTGAGGCCCCAACACAGTGTTGAATTGCCTTTAAATAAATTTTGCATAAAATATGTGAACCCCAGACAAACCTTACTGATGTACTTTATGGTGTTATAGGGTGGTGAGACATCTGCATCAGTGGCTTTGACCTGGACCACCAAACCACCCACTGGCAAAGACTGTAACAGTACATGGGGGAAAAAATGAAAATTCTATACCAAAAAGATAGATAGATAGATAGATAGATAGATAGATAGATAGATAGATAGATAGATAGATAGATAGATAGATAGATAGATAGATAGATAGATAGATAGATAGATAGATAGATAGATAGATAGATAGATAGATATTTTTGCAGGGTGTTTTATACCTTTGACACCTGCACTTCATACATATCCTTCTCAAAAACTGGTGGATTGTCATTGATGTCATTCACTACCAGAGTGCGATTATTTTTTACCTAACAGGACAGAAAATACTCTGTGTTTATAATAACATCTGAAGTAATTATATATGTGGTCTGTAAGGCTTTTTAATAAATCAACAAACTGCATACTTACCCCACCGTTCATACATACAATAGAGTAGGTGAAAGTTCCATTGTACTTTGGGAGGCAATATTTAATGAAAGAAATATTATTACAGGACAAAATACATGGTAACAGACATACAATCACATGTTAATAATTCAGTGTTAAAAGAGTTTAGAATTATTACATTATTATTATTACATTACACTTAGCTGACGCTCTTATCCAGAGCGACTTACAGATATTTACAGGGTTTCAGTTACAGTCCCTGGAGCAAGTTGGGGTTAGATGCCTTGCTCAAGGGCATCTCAACCATGGGTAGGATGGGATTCGAACCGACAACCTTCTGATTGTAAGTCCAACTTCCTAACCACTAGGCCACAGCTGCACTGCACAGCACAGCACAGCACAGCACAGAAGAGGATGACTGATCCTTCCTACCTCTATTAGTGCTTCTGCATCCAGGGGTTTAGTTGTACCCACTAATGCAAATGTACCATCAGGGGATTGGATGAGGTTCAGGAAGGAGAGGCAGACTGGACATGATGGGGACTCAAGCTTCAAAAGGGTTTCTGGTGGAGTCGAGACGCGCTCTAATCCATCTGTTAATATCAAATGAAATAAAACAGGCAATTTAAATATTGTACATTATGTTTAAATAGGACCCATTCAAGAAAATGTCCCTGTGTGGTAGGTACTGCAGAGAATACTGTGTGTGTGTGTGTGTGTGTGTGCGTGGGTGCGTGCGTGCGTGCGTGTGTGTATGAGAGAGTGAGATGTGGTATAAAGTTAAGGCTGTCATTCAGTAGACTCATTAAAACAGAAACACTTGTTTTAATTACATGTATGTGGAGTTAAATACATCTGTTTGCTTACCTGAATATCCTTCACTGAACTCTGGGAACCAATATGGCATGGGGGTTTTGCAATCAATATTTGTGCCTGCAGGGAATAGAAGTTAAAGCACATGGGACATTCAATTAATACCTTTCAAAATAAAAGCCTTTCAAAATAATATACCATGATAACTACAGACCAGCTTTAGAGATATTTTGTGGTGCTTTACAAAAGTTCTGAGTTCACCAATTTATTTTTTATTTAACTTACTTGCAAAATATCCCCAAACGCCATCTGTAAGCAAGAATCCCGACAGCAACACAGTCCAGAAACAGTGGCCGATGGACATGTCTCCTTTTGTAAGATCTAAGATGAGAAAATTCTACCCGATTTCGAAAAGAGCAGTCAAGGAAAACATATTTCCATGTCTAGGTCAAGAAAGCCTCGTCTGATCTCTTTGTTCTGTTTACTGGATAAAGAACTGTTTAACAGTTTCTGGTAACCAGTCAGGTACTTGCCATAAACTGAGAGGGTCCAGAGGTTAGGGCCAAGTGGCTGTGAAGGAGCCTCTGTGTCAAAAGCAGGAGGGGGAAGGGCAGTGTTTATTAGTCATCAAGGAGAGTTAATGGCCGTTCACACCTGAAACGATAACTATAAAGATAATTACAACTATAACTTTGTAAAAATCGTTTTAACTTTAGCAAATGGTGCCGTTTACATATCAACTATAAAAACAATGACAGGCTGAAGGATATCATTGTGATCACTTTCAGAGCGATTTTATGATTTTATAAAAGCACTGTCAGCTAATAAGAACTCATAAGATTTCACAGGACATCATGTTCTATTAGATGTTTCTGTTAGCTTATTATGTCCTCCTCTTTTAGCTTATTATGTCCTTCTTTTGTTAGTCGCTTTGGATAAAAGCGTCTGCTAAGTGTGATGTAATGTAATGTAATGTTCAAATCACGACTAGAATGCTGTCATTAAAATGTCATTCTTCAGTGTGGACGCCCATATCGTAGCAGTTATAGTTGTCGGGGGAGGTTGGGGTGACTACCCAGATCCCCAATGTTAGTAGAGGCCCCTGCAAGCCAGATGTATGAGAATTATAGAAGGGCAGAGGGCCCACAGAGCCTGCTTGTGTACAGGGGCCCCAAGTTAAGTGTTACGGCCCTGTACATTTGTGGTCTTGTAACCTGACGATTTTTTCCTGATTGTTAGTCTGTTAATAAGTAATCTTATGTTCAAGTCATTAATCGGGTCTGCTCACTGAGACTGGGTGATGTGATATTTACTTCCTGGATATGCCAGACCACTGAGATATGACCAGTCTGTGCCAGGAATGTAACCGGGGTGTGGATAAAACAATAAAAAGACAAAAACAGACAGAACAATTGTGAAATTTGAGAACGCTTAATAATAATCTAGATAGTGGCATGTGCGTGGGAAGGAGTGGAGTCACACTCGCGCTTAAAAGTAGAATTTCTTTTCTGGTCGGAACAAATTGACTCTGACAGCACCATTGATGAATTCCACTCTGGCCTGGTCAGCCTCTGGCTATGGGCATCTGAAAATTGACAGTATGCTTCCTCCCAGACAAGAAATAAACAAGCCAAAGTCTATTGGCCAAGGTTGGATAGGCTATAGTCCTAGTAGAAACAACGTTTGTCATAATATGTCGAACAAATACTCATTTTCATTTGCAATATATTTTACTCACCTTACATTGCAAGGACTGGAGAAATTACAGACAGCATAGTCTAAGATGAGTGTAATGTTTTACTGTTCACTTTACACTTTATTTTGAATTTCCTACATTTTCGTATGGCCATGTTCTCACTTTTGTAGGAAATATTCCCTTTAATAAATATTGTTTGTTGATAGCCTATTTTATTTTTCAGTGTGTATGTTTAACTATTAGATGATAGATAAATTCAACTGTACGTAAGGGGGAGGGTGAAAGCTGTGGAGCATCCAGTGTACAGTATATGTAGCAATGAACAGAAGGGCAGACGGAATGGTGCTGTCACAGTGAATTTGTTCCGGCCAGGGAAAATGTTGCAGATGACGTGACAATGGCATTAGAATCAGCTGTTCAGCATCATTGCTATGGCGGCCATTACAACAGGAGCTCTCACGCTTTAAAGTGTAAGTTATCGACAGAACCCTCGTCAATCATAGAACATGTACAGTAACAGTGGATTCGAACACCAATGTCTCGCTATCCTGAATGTTTTCTCTGGTTGGAACAAACTTACTCTGACAGCACCATTGATGAATTCCACTCTGGCCTGGTCAGCCTCTGGCTATGGGCTTCAGAGAATGGGCAGTATGCTTCCTCCCAGACAAGAGATAAACAAGCCAAAATGTATTGCGAAAGCTACTAATTTGAGTTGAGAGTTAAAATCCACTACACCAGGGGAGTTAACCTTGGTCAGATTATCAAACGCCATTTAATGTACTACAGAGACACCCTTTAGAAAACAGGTATTAGTTGGATATAGTCCTTGTAGAAGCAACGTTTGTCATAAAATGTTGAACAAATACCCATTTTTCATTTGCAATACATTTTATTTATCTTACATTACTACTAATCTTACAACACATCTTTATATTTGCAATTGTATTACAGTGTTTTGAAGAAATACTGTATACATAACAATGTGCAGAAATATACCTGGGCTTTATATATGAGCATGTATGGCATGCATGACTTATTCATTACTGCTGGCTCCTGTTCTGATTGCTGAATATTACTCATCTACAGGTATGTTCATTAGGGAGCAGGCTTTACTCAGATACTTTTTACTTAGATTTCCAGTGCTGGCCAAACGTTAACACAACTAAAAAAAAAAAAAAACAGGAAAAGGAGGCCACACTATGCATACAGTATATCACATTTATTTATAATAAATGTATGTAAATGTAAATGTATGTATGCATAGTGAAGCCTCCTTGTCTTGTCTTTCAACTACATCTAACACATAGAATACATGTATTTTTCTAATAGTTGGATCTTATATCAGTTCTTATATGTATTGCACATATGCATGTAACTGCAACAAAATGCTAAAAAAAAAAAAAGAAAAATACATGAATGTAACAATATGAAACTATACAACAATTAAGACGAACAAGTAGCACAAATGTTTTCCTCTTGTGGACAGGTGGCACAAAATGGTGCAGCATGCCTTGTCATTTAAATCACCCAATCTAGTCAATACTGGGCTTCTCTGTGATGCTACTCTTGGGCTGTGTTCAGACATACAACATGCAATGGAGCATGGAGCATTTCGTATCAGAATTCAGTATTGAAGTACAAGTACAAGTTGCCCTGTATTTATACATGTGTAATGACAATAAAGTTGAATCTAATATAATCTAACTACATCTCTTCAACATAACCAAATGGTGGAAAGAGGATATTTTTTTCACAGTCGTTTTTTGTTGTTCATTTTTAGCACCACAGATCCTACCTCACATGCACATTGCAGACTATCTAAAACATCACACCAACCTACCACAGCAACATTACACCAACATAAAACAGCAACATCACACCAACCTACCACAGCAACATTACACCAACATAAAACAGCAACATCACACCAACCTACCACAGCAACAACACACCAGCCTACCATAGCAACAACACACCAACCTACCAGAGCAACAACACAAGCAACCTGGTCAATTAATAGTAAAAATGTATCCTTTTAAACCCAAGCTTCTGGGTCATGATCTTTTATTGGACTAACCATTAAAACACTTCTCTCTGGTCTGGGTGACAATCCTACTATTTCCAACTGGCCACTAGAGGGCTTCACATCATAGCGGGAGTTGGGGTCCAACAGTTAGAAGAACACACACACACACAGACACACACACACACACACACACACACACAGTACCAAATTGTGTCATACAAGCCAGTATGAGCGATAGCTTTGCTGGTAGGAGATGACTGTAGACAGAACATATGTGCACACACACACACACACTCACAAACACACACATATCTAATTCAAACAAATGTAATGGTGACATAGTGTATGTATAAATTATTTTAACGTCGCTCCATTGTTTGCCCATTGCCTCTCCCTTGCTCTGTTTCTGACGATCTGGAGAAATTAGAAATTAGCAATGTTGTCCATGGATACTTGACTACCCCTGGGGATAAAAAAGATGTATGGTTTAAACAAAAATAAATAAATAAATAAATAAATAAAACAGAAACAGTATCAAAACTGATCACATAAATGTTGAGCTAAACAATATATTTCTACCTCACCTTTTTTGGAAATTAGCAATGTTGTCCATGGATACTTGACTACCCCTGGGGATAAAAAATGATGTATGGTTTAAACAAAACAAAACAAAACAAACAAAAAAAAAAAAACAGAAACAGTATCAAAACTGATCACATAAATGTTGAGCTAAACAATATATTTCTACCTCACCTTTTTTGGAAATTAGCTATGTTGTCCATGGATACTTGACTTTTCCTGGTGAAACAGGAAATGCGTGGTTTAAAAAAGACAAAAAAAACCCCAGATTATTTGTATGTGACATTTGAATAGATAAAAGGCAGACTACATATTTCCATCTCACCTTCTACTTTGCTTTGCCTGATTTCTTCTGACCCTGTGAAAAGAACATCATTTTTAATTTTAAAAAGACAGATAGTAAAAAAAAACAAATAAACAACATCATACCTTACACATTTTGGTATATAGAAATATTATTGGCCATGTTTTGCCTTTTGAAACTACATAAACCAAACTAATTCGTACACATATAAAAATGTTTAGAAATATAAAGCCCATTCATATTGTATATTTTTGACATAACAGAAATGTCGTTCATCAAAATAATGCAAATAATGAAAGAGAGAAAATGTTTCTTTGTGTTATTCTTACGTCCTTCTGCTCTTTAACACAAACAATTTCCACTGGCATTTAAATGTGACTGACTACCTATGGGCATCCCTACCCACCTATATTTTTTATCACTTTCAAAAAGTAATTTTAATCTAAATACAATTAAGCCGATATATGTAGCTACTCTAGGTTGCACTATGCCACTATCAAGTATGTTATTTTTAGGTATAAAAGAACATATACGATTTCTCTTCTGTTAATTACCATCCAATACCAGGTCATCTACAAATCCTTTGAATGTCTGTAATTTTAGTGAAATAAACTAGTATGGCAAAGACACCCAACAGCATTGCTGTCGGTTCTGTATGTATGTATGTACCACTGAATAGGCTTAGAGACTTTTTTTGCTTGTGAATTTCATTTTGTTACGACATGTGAAGGTTATACTTGCCCATACACTCCTCCAATAATGGCAGCAATCACAGCCACAATGGCACCCACTATTCCCAGAGCAACTGCAATAATGTCGACGCTTGACTCCTTCCCCTCATCAACAATTTCAAAGTCTGTGTCATCTCCAAACACTGCCTGAAGCTCTGCCTGAACCTTCGCCTTGTTCTTCTCCAGATCACTGTTAGGAAAGAACACACACACACACACACACACACACACACACACACACACACACACACACACACACAAATACAAATGAACACAAGCATGCACACTGTTGCGTGTAATCATTAATACTCTTGTGCAACCTATAACCTGATCTCTGGAAATCTCACTTCTTCACGTCTTCAGGTGAGACAAGGTTTCCACTGGCCTCCATTGCGATGAAACTGACCACAGTATCACCGCCACTGTCCATCACGCTGATTACCGTCACCTGCAGTCCGAGGGCCCTCTCAAGTGCTCTGGTGGACAGAGTGAAAGAGAGAAAGTGAGGCCATGTGTGACAAGACAAATGAAAAATGAATACAGGTTTCCAGTTACAAAAACAGCACTCACTTTTTCATCTCCTGAACTTTGTCCATCACCGTATCAGAGGGCTTATTGATGGATATTTGCACAACATTGCTGGGATCTTTGATGGTCACCTTGGGCAAACAAATACTTATTTTTTCCCAAATTGTTTTTTCCCATTTCATCATCCGAATAAAATATTTTAACTGGTTTTGCTTATAAAAATTCCCTAATATCAAAATTTGTTCATGTATCCATTGTCTTTATTACGAACTAAGGATGGTTGTACTGCTCATTAGAAACGGAAAGGAAGGGTTGTAAGAGAATATATAAATATCTGACAAACTCACAGACTAAACTTTTAATTCTTAAAGACTTTATTTGTTTCTGTCCTCCCGTTCTGTCTTTCTGCTCACCTCTACTGTTGTTGTATCGTAGAGTCCATGCGGGTCTGTTGCATTCACCTTCAGGGTCACCGTCCCAGTATGGATATCAGACACTACATATATTTGGCCACTAGATGGCTCCACTGCAAACAGGGAGCTGGGCTCCACCAGGAAGTACTGCAGCATCTCAGTCTCCCCCACATCAGGGTCTGTGGCCTGGGGTGGGGGGTGAAAAGTTGAAAAGTTATACTTCAAAAAAGTCACAACAAAGTTATCTGAATGAATCACCGAAACGAACTGATTGCTTACCTTCACTGTAACAACATGGTAGTGTAGTGGCACAGTCGTGACGATGTTGCTTGTGTACAGAGAAAGACTGAACACCGGTGCCTCATTGACATTCTCCACTTCAACAACCAGCTAGTAGGCATGGGGGTCAGGAGGCCATAGAACCAAAGGAAAAGGAGAATAAATTGACTTCAGCTTTCTTAGAGCTACTGTAGCTGGCTTAACGTGACATCAAAAGAAATTGGACCGATTTTGGCAGTGGGCAGCTGTGAAATCACAAATCAGCTAGCATAATCTCAATCAAACATCAGGATACTAAAACCTCATGCTTTCCAATTTGCCTCCAATCCACTGGCAAAACTTGTCCAGTCTTGTTTGATGTCATTCAACCAGCCAGCCATCCAGCCAAGTTACAGTTTTTCTCAGTTGCTTTGGTGCTTTTCTCAGATCAGAATGAAAATTCTCATAACTATTAGTTCAACCTCCACAACATTTAGTCATTTGTGCACATCATAGTAGCAATTTCTCCGTCCTCTGAACAAATTGCAAATGCTTTTGGACATGTATCAGTTGCTTTCATACAATACAATGTTGTTTTATAATATTATCATTTGCTTATGTCATGTCAGTTAAAATTAACTATACTTACCGATGTTGAATAGTCATTCCCATTAAAACTAATAGTCTTCATTTCATTGCTTAAGTCATTATATACAAAATTGTTAAACTAGTTATCTGTCAACCAAATGTTATACCTTTCTTTATCATTGTTTGCTGAAAATGTCTTCTACATTGAACAATTGCTCTCAGGTGAACTTCATCTGTCTTGGTCCATATAATACACAACATCTGCTGACTTTTCTAGACACTCTTTACAGGGACATAATCCCTGAGAATGAAAGGAGTGGGGGCTAACTCAACAAGTATGTTGTGTGGGATAATGTCTGTTTTCACCACTCACATCTGGTCAGAGAGTGGTTTGCAGCAGATGACAGGATGCTGGTTGAATATCTAACTACCTACTCACCATTCCTTAATCCGATAGAGGAGTTTTTCTCTGCCTGGAGGTGGAAGGTTTATGACTGGCGTCTACATTCGCAAATGGCCTTGCTAGCAGCCATGGATGCAGCATCTGACATCACATCAGAGTTATGCAGAGGGTGGATTCGCCACTCCAGGAGATATTTTTCTCATTGCATTGCAAGGGATGATATCCGTTGTGATGTAGATGAAAATATGTGGCCAGACAGACAGGAACATCTGGATGTGCCAGAATGATTTCCCTATGTTCAGTTACAATATGTGCTGTTACCTATATTGTTACCTGGTACCCTGGAGGAGACTGACCAGGTATTGCAATGACCCTGTCCGTGTGTGTGTGTGTCTGTCTGGCTGTGTGTCTGTCTGTGTGTCTGTCTGTCTGTCTGTCTGTCTGTCTGTTTGTCTGTCTGTCTGTTTGTCTGTGTGTCTGTCTGCATGCAATGACCCTGTCCGTCCACATGGGGGACCAGGTTGCCATCTCTGACTGCGCTTGTTCACATTTGTGCACAGCTCTACCAAAAGGGTGTTACTTATGTTTGTTCTAAATGAGTGACTGTAGTGTATTTTTCTTTTGCACAATGCTGTAGAATTGCAAAGAGCATACAGTATACAGTAAAAATGTGAAACATACGTATTCAGTGTCTTGTACTCACCTACTCCCCTAACTACAGCAATATGTAACTTTACTGTAGTTTTCAAATGGCTGTACAAGTAGTATATAGTGCTGTCTTGAGCATTTTCAGGTCGTGTCACAGAGTTCTGACCTTTTTTTGCATTGTAAAACACTGAGAGAATAAACTGTCATAATGAAAACATGACAAAGCCATTTGACTATCTTGTTCATAAACCATGGTGTCAAGACTTCTCATTTTGGTGACACTGGCAGTTTCATTGACATAAATACTTGCTTTTGGGGAATGGATTATGCATTTTGAGCAAGTGATGTGCTTTTGCAGGTTATCCACTAGGTTTTGGAGTTTGCACTAATTGTTTTGAGAAATGCACTAACTGCTATGCAAATGTAAATACTGATGTGAGAAAAGCACCAAAGCGACTGAGAAAAACTGTAAATGAGCCCACTGACATTAACATCAGCACTAAGCACAATATTTAGTATTACTCAGCTGTATATAATTATTTATCTGTCATGCAATGTTATATTACACTAGGTGCACTGCAACCAGTAATTATTGAGATTGTTTGTGTGACTACCTGGACATCAGCTATCTTGTGAGGGTAAAGTTCGTATGATGCCTTCATTGGCCAAAAAAAAACAGAAGAAGAAAACAGTGAAAGCTTAGTGAGGCACTGACATGTTTGCTGTGATGAATGAACTATAACTCTAAGGTGAATGTGATTCCTGTCTTACCCTTAACACCAGCTGCACTGCACTGCTTTTCTCTTGGTCAAGCTCAGTTTTAACGCCAATAGCACCCGTGGCTTTGTTGATCTCAAAAGCTTCCGAGTACTCACTTGGAGATACTACACAAAAAAATACATCAAATACATTACAATAGAAAGAAACTAAAAATCATAAATTAACATTACATATTACTGCACTCATGACATTACACCTACATTACATAATAGCTGTTGTGTTATCACAGCTGAATGTGTTATCAGCTTAAGAGACTTGGGTGTACTTAAAGAGTTGAATGCACATTGAAGGGTGTATCATTTCCATTTGGACACTTGTGCCGTACCTGTGTGTATGCTGTAGTGTATTGTAAAGTTTTCCGCGCTTGCCGTGTCTCCATTATAGGCCTGTACTGGAGCAGGGTACACAGCTAGATTTGGCATTACCTTATGGAACAAACAGGGTAACACAAGTGTCCTTTTAGACAGATACAAGAACCTGCCAGACAAGTATTTTAGTGACAGATCAATATCAGGCAAGGCCCATTAAGGCAAGTCCCTTTAAGATGGATCAAACCAACCATTAACAGGAAATAAAATGACAGTAAGCATTTCTTTGACATTAAGATGATAGCTGGCACATATCAAAAGATAAACTCAAAAGAAAAAAAAATCTACCAATTAACGATTTAGATTAACTTTAATTTGTAGCATATTAAAGAAAACACATTGAGTCATAGCTCTGTCACACAATTTGCCTTAATGTAAATCACAATGGTATATTGCATTTGTCAGCGACAAAAAATTAGCAGAGAATTCCTGACACAAAGTGTTTAATAATTAACTTACCTCATTCTCTGCAATGGAGGCATTGTAGTAGTTGTGTTGAAAATATGGCCCAGGCCTCACTAACACAACAATTTTAACTGTTGTATTACTTGATTTCCCCTGGGGATCCTGTTGGACACAGTGAATGATATTACAGAAACACAGATAGACAGATAGTCGGATAGATAGATAGATAGATAGATAGATAGATAGATAGATAGATAGATAGATAGATAGATAGATAGATAGATAGATAGATAGATAGATAGATAGATAGATAGATAGATAGATAGATAGATAGATAGATAGATAGATAGATGGTACATGATGGACAAAAATACCTGAGCCTTTACATTCAGCTCATATACAGTGGTCACAGAAGAGTCCAGAAGTTTTTCCAGATAGATGTGCCCAACACCTCCGATATGAAATGTGTCTGTGGGTGGCTGTGGAAAAGGTAGGGAGTGAGGACATGCAATTAAAAATGGATGAAGAAGTAGACTGAACAGACACTAGCCAAATCCTCCTGTTCCTCAGACGAACCTCAATGCTGTAGAGCACAGTGCTGTGGGCGGGAGTGGCATCTTTGTCAACTGCGCGGACTTGGGTAACTATAGTTCGCCATGGAGCATACTGTGAATGTCATGAAGAGAGAAGTTGCTTTCATTAATTCAGACTAGACATGAAGACAGATCAGTGAAAACCAACAGTATTTGGTGCTATAAAGATGGAACATAAAGAAGATAGGCAAATTAGAACAAATGTGTTAACTGAAACCGAAATACAATTCAAATAATTTAATACATTTTTTACCTCTGACACATTTGCCAAGTAAAGATCTTTGTCAAATTCTGGAGCATATTCATTGACATCAGTGACTGTGACAATGCGATCATATTGTACCTGAAAGCACAGAACATTATGAACATACCTCAACTCTAAAAACAATGTCAATATTAAAAATAATTTTGTGTACTGGTCTGGGTGAATGGATATATGAGATGAGCTTCAGAGAGATGAAAGGTCATATGATCCGTAAGTGAAAGGTACAGGCTGACAAATAATGAATTACTTTAATAACTTGTTGTATTAACTTAATTTACTTGTGTAGCGATCTAGGTGTAAAGCTCGGACGGGTTCTATGACTTGTGGATCAGGAAGTGACACAGGGGCGTGTCTATTGACATCACTTCCTTCAACTTACCCTACTGTCTCTGCATATGATGGAGTAAGACAAAGAACCAGTCTTTGAAAGAAAGGAAAACAACAAAATTAGCAAAGTTAGCTCTTTTCAGCACTATTATGATAGCTGTGTATTTCAAATTTTCTCTCAAACAAATTTAAGCCTTACGCCTTTAAGTTCTTCTGCATCCAGAGGCTTCTTAGTTCTCACTGTCGCCGATGCAGTTCCTACATTTTGACTGAGCTCCAAGAAAGACAAACAGACTGGACATGATGTCGACTGAAGATCCAGAGTAGAGACCACTGAAACTAGATTTATTCCTTCAACGTCACCTGTAATAGAAATGCGGAAAAGATCCCAGCACACTGTAAAATACTGTGGGTTTCACAGTCATTTGTCTTTAAAACATGACAGATCAGCCTTTTTATATCTGTTTATCTTTAGTCGATATGGGTGTCTTTGTGTGTGTGTGTGTGTGTGTGTGTGTATGTGTGTGTGACTACATTATTATACAACTGAGAAACCTTGACTATATATGTTTGAGATATATGCTTGATGGGGATATTTACCCTTGTATCCCTCTGCTTCTGTAAGAGTTTCCAGGCTTGATCCAGTAATGCAGTCTATTTCAGTAGCTGTAGTGACACATACATTATTATTATTGTTACCTCCGCCAGCAGAGGGCATATAATCATCGGCATATGTTAGTTTGTTTGTTTGTTTGTTAGTTAGCAACAGCATTTTTTTTTTTTTTGATGAGCACAAGTGACACAATGATGTGAAGATTAAACAAGTACTTTTGGTATTACTTTTGGGCTAACTTACAAGTAGTAGACTTCTAAACCAGCAGAATTACAAACATTTTGTATTGTTGCTGTCTGTTAGCGCTGCACATTATGCATAACTGTGTAAATGAGCCAAATGCATTCTCTGCTGTCTGTATTCATATTGTATAATAATACTTGTGGCATGTGCACAGGCTGTGGCTTAACCTTTCTACATGCAATAACAAACATGAAGAGTCATTATCACAAACAGTACATATTCCTGCATAAAAAACGTGGATGACGTAAAAATTGCCTGATTACAAATTATCTATTAAATAGAAATAGAATAGAATGCAATAGGAAAATTTGACCAATTTAACCAAGTCATGGTATCAGGAAGGAATGATAGACAACATGGCGTCTGGCCACTGGATGTCAATGTACATTTCTATTGCTATTGCCGCCAATGCAGAGCAGAGTTAATATCCCAGTGTTGCATGGTCAAAACTGAGGTATCACCAATAACAACATTATTCGGAGATTTCCAAGAGCATGTTACAGTATGACTTTTAGCCAAGCTACGGTATAAATCCAAAGTATAGGCTACTCTCCCAATCATACTCACCTGCCGGTAGACTTTGGCACCAAATGCTGTTGATGATCCAATGCCCCAGCACAATGATAGTCCAGAGGCATTTAACTGTGCCCATCTCTTTTCATCACATCCTATTTCAACTTGCTGAGTTACAGCAGGAGTCTGAATTGAAAACATTTACTATAACTAGCGAGAGCTTAGAGAGAGACTTGACCTCAGCTTGTAGTCACCCGTTTCTCAGCCTGAAGGTAGGAAGAGTATGACGCTATTCAGGGAAATCGGCTTTGGCTCAGTGTTATCTAATAAACAGGGTCCAGAAAGCAACCACTCATCATAAAAGTGTTTCAGAGTAGCTGTTAAAGATTAACAAGGGCTGTCGGCCATTTTGTGCTTTATTTTTAGTACAGGAGGACATAAACCGCTAAGTTGATATTACTGTAATGGAGGCAGTGACTCTAAAATGGCTGAACAGTGATAGGCATTGTGCCACACATTAAAAATATATTATATCAGTCATGTTGCTGGTAAGTGCTTTAACCCTTTAGGGGTCTGAGGGCTTTCAGGCACTTTGAGGCAGTTTGGTAAGCCTTGTCATTTATATGTTTTTCATCTAACTAAAACACAAATGCAAAACCCAATTACTTATCAGATATATATTCAGCTATATGCACCAACTAGGAGGGAAATCTGTTGGTAAAGCCTGCTGTCAGAAGAAAATATGACAAAGCAGCTTTCAGCAAATTTGCTATAATGCTCCTACTGTTGGCAGTTTCAAATGTAGACTTAAGACCAAACTGTTTTCAGATGCTCTCTGTTAATGACTTGTACTAATTTTACATTTATCCTTTTAAGCATTTACATTTATTTTGTCTTTTAAAATGATTTCTACTAATAACCTTTAATTACTCATTTATACATATTGAATGTTTTCTTATGGTTTTATGTCTTTAATTTACCGCATACCTATTTTACTTTGATCATTTTACACTTATTTTATCTTTTGTGCTTTTACATATTGTGCTTTGCTTTTATTTTTGTTAAGCACATTGAATTGCCTTTGTGTATGAAATGCGCTTTACAAATAAACTTGCCTTGCCTGTGGGTGACGGTTCTGGTTAATTATGCACCAGTTGGGCCATGCAGGTCTAGTACAAGGCTACACCAAGTAAATGGACACTCTTGTAAAAATGGACGGCTTTCCCTTCCCCTCACCCTGTGTATGTGTTTTCAACTCAACTGATCAGGTTAATCAGTGAATATAAAAGTAGTCATGTCCATCAAAGTAAGTGAAGTTGAATTTAACGTGATCCTAGTTCTCGCAATTTGCAAGATTTTGTCTTTTATTACATGCAAGGCCATTTCACAAATACATGCAACAGGCAAACAAACACAGTAAGTAAATTAAAGTAATGCAGAAATCTGAACATAAAATTATGTTTACATTATTAGTACTTTAATAACATTAACAACTGCGACGGTACAGAGCCTTAAGGACAGGTTTGTGGGATATATTTTAAAGCAATACAAAAATAAAGCCTATTATAAGCACATTTTGCTAAATCTACGTCCCATCAGAGGATGTACTTGCAGAGGATTTTTTTAAACTTCAGCAGAGTCTACACCTCCAGGAAGAAATCGTTTCTGATGGTGTCTGGTCCAGACCCTCTGTACAAAATGAAATGAAGTACAAGGGGCTGGTTTACCAGGCTACTTTTTTTTGCCTTTCATGCAAAAGGTTTCTTCAGCTCTGCCCATCATCACTACTGTAGTGAAAAGGTTGGTAGCCCTCTGACGGCCTTTAGTGGCCTGGGGGCCCCCAAGTAGTTGCCTGTGTTTCCTGTTAGATAACTACAGCTCTGACACCTCCTGTTAGCTACACCTCTGACACCTCCTGTTAGCTACACCTCTGAGCCTATCCTCCTAAACTCCTTCGAAATCTGGTGTGGAGCAGCCAAGAAAAGATTGTTGGTACACCCCTGACCTCAACCTAGGACTTGAACAACTCAAGAACCAGAAAACCAACAGGATAAGTCATAGACCCCTCATACCCTGAACACAAACTTTTTGACCTGTTGCTCTCTGGCAGACGATTTATAAGCAGTCTGCATCCCAGGTCCGGCTTACACAGGAATATTTACTTTCCCAACCATTACCCCCCTTAATGGGTGACCCATTACTACTAACAGTACCACACTGGTTTTATACATGGCATAAACCACCCATAGCTGTTTACTTTTGTAAATTCACAATTCACTATGTAAAATGTCTTTATTGTATATGACATTTTGTATACTATGTGTGAATAACATGTCATATTGTGGCATTTATACTGTGATATTGTCTGTTATTGTCTCTCTGTGTAGAGGACATACAGCTCTGGAAAAAATAAGAGACCACTGTAAAATTAACACTTTCTATGATTTAAATATGTATAGGTATATGTGTGAGTAAAGTGAACATTTTTGTTTTATTCTATAAAGTACTTGCAACATTTCTCTCAAATTCCAAATTCAACTGACATTGGAAAGGAATGTTTGTCATACATGTAGAGATGCTGACTTTAGGAAAATTTGCAGTGGTCTCTTAATTTTTCCCAAAGCTGTAAATCTTCTCGCCACCAAGTGAGAGCAGAATGTGATGGGCCCCTTGTTAGCCTGGTAAACCCGCCCCTTGTACTTCATTTCATTTAGTGCAGAGGGTCTAGTCTTGACGCTCTTGGTGGAGCATTTGGGGACTTCCAGCACGAACGCTCCAATCAGCGAACAGAGGGTGTGTTCGTTAGCTGTGCCGTTGACCTTGTGTGCTACATTTGAATTGTAGTGCGTAGGTAGGCTAATTGCATACGTGACGGCCAGGCGTTAGCAATTGGGTAAAGGCAGAAAAACTTCAGCAGAGTCCACACCTCCAGCAAATCGTTTCTGACGGTCTCTGTTCCAGACCCTCTGCACGAAATTAAATGAAGTACGAGGGGCGGGTTTACCAGGCTAATCTACTGTAGCCTTGAGCCCAGTTACTCAGGGAACCAAACATGCACTCTGGCCACAAGGACAAAGATGCAGGCTTGTTGGAATGGCAGTCAGGCCACATCCTCAACCGGAGTGATGACAGTCAGTGTCATCAGATCACAGATCACACAGACCCTTAAAAACATCACACTAATAGAATATTAATTTCTTTCTGTAAAATATACTTCAAGTGTTACTATTTGTTGAGGCAAAGCACTTACCTTTGGTTTTGTAGTTGATTATATTATGGACAGGTAGTATATTACATGATTTGGATTCTTAGTGATTGTCAATACCATACAAACAAATTCTATCAACATTACCTTTTTCTTGATTTCGTTCTTTTAATCTTAATTGTACTTTGTTTCTGCTTACCTCTATGGTAGTTGTGTTGTGGAGTCCATAAGGGTCTGTTGCAGTCACCTTCAGGGTCTCCTTCTGGTTGTTGTTAATATCAAGCACTGCATATATTTGGCCACTAGAGGGCTCTACTGCAAACAGGAAGCTGGGCTACATCAGGGAATACTGCAGCCTGTCAGTCTCCCCCACATCAGGGTCTGTGGCCTGGGGGAGAGATCAGAGGTGGAGGGATAACTAATGGATGCCGGGATGGAGGATCACACTAAACTCAGGTTACCATAACAGGGAGCTATTGTGTATTTCCTGTCAGCTACTACAGAACAAAGATGCTTGCATTAATATACAAAAAATCACACTACCAATTCCAAAACAATCTGAAGAAAAAAAATATATATATATGTGTGTGTGTGTGTGTGTGTGTGTGTGTGTGTGTGTGTGTGTGTGTGTGTGTGTGTGTGTGTGTGTGGACTTGTCTGAAAGGACTTGATGGACATAAGTTGTTTTTTGACAAGTTTTAGGCAGGTGCACACAAAGTGTACACACACAGGGGTACACAGAAAGTGAGGGATTTTGCAGTATTATAGTCAGGTGTATGATCAACCAATTACACCAAATTGGTTGCATATGTCAGGCAGCCTACATCCACAGAAGATCTGTGGTAGTTCTTTAAAATGTTTGGCGCAAGCTACCAGCCAAGTTCCTTCAAAAACTCTATGCAGGTATACCTAGAAGAATTTTTTGTTCAGTCACTGCATTTTGTTAATTGATGAACATAAATGATTAACACTTCCATTTTTGAAGGCCTTCCTACTTGGCTAGGCCTAGTCACGCCTGCATAAAACGTTTGACCATTACTGCATGTATGTATATATATATATATATATATATATATATATATATATATATGTATATATATATATATATATATATATATATATATATATATATATATATATATAATGTTTAAAAATGCTTCATACAGGATCACAGCTTCAAGAAATTGTTTTACAAAATGTTGGCATCTAGGCTTTATGTATAGAAATTGTGAATGTTTGGGATACCATTGGTTTTTTGACAGTTCAAAAGTTGTGTATCTGATTAATGATATTCAATGACAGTAAAGGTTGACAACCTTGACAACAACAATTGAGGACCCTGATGGAACCACATGGTTGATCGGAACTCTGTACTCTTGTTGAAGGAACACAGGTGCTTCATTCACATCCTTCACTTCAACTATCACCTGGAGATGGAGAGACACACAGAAAGGAAATTGAAAGAGTGTAAGAAGGAAAGATTGTGAGAGACAGGAAAAAGGATGAGTGGGCAAACCAAAGGCAAATATAGTTTGACCCACAGGCAGCGACAGCTTGGTTAGTTTAGTTTTAATGCAACACTAGATTTGTCAGCCTTAAAATAGTGTTTCTAAAATCATTTTAGTGGTTCATCAATTTTATAGCAGGGTGAACGGCACTTCTGAATTTGCTTTGCGGCCCTCCATGGGCTATAACCAAACTATGCAAGTTTGCAGAAGCGGGTCGCTTCTGTAGTGTGAATAAGAATAAGAAAGAATGGCGGTTCTGCTTCCAACCTGTAGTGTTGCTTTAATAATTTATGCTTTAGCTTATTGGTTGAGTTTGTGATTCATTTTTAAACAAATTCTCTGTCACCACAAGATGCCATGCCACCATCCATGTTCATGCCAGTTTAGTTTCATAGCTGCACACTTGGGCTAAATTATTTTCTGCAGGTTTAATCGAACTGTAAGCAATGGTGACTTACCGTAGACTTACCGTAGCCTCTGCTGTCTTCTGGCTGCTATTTTCCAGTGAAGCCTAGAAGAGGTGGAACCATAGCTTTGTCAACATTACACAGACAATACACTTCCAGATTTATAAAAATACTTCATGTTTACTTCCAGTCTCATAAAAAATATACTGTATTACTGTATTTACTCAGAAATACATAAACTATATACTGTATATTATTTTTATATAATATTTGTATATTAGTATGTATATTAGTATATAATATTTGGTTCCTTGTATGCTGCTGTCTCCTGTTACCTGTATGCTACACTTCATTGTGGGCGTTTTCTCATAGTCCAGCCCCTTTTGGACGGTGATGACGCCAGTTGTGCTGTCGATGACTACGCTTTCCCTGTATTCACTTGGATAAACTACAGCAAAAAAGATTTGAACAGACATGTTTTCCAGTTAAAAATGGACAGTTTTGCAAAATAAACAACTGCTTTTTATTTTACTAATGGGTTATGAGTGGTTTCAAATGAAGTTTGAAATAGGGATGTACAAATGAGTATGTTTATTGCTCTGTAAGACATTAACATGTTGTGTTTGAGCATTAGTTACAGTGAAGCCTCATGTGTGTTTACCTGCGCTGATGCTGTAGATTATCACCTGACTGCTGTGTTCATCCTCACCATAAGCCTTTATTGGGGCAGGGGTTATAGTTTGGAATAGACCGATCTAGGGATATACATGTGTAAAAAATAAGGTACATAGTTGAGGACACTTGAAAACAGTAAAACAGATAAAATCAGATATCTAAACCAAGAATTACAACAGTAATATTTACCTCATTCTCGGGAATAATGGCATTGTAGGTTGCATATTCAAAATAGGGCCCAACCAGTACATTGATGTGAACAGTTGCAACATCTCCATATCCACCACTGTCCTGTTAAATAAATATTTAATATTAAAATTTTATAAATACAGCCAGGACATAATGTTTTTATGCAACACAGCTAAGAAAAGAGCATCTATGAATATTCACCTTAGCAATCACAGTGAAAGTGTAAAACCTGTTTTCGCTATAGTCGAGCTGTTTCTTCAACAAAATCGATCCGTTGGATGTGACTTGAAATGTATCTGATGGCGGCTATTTGGACAGAAAAGAGAAAGGACCTTTCGAATAGGAGCACAATCACTACATATGCCCACCACTATGCGGTATATGCCCACCACTATGCTGTATATGCCCACCACTATGCTGTATATGCCCACCACTATGCTGTATACTGTATGCCCACCACTATGCTGTATATGCCCACCACTATGCTGTATATGCCCACCACTATGCTGTATATGCCCACCACTATGATATGCCCACCACTATGCTGTATATGCCCACCACTATGCTGTATATGCCCACCACTATGATATGCCCACCACTATGATATGCCCACCACTATGCTGTATATGCCCACCACTATGATATGCCCACCACTATGATATGCCCACCACTATGATATGTCCACCACTATGCTGTATATGCCCACCACTATGATATGCCCACCACTATGATATGCCCACCACTATGCGGTATATGCCCACCACTATGATATGCCCACCACTATGATATGCCCACCACTATGCTGTATATGCCCACCACTATGCGGTATATGCCCACCACTATGCTGTATATGCCCACCACTATGCGTATATGCCCACCACTATGCGGTATATGCCCACCACTATGCGGTATATGCCCACCACTATGCTGTATATGCCCACCACTATGCTGTATATGCCCACCACTATGCTGTATATGCCCACCACTATGCGGTATATGCCCACCACTATGCTGTATATGCCCACCACTATAATATGCCCACCACTATGCGGTATATGCCCACCACTATGATATGCCCACCACTATGTATGATTTTCATCTCATAGAAGCAATAAAAACATTCTCTCTCTGAAATTCTGAAAGACATACCTCTATGCTGTAGTATACAGTGTTAAACTCTCGTGTGGCATCTGCATCAGTGGCTTTGACTTGACCCACCAAACTACCCGCTAGTAAAGACTGTAACATGAAAGTTCTTAAGTTCAGGAAAGATTTTAAAGAAAACATGCAAAACCTTTTTAAAAAATCTTAATTTGATGACTTGTTAGTAGAGATGTGTCCCATCTTTACTGTAGCCTATATCTGATTGTTAGATTGTTAAATATCAGATAGATATCAGATTGTTTAGTTAGTTGTTTAGATTAAATAAACTGAGCTCAGTCAAAAGTCTGTCACTCCTGCAAAATTCTGTTGAATACTCAAACAAAAAACTATTTTGAGAATTACAGAAAGGAATGGGACATTTAAATGGACTGCACTTACGAGCACCTCATACCTCATGTTCACTTCATCACTTCAAGTGTCATGTACACTTAGCTGTAAGCTCTTGTGCAGAGCGACTTACAGATATTTACAGAGTTTCAGTTACAGTCCCTGGAGCAGTGTGGGGTTAGATGCCTTGCATTTCAAGAGCATCTCAACCATGGGTTGGGCTGGATTCGAACCGGCAACCTTCCGATTGCAAGACCAACTCCCTAAGCACTAGACCACAGTTGCCCACACAGTTGCCACACACTGTTGCCACACTTATGTACAGACTGGGGAGCATAACCCATCATTCTACGCAATTTCAAATCCCCCCTCCACATGCACAGTTTAGACTACCAATCAGCAGTTTCACTGCATGTCCTACTCTACCCAGCATGTCTATGCATGTGACAAATAAATATCCTTGTACCAAACATATTTTTTAGACTGTGCTCTCACCTTTGAGATGCTCTCACCCCTTACTCCCAGAGTTCGACTGTTTACAACCTGACAAAACAGAAAATCCCATAAAATTATGTATTTTCATATTTTTTCTTTGTATTTAACTACAGCAGTTGCTACTTTATTTTAATTTGTTGTGGAACTTACCCCACTGTTCTGGCATACAATGGAATATGACAGAGTTCCATTGTACTTTGGGAGAGAATGGTAAAAAATGTATTACAGATGAGAAATAAGAAAATTCTTTGAGGTTATATGGTTATAAATATAGGTGGTTAAACATTTTTGACAAAGCCATGTTAAAATTATACTGTTAAGGAAAAAAACAATCTGTCACTAATTACCTCTGTTAGTTCATCTGCATCCAGGGGTTTCTTTGCATCTACTGTAGCAAATGCTGCCCCAGGAGTATGGGTAAGTTCCAAGAAGGAGAGGCAAGCCAGACATGAGGGCGACTCAAGTTTCAAAGTTGTGTCTGATTGGACATTAACCAGTTCTAATGTACCTATTAATAGCAGATGAACAGAATCAGGATCAGAATATATAATTAGTTAGGTTTGTAACAGAAACGATATAGATACTGACTTAAATGATAAGTAATTGAAGAAATATTGTGAACTGGAAAGCGAATCTGTAAAGGTGTGTGATATAGTAAAAATTCAAGTCAAGAACATAAGAATAAATACACATAATTGTTTACCTTGATATCCCTTTTCGGTTCTTTGAAATTCATGCGCAATGGGGCTTTGACAATTTATAGTTGTCCCTGAAGAATAATAGCAGTGTAGCATGGTAAAACTTCATTAGAAATTTCACCAAATATTACATGGACTAATAGCAGGGCAGTTTGGGGCCCAATACGTTTCTGTCATGCAAATGAAGTAATATGTGAATGCATCTGCAAACCTAATATGGTTTAAAACTTCCACTGAGTTGCACTTTGGGATATGGATTTACTATGCTTGTTATAATGAGTTATTATTGCGGTAGTATTTGGTGTGAATGGGTCTTAATACTGTGTACAGGAACCATAATATGAGTAAGCATTTGCATAACTTATGCAGACCCTTACAGACCCTTTAATGAATTATTATTTTTGTATTATTCTGAACCCATCCTAACACTCATTACATGCGACCTCTCATTACATGCATTACATGCAACCTCACATCAATAACCCCTCTACATCCTCAGGGGTGGACTAATGAACAGGCCTACCAGGCCCAGACACAGGGGGCAGAGATCCCAAGAGGCCAGACCAAATTGCCCCTCAACCCCCACACACACATCGTAATCCCCTTCCTCAAGGGGCCTCATGTACCAGGTAGCATAGTGTACCTATGTCAGGTAAAACCCCCCATAGAGGGTGCTAAGCTCCAGGTCAAATTAACAGCCCCTCTCTACACCATATGTGAAAAATTAAGGGGGGAGGGGGGCTCAAGACAATATTTTGCCCTGGGACTCTCGATTCCTTAATCTGCCCCTGTGCATCCCATGGTTTCAGTGTTATGAAGTCACACATAAATAAAAAAAACTATATTTAAGATTTACATTTTTAGATTTTGTGACCCATTATAGTACAGTATATTCTTTCTCTTACTGTACTTACTTTCAGGAAGGCCCCAGATGCCGTCTGTAAACATCAGCCCCGACAACAACACAGTCCAGACACAGCGGGTTATTATCATGTTTCCCAACTCTGCGTAGAGGTATCTGTAGCAAAAACCACCTAAAAAAATGTGAATAGCAATATTGCTACTCAATTTCAAAAAGAGTCATCAAGAAAAGCATGTTTTGATGTCTCTGTGTCGACAGGGACCTCTGTATTCTTTCTTCTGTTTAATGAAGAAGTGAGTGTTGAGCAACACCTGGTAGAGTAACATGGATATAAAACACACTCTCATAAATCTGATAAGAGAGTGCAGAGGTCAATTCGTCTTTTGTTTGAGGTGAATGAACTTGTTTGTAGTGTAATATGCAAGGAATGGGGAGAAAAAAGAGAAAGAGAGAGAGAGAGAGACAGAGACAGAGACAGAGACAGAGACAGAGACAGAGACAGAGACAGAGACAGAGACAGTAGGACTGACAGTCTGCAGGGTTGGAAGACGTGGTTTGGTCTGGGATACCAGGGAGCATTGTGTAGGTGACATGGTCCTAATAAATGGGATACTAATAAACCTAGGTCCTCACCAGAGTATTAGCTGTGGTAACCTCACAGATTGAGATTTAATCATTTAAAAAGTGGTTCATTTTTTTTTTTTTTTTTTGTGGGCCACCTTGTATATGACTTAAACGACAATAAAACCCACTTGACCTGCCTTGCCTTTGTTGGGCCTGCTGTGGTGGTTGTTAATCAGTAACGGAAAACAGCACTGTGCTCAGAATATCTTTCACACAGCAAAACCCTTTAGCCGTTAGCTTTTATGACCTTTACAGTATAGCTGCCTAACCTGTCTCACCTCGGAGATTAAATATCCTCCAGTCCTTTATATCCTTTCAGTACAGAAAGACCTCTAGAGTTAGCCTGGTAAACCAGCCCCTCATACTTAATTTTGTTTCGTACAGAGGGCCTGGCAGTGCTGTAATGAGAAATTATTTCTTCCTGGAGGTGGGCACTCTGGTGAAGTTTAAAACAAGTGGCTCTGCCTTTACCCAATTGCTATTGTCTGGTTGTGACATATGCAATTAGCTTGCCTACGCACTGCAATTCAAATGTAGCACACAAAGTCAACATCATCGCTCATGAGCACTCTCTCTGTTCCCTGATTGGCTAAATCCTGCCATATCCCTGATTGGCTGAATACAGCCATGTATTAGACACAATGAAATGAAGTACGAAGGGCTGGTTTACCAGGCTAATCTAGAGGCAGGACAAAGGCTCAAATGTGGCGAGGTGTGGCATAGCAAATGTATAAGCTCATTGGCTCCCATAAGGACACAAGGCTTTCTGACCTATGTTAACTCCATTGCAATAATACAGTAGAAAATGACCTGCCACTGGCAGCTGGGGAATATCTGTAGCCTAACTCACCTGTGCTGGTAGGAGGGACCTGGCAGAGAACCATTAAGCACTGTGTTAAAATTATTACAGGACAATTCTCTTACATGTATGCATTTTATTTCAATGTAGTTTCACAGTACATTGTATCTAACCACAATCACCACAAGGGTGCTTCCTCTGACAGCCACACTCTGAAACATCTCCAACTATGTTAACGCTGAGCCTTCACGAGTTATTAGTAACCCACGGGTACAGAGTGGAGACAGAATGCCTTCCCTCAAAATCCTCCTCCAATACAAATGCACTGAGTTGAGGAGTGCACAGTACAAATGGTTATGACATCTCTACATCTCTCCATTGCTTACAAAAGGTAACACACACACATTACACCGCATGCATTTAGCTGAGGCCCATTAAGTACATTTCAAACTTTAGATAATGACTGGGAAACAGCACAGATTGCAAGCAGGTAAATGCAAAGAATTGTGTTCATTCTGAGAAAAACTTCTGCTGTTACCAAACAGATTGTGAAACTGAGCCTTTTTTTTTTGTCTTTTTTAACTATAATTCCTTAACTACAATGCAATACTTGACATTAAAGTTCCACTTCGAACCCATAATGAACTTGCAGTAGTGCTACAATGTTATTCACAAGGCAATATGCGACAAGTACACTGTCAATGGTCAGTCGTACCTCTTTTAGGACTTCTGCATCCAGGGGTGTCTTTGCCACCACCGTTTCAAATGGATATCTAACAGTAACGAGGTCCAAGAATGTGGCACAGACAGGACATGATGGTGTCTCAAGGGTTAAACTTGCTCCTTCTGGCCGTTTGAACAGTTCTATGGTACCTGATAAAGAGAAATAAAATAGGCCATTCAGATGAAATATACATATTATATACATATAACATACATGTATAACTATTTACATTTTTGTAAAAAAAATATTTAAGTCTTTAATTCAAGTACCCTCGAGTGTAAAAATCAGAATTTTAGACAGTGGTGTATATTTTAAAATGTAAATGGGTGACCCCTGCACCAGGTGTGACCCCTAAAATTAACCCTTAAATAAATAACATGACGTTTAAAGTTACGACTGTCAGTCAATAGACAATGTTCTTCTTTATTTACCCTTGTATCCCTCAGGAATGGCGGGGAATAGATGCGGTAAGGGTTCTTTACAGTCTATGTGTGTGGCTGCAGAGGAAGAGCAGGAAAGAAGCATGGCAGACAAAATGCATGAGACATGACAATTGCACACACTAGCCATTAATGAGGTTACAGCAGTGTTTCATGGCAGACAAAGAGTATAAGACATGACTATTGCACACACTAGCCATTAATGAGGTTACAACAGTGTTTCATGGCAGACAAAGTGTCTGAGACATGACTATTGCACACACTAGCTGGTAATGAGGTTACAGCAGTGTTTCTCAAAGTTTTTTAGACCAAGGACCACTTCCGCCCCTTAAAAAAACCTCACGGACCACTCCCCCTATCTGATGCTAACAGCGCTATGTAAATGCATGAATTGGTGCACTATCACAGCCCTAAGTAGGGAAAAGCATGGTAATGATGTACATGTCATTTAAACACACTGTGCATACAGTAGCATAGATAGCTTAACATGAAAATAGCTCACAGACTACTTAGAATGTATTGTGGACCATTTATTGTGTACATATTTGTTAGCTTATTATGTCCTTTTGTAAGTTGCTTTGGATAAAAGCGTCTGCTAAGTGTAATGTAATGACCACCAGTGGTCCACGGAGCTCACTTTGAGAAACACTGGCTTAGAGCATCTCATAGTAAGCAGCTGCCTCCTAACTCATAAGCAAAACAGACAGTTAAAACTCAGCTCTACTGTACAGGGATAATTTGTAAACCTACACAGTCATAAATCAAGGTTACCTTTGTTTTGCTTTTTTTACTAGCAGGGAGGTGCCTAATGTTGTTTGTCTATCTATGTAATGTTGTTTGTCATAACAAGCTTTATTTAAAATATTTTGTGAATGTTTTATGTCAAGGTTACCTTAAATTTACTTACATGCAGGAAGGCCCGGAATGCCCTGTGTAAACCCAACTCCCCATGGCAAGAGAGTCAAGACACAGCAGGCGATAATCATGTCTCCTTTGTTATGTCCCATTACCTCCAGTAGTGGTGCCTGTAGCAACCATCACAAAAATACTTGTGGTAGCGCTACTACCCAATTTCAAAAACAAATGTTCATGTCTTCGGTGTTCTCTGTTTCCACCATTCTACTCACTGAACAAGGAACTGTTAGAGGACTTCTGATGAAAAGCTCTGAGATATTGTTCATCTCCTATAAAGTCATTAGCAGGTCCAGAGGTGAGTCTGTATCACAAGTTGTTTCAAGCCTCTGGGTTAAAATGCAGGACAAGAAACAGTGCTTACGTAAACGTGACGTCTGACATCATCTACACATGATATAAATACAGTTCTTTTAAGTGTGTACATTGGGGATGTGTTCATTTGTCAAGCAACTTACTAGGAATAAGAATCTCCACAAACAAACATGCTGATTTTAAGAAACTAAAATCAACAATCACAAACCAGTTAAGTGGCAGTGGATGAAATGTTTGCAAATGTCAATAACACATCCAAAAATAAATCCTAAAATAGATCTCAGTAAAGTGTTTGATAAATAAACACATCGTCAAAGCAAAAACTTGTTAGATGCCTTATCCTGTATATACACTGTTTCTTGCCCTGTAAGTTACACCCAAGAGTTGTTCTTTGACCTTAATTGGCCTGCAGTAGAGACTCAACCATTATTACTTTATGGGCAGTTGTCAGTGTTCGAGAGCCTCTATCAGAAATTGCCCAGCAGTTCCTTGTTTGCTGAACAGAACGAAGGAAAGCTAGGGCTCTCCATTGGCAAAGAAATTACAATATGTTGTTCTTGACAGCTTATTTTGAAATTGGATAGCCATTTCAAAGAATCTCTATCACATCACTACTACTTTTTTCTTTCTTTTTCCTTTTTTTTGCTGCTGTGGTTGCTGCTACGGTTCCTTACTACGGACAGAGTTGGGAGCCATGTGTATCACCTGCTGGGTCTGGACTGTCCTGCTGCTGGGACTGACTTTTGCAGACAGCATTCAAGGCCTTCCTGCTAGTAAGTACAGTCAAGGAAGTAGATCAGGACTATTCAGGGGGCCCAGAGCTTCACAGGGGCCCACATAGAACTATATTATGGTTGGGGTTGGGCCCCAAAATTATTTTATTTCAGGGGGGCCACAATGCTTAGCAGTGCCCCTGAGTACAGTACAGTGAAGTTACTTTAAAGCCATAATAATCACTTAAGTAACAGTGTGGAGCCACTTCAATGACCATTATGTACTACTTTATGCTTGAAGAAATCAATGGCAATAACCTTTTTTGTGTTTGGATGGTCATGCAATTCATTGTATGGTTGGTTATAGGGTAATGTGTACTTTATATATATATATACAAGTGTTATATATACAGTATATATATATGTTTGTGTGTGTGTGTGTGTGTGTGTGTGTTTTGTAGTCATGTGGCTAACACAGTGACATTTGTGATATGTACAGGATTAGTTTTTTCTTACATAATGTCTCAGCATAACATCATGCTATGCAACCACGGATGATTAAATTTAAATGTTTTGCTCTGGCGAGGTAAATTTATCTCGAGGAAGATTTCAAATAGGCATAGGCTGAGCAAATACCACATTACTGCTAATGTTACTGCATGTTAAGTCAGATTCGGTAGGTTTTGAGAGATAAAAAATCAAATCTTTGGCTCCTAGAGGGCAGTTTGGTGGTGGCTGATGGACCCTATTTTGAACACGAAATCTACAATGCAGCTATTTCTGAAAATACGGTAAATGTTATTGTTTTAATACTTGGTTTTTAACATTGACACATTTTGTTTCTAAAAATAAAGAGCCACAGACATCTAATGTGCTTATTTATCTCAATGTCTTTCTTTTTTATGGTCCTGTCTTTCTGTTTGTTTGTTTTTTTTTTTTTCAAATGTCCTTACATGTGGATCCATCCAGCTTAACTTTTGCACACACATTTGTCCAGGTTGGACTACTAGAAAACATCAGCCCTGCTCCAATAAAGGCTCATGGTGGAAACGACACAATAATTTACAGCATCAGGACAGGTAACCACAATTAGGAGCAAGACAAGGTGAAATTAACCATCATACAGTAGGCCTTAACTTTACTAGCATCACATTCTAAGGCCCAAATAAGATTTGGAGCAAAAACCACCTTTGAAGTCTTAGGTAAAGTAAAGGTTGTCTTTATTGCATCCTGTTATTCTATTTGCCATACTGTTGCTAGCATAGATATTTCAAGATTTAGTGAAATTATTTAACAGCCCATTTTAAATGCTACATTTCTTACATCTTTTCAAATTCTGAGTGTGAGAGTCAAGCCCCTGTTAATAAAAGCAATGTTTGTAACTCTGTAAAAAGCTCCATGAAATGCTCCCTCAATGTCATTTTTATCCACAGTGCTCTCAAGTGAATACCAGGAAAATGTTCTCATCGACAGCAGGACTGGTGTCATCACTGTCCGAAAGGAGCTGGACCACGAGAAAACAAATATAGTGATCTTGGTCATACAGGTAAAAGGAGAATGTTAAGTGTCATACAACAACATTAACTTCATTTTAGTCACATTCACTCAAGAATTAGCAGCAACACAACAGACAATCAGTTGCTACACATCTGAATAGTGCATTACCAGCTAAACTATTCAATATTGACACTGCTGTGGTTTGATTTTTCTAGGCTTCACTGGAAAATAACAGCCAGAAGACAGCAGATGCTACGGTACGGTAACTCTACTTTACCATTGCCTACAGTTTGCTAAAAACAGTGAAACATTTAGCCTTAATATGTTCCTATTATATAGAACTATTGGTTACACTTTATTTTACAGTCTGTATCACAGTTTGTCTACATCATGAAGTACCAAACATGAAGTAACAAAGTTTGGAACAATATTTAACATTACGTACACTGTACTATAGAGTTAAGGGTAGAATTAGTGCATACAGTATGTAACGTATATACAGTGTTACATAATATTACATGTTAATACATTTAGCTATTCAGATATAAAATATATAAAAGGAACTGTTCATATTAAATGTTACCAAACTTATTATATCTGGAAACACACAATAAAGGCTACAACCAATACAGTGAGATGGGTAAGGCAAGGCAAGGCAAGTTTATTTGTATAGCGCATTTCATAAACAACTGCGATTCAGTGTGCTTCACAAAAATAAAAGCAAAGGACAATATGTAAAAGCATAAAAGATAAAGTAAGTGTAGAAGCATAAAAGGTAAAATAAGTGTAAAAGCATAAAAGTAAACTCTAATAGTCTCTCTTTCTTTCTTTTTTTAACTCTACATCCTCACGCTGTTTCACACAACTTGCCGATTGTCTTGTCTTGCATTGTGTATGTATCGCTCCATCACCAGGTGACAGTTGAAGTGGAGGATGTGCAAGAGCCGCCAGTGTTCTGTCAGGAAGTGTACACAGCGGAGATATGGGGGGTGGTGCCACTCGCTTATTCTGTTGGGGAAGTCAAGGTTGGATAACACTGCTGTTTTCACTCACTGCCAGCAAAACAATACATATTCAACAAAAACAATACATCATCATACTGACAGCTTAAGAACAAATGTTCACCTGAATCTCTGAAGGTGGTGATGTACACGGAAACTTTTTGTGCAATGTTGCCAGGAAACATGACTAATTTGATTTTTTTGTTGGGATGATTGTGAAAAGCAGAGTGTGAATGACCCATCCATAATTGGAGGGTGCTACCTTTTA
This sequence comes from Coilia nasus, assembly GCA_027475355.1. NCBI lineage: Eukaryota > Metazoa > Chordata > Actinopteri > Clupeiformes > Engraulidae > Coilia > Coilia nasus. The sequence continues at coordinate 9,774,435 of CM050198.1, forward strand.
TGGGGCGGTACTACCTTTTACAATTTACATTAATTACATTAATATGTCTGTACCTCCCAACCCTGCTATTTTTAACTCTTTGGGAGGTACTGTAATTTGAACTATGGTGAAAAGGTGCCTACCGCTGCTCTCAGTTGTCCTGATAAAAATGTGTTGCCTAATACAAATGATGAAGCCCCCAAACAACTTCTGTAAGCAATGTTGCTCTGCAACATTACTCAAAAAGTTGCCCGTTGTATCGCTATCTTTAGAGTTCTAATTGAACAACCAATACACAACCTTTGAAGCATGTTTGTAGAAACGGTGATGGTGCATGATTTCTATGTTTTAGCATTACTGTATATAATTTCTCCAGAGTTGTAGATTTGGTGCAGTGCAGTAGATATGTTGCATTTTTGCCAGAGGCCTTGCTCTGATGTGATTGACATGAACTGAATAATAGTTTCTTCTTATGACATCTTGGGTTTAGTGTCTCTCCCCAATGTCTCAACCCCAGGCCACAGACCCTGATGAGGGGGAGACTCAGATGCTGCAGTACTTCCTGGTGGAGCCCAGCTCTCTGTTTGCAGTGGAGCCATCTAGTGGCCAGGTGGTTGTAATGTCAACTCTTCAGAATGGGACGGTGACCCTGAAGGTGAAGGCAACAGACCCACATGGACTCTACGACACAGCAACAGTAGAGGTGAGCCGAAATTAACGCAAATTAACAATATGAAGAAGGGAAATATGAAAAACAAAATACTAATATTTTTTTAATTTGTTAGATATCAATATTGTCTTCTTACATTTTTACTTTCATTGCAAAATAAAGTCATAATGTAGAGTAATGCATTGGCAAATGATTTATGTAGACTGACATTGATACATTTTTTTTTCAAATGTTAGAATTATGTGAATAATTATGTGATTTCTTGTCCACAGGTGACTGTTGTAATAATCATGAGAAATTTCGTCCAAATATCCATCAACCAGCCTTTTGACAGAGTAATGAGCCGAGTTCTGGAGACTGCAAGGTGACTGTTGTTTCTGTAATAGGAAACCATTTATTTTTCATTCTTTTTTTATATTTCTCTTTCACACAAACACTTTTACTTCCCCCCAGTGCGCTTCAGGGTGGACTTGGACTGCAGGTGACGATAATGAATGTGACCAGCGTCAGTGGCGGGAATACTGTGGTCAGTTTTATCGCCACGGACACCAATGGCGCCATGGTCACACCGGAGGACATCAAAACGTGAGTTTACTTGAGATACACGACAGTATCACAACAACAATAATGACAGCAGCAAAACTCTTAACTAGTCTTGCTTCAGAGGAAGAAACAATGTGCACTGTTCCTTCAGTCCAAACAGGTTTCGATACTTGTTAAGCAAATGTTACATTATGACAGTTAAATTATGTGTTAAATGGATGGAAAATATTTCATATCCACAAGACGTGTGTTACAAACATCAGCTTGCCTGTACTGTGTGTCTGTGTGTGTGTGTGTGTGTGTGTGTGTGTGTGTGTGTGTGTGTGTGTGTGTGTGTGTGTGTGTTTTGTTTTTTTTTCCCACAGCAATCTAAGGATTAATAAGGACAGGGTTCAAGCAGAGCTTCAGAAGGTGTTTGGACCTGACACACACTTTGAGATTGTTGAGGGGGAGTCAAGCTGGGACAGTACCCTAGTCACTACCCTGGTAGTGATCCCATTAGTTGTCATTCCTGCCACTGCCGGGGTTTTATGGCAAGTATCATTACATGAGATTACATTATATTACATTACACTTGGCAGACGCTTTTATCCAAAGCGACTTACAAAAGGAGGACATAATAAGCTAACAGATGTGAAGAGAACGTCGAAGGCGCCTATATAAAGAGATGGTTAGTAGAGATTAATTTTGTTAGGAAGGGAAGCAGTCTTGGAAAAGAAGGGTTTTCAGGTCGAAGTATCATCTTACATACCTCACAAATCAGATGTAAAATTTAGTATGCCTAATTATTCCAATAGTAAATAGGCATTCTAGGCTCCATTGCTGAAAAATCTCCTTCCATATTCTCTTTCATCTATATACATTTTCTTCACAAAAATTACCATTGTTTCTTTGGATGTGAAAATATGCATCTGAGGTAAACAAAAATGTCGAGAACAAGTGCATCTTCAATTATTACATGTAACACGGAGATAGTAACATGTATAGTATAAAACAATACATATCATGGTGAGTTTCTGGTTTAAGAGGTTTAAGCAAAAAAAAAAAAAAAAACTTTGAAGTTGGCAAAAAAAAAAACAACAAAAAGAACAAAAGACATATACATATTAATGAGAATATGCATGTTAATGAGAAATTCTTCAAAAATCCTACATTATTATTTATTATGTGTTGACAGGTTCCGGAAAAGAAGAAACATGCAGCCTGGACAGTATCAGATGTGTTTACAACGGCGGTAGGTCTTAAAATAATAAAAATCAGTTTTATACAGAATAACTACAGTAGGTACTGTGAACACACTGCTCTAAAGTTTCTTTTTCTTGCTGTTATTACAGGAGGGAAAGTGCAGATTCCATGCAAGGCATAGCTAATTTTTGAGAAACTGATATGCAGTTCCATTATACTCCATTATAACTCCATTATCCATTATACTCACGAAGGAAACAACATTGACAGTGCTGTTGTTAATTCCTGAATTCACGCAAATCAAACAAACAGGGAGTTTTTCCTCACCCCTGTTGCTCCCTGGGGACACTAACAACCGACTGTGCCTAAATGAACTTTCCTCGTCTAGTGCCTCTGATCTGCAAAGACTGCCGACCTATGTTCACATAAGAGCCCACATTAACAGGGCATTGCATAGTTCTAGTGCCACTGGACTACAAAGATTGCTGACTGGGGGCTACAAGGACTGCCTACCTGTGTTCATGCAAGAGTCAGTCTGCTACTGTCTTTATCTGCTCCGACACCACTGAACCGCAAGAAATGTTGTCCTGTAACAACCCTGCTAAACTGTAAAGCACTTTGAGCTGCATCTTGCATGTATGAACTGTGCTATACAAGTAAAGTTTATTATTATTATTATATTATTGTTAATGTGGGATTCTGTCCAATTTGTCATCACCACATTAGAGAGAAGTGTCATGGCCAGTCCAGTAATAACACAGATCTCTTCTTTGTTGCAGTTTTGTTGTTTATTAACTGTAAACAGTAATACTTTCTTTCCCAGTCCACTATTTACCAGGTGTAATACTAACACTTACCAAGATATCTGTGGTTAGGTGGTTTCATACAGTACAGACTTGAGAATGACAGATATTTTTACTGCATGTAGTACCAACCTAATCAAACACATCTCTGCAGTATTGTGAGTACCAACCTACAGTAAGCACAGATGTCTCCACTGTGAGTATCAGGCTAACCACAGTTGTTTTGGTGTATTGGCTCAGTATTTGTCTACATTAGTTAGTACTCTAGTCCAGGGGTTCCCAAACTTTTCAGACCGCGACCCCCAGTTTTAAGCTGCTGACGACCCGCGACCCTGCAACCATTCTCTGTCACGTGCGCATGTTCTCACTCTCTATCGCTCTCTTTCTCCCTTCCTCTCTCATAATGTTTCTGTGTTATGCATGCAAGGCAGTAGAGCAAAAACAAAACTGAACACAATCTCTGAACTAGTGTATTTTATTACCAAACTCACGAGCGAAAACAAATAGGCAACATCCCATCATAACGTATATAAAATGCTGAGCATATACGGACATATTACAAATATTACGAACAAAATCCAAATCGTCGCTATTGCTGCTAGTTTCATTAAAGTTTCCCCAATCGTGTGGGCCATTTTTGTTTGTGCAATTAAATATGCCACCTCATATGAAGCCGTCTGTTGCAGAGATAGTTGTTTGCTTAGTGATGGGTTTCTTCTGCCCCTGTAACACTCTGTGTACCTGATTTATAATAATACACGTGAAAACCCGACGCTGGGACACAGATTTAGGTGATCGCCAGAGGAGAGTCTGCTGATAGCTATGCTAATGGGGCAGGGCAGATCAATAGAACGACAACAGGTCACACATTTGATGCCCGCTAATGAGAGGGTGACGATCCTCTGGTTAGCAAACAGGCAATAGCATAATTTTTGGAAATCGTCTCGAGACCCCCCTCCACTGCCCTGCGACCCCCCCCCCCGACTTTGGGAACCACTGCCCTAGTCTGGTAAACCAGCCCCTTGTACTTCATTTCATTTTTGTACAGAGGGTCTGGAGTGGAGGCTGTGAGAAAAGATTTCTTCCTGGAGGTGTGGACTCTGCTGACGTTTAAAACAAGTGGCTCTGCCTTTACCCAAGCGTAACATCTGGTTGTCATGTATGCATGTAAGCCTACCTACGCACTACAATTCAAATGTAGCACACAAAGTCAACGTCATGGCTCATGAAAACGCTGTCTGTTCACTGATTGGCTAGGAGTTGCTTGGTCCTCTTACATGCTCCTCAACGGCCTCCGGTCTAAACCCTCTGTACAAAATGAAATAAAGTGGCGGGTTTACCAGGCTTTTAGTATCCCACATGATCCCATCCCATATGATCACATGTACCATGTCTTCAATAGCTAGTAAATGGTGGACTTTATAATAGAGTCTTACCCCATAATTCAACGCCATGCAGGACTGCGTTTTTGTTTTTGTTTCATTCTTTCTGTAGTAGACAACTGTATGTGTATGATATATTTGTAAACTAATGATCTTTTAAACACTCATACACTGCACTAACAATTAACTGTGAACATATTATTCATGGCTGTAATGTTTAGATAACTGTGTTTTATGTACTGTACCGGAAAAAGAAGTGAATAGTTGTTTTGTGAAAAATAAAAAAAATATATATTTATATAAAATGAAATGACACATCTTCTTATTTGCTTTTAACTGTAATGCACATGTGAAACACTAAGTGTGCAGTGTATATGTGTGAGTAAAGTGAACATTTTTGTTTTGTTCTGTAAACTACTGACAACATTCAAAATTCCAAATTCAACTGACACTGGAAAGGAATGGCTGTCATACATGTAGAGATTCTGATTTTAGGAAAAATTTCAGTGGTCTCTTATTTTTTCCAGAGCTGTATATCATATAGTTGGCTTAATATGTCCCGCATACACTTTGCAGATGGTTTGTTGACATTGTTTAATTTTGTTTCTTGTTTACTGACTAAACTTAATAAAACCCAACACCGAACCCTAACCCTACCCATAGCAAAACACAGAATTTCAAAAGACATTGTATTAATAGTCTCAGCATCTATATATACTCTAAGGTAAATGTACAAACATTATCTTTAAAAAGTGAAAGAATAGTAAATGTCCTGGTGGAATCCAATGACAGTCTGTAACCATATACAGACTGGAAAGACTTGGATAGTGTTAACAGCACTAGGCACTAAGGGGTTATCCTGGTTGAAGCAAGGATCCACAAGCTATAGCACTGTGGGTGACTGTGTGAGACAGCATGCAAAAAATAAGAATTTTAACACTGAACTCAAAACATTCCTTTTGTAGCCTATAAAGTCATTCAGCATAGCATTTATGGTATTCCAGGTCTCCCAGCCAACCCTCTGAAATGTAATAGCACCATCTACAGCTGGGATTGTGGAATGGTTAATGTCAGGATGATTTAGATGTAATAATAATACTACTACTAATACTACTACTACTACTACTGTACTACTACTACTACCACTAATAATAATAATAATAATAATAATAATAATGTGATTATGTAACAAGATAAAACATATCACCTTAGACAGAAGAGTAAATAAACAAATCCACCAGTTGTTCCATGCTGAAGGAGCAGCAGCTGAAAGTCAACAGGGCAGGGTAGGGCAGGATTTGAACCTGTAGCTCTCCAATCCCAAGACCAACTCCCTAGCCACTACACAACAGAGCACCCGAACAATTCACACAGAATGCCTCACCTTCACACATGGGTGGCGATAGCTGACATGCAAGGTGCCAAGCAGCACACTGGGAGTAGGATGTGCTTTAGTGTCAAGGACTAAAGGACAAGTTAACCTAGCCAGGAGAAGGTGGAACTGAGCCAGCGACACTTCGGTTGCTGGGCGACTCTTCTACCACCGGAGTCACTGTCGTCCTGCTTGTTGAGGATATGGAATAGAATGCACACAGTATGTCTGTGTAGATTCTCGTTCATCCAGGTCATGGTAGTCAACGGAGCTAAGTTGTTAGCAACTGGACTTCCTTTTGTAGCCAGGGGCGTCGCCAGACATATTTTACTGGGGCACATGCCCCAGTATTGGTCTGTGGTGCCCCAGTATACATTTCACCAGTAAAAAAAAAATGCTTTATAGTTTTACGTCTACATGGCATAGTCTACAGAATGACCACATAGCTACTCAATATGGCAACTCATTGATACTTTATTCACTCCATACACAATGCACACATGGCTACTTAATATGGTAATTTATTCATGCAACTTTGGCTGTGACTTAACGTCTAACAACAGTGTCTGAGCACCATTTCTTACAGGTTAGCGGGTAAATTGCTCATCATTGTTGTTTTTTGTGGATTTAAATGTTACAACTTTACTTTTTATGTTTAATGTATGAGTAGGGTGACCAGATTTCCAGAGTCTAAAACCGGGACACTATGTGTGACGTCATGCGCGTGCAGGCATTGTCGTGTAGTAGTCTAGTCTGCTATCAAAGAAAACCGTTAAAACACGACCGCTGTATACTGCAAGATACATTGTAACATTGACTGCGAAGATTTCCCAGAGTGCACCTACCATTGTCACTCACACACACACACACACACACACACATTTACAAAAATGTAACAGTTTTGTATATGCGATCGCTGTAATTTGGGCAGCTTGATGTGGTGTTGGGTGAAAACCGGGACATTTTTGCGTCCCGACGGGCTTTTGTCGGGACTCGGGACACGCGACTAAAAATCGGGACTGTCCCGGTCAAACCGGGACGTCTGGTCACCCTATGTATGAGGCAGCTGTCATGCAAGCTAGTTCTGGCTGTAAATTGAAGTAGCCTACTGGAGACGTTAGCTGCTGTCTTTTAGCTAACTGGCATATGCCTATTATTGATCTATGTAACTGTTAGCCTAGCACTGTGAGCTCCCACACTCGGTGTGGACGATGTTTGATGAGAATATCAACATAATCTGATATGTTTGTTTAGTTTGAAGCACTCTTTATGGTTTTTTTTAATGATAAATAAGTGCTCTTTTTTTTTTTTTTTTTGCTTTGCGCGCTCGCATTAATTGTCTGTGCCCCACTACAGTAGGTCTAGTGACGCCCCTGTTTGTAGCTTGAAGATGTTTCACCTTTTATCCAAAAGGCTTCTTCAGTTCTGGCTTGATGATGGGAAAGAAGCCTGAAGAAGCCTTTTGGAAGGTGAAATGTATTCAAGCTCCAAACAGATGCCCAGTTGCTTACAACTTAGCTCTTTTGAATACACACAGTAAATGTATTTGTGATAGTAAAGGTGTTGTGTGAATAGGCCGAGCAGGAAAAGTACTACGTAAGGAACTAAAATAATCTCACTCTTTAACTTCTTTATTGGTCACACGTAAGCCAGCCAATGGTGTAGAACCTGCTTTGAAATTACTTACACACTTTGAACCTTTTATTACTTTATTGGCAAGCTACGCCTAACCAACTGTTCCTTGACTTCATGGAGAAACGTTTGCCTACAAAGACATGAAAATATGTTGCTCTTAATGGCTTTTTTGTGAAATTGGATAGTAATAACAAAGAAAACCTCAGCCTTTCTCCAAATGTTGTATATTTTTTTCTTATTGGATTTCCATTAAGATATCTCTAAAGGTGGAGTTTAGGACTTCTAAGAGGGAGACATGTTAATCGCCCGTTGCGTATGGACTACTTTGTTGTCGGGCATCTGGTTTACATGCAGCACAAGGGGCAACACGGCAGGTAAGTTAAGTTAATAAAAAATAAATAAATACATAACTAAACAATGTTATCTGCGTTACCAAGGCTTGTCAGTTCTATTTCTGCATTCTGAATGTCCTCTGACAGGGTTTATGGATGGGTTGGGCAGGGTTCACGGTATACCTAAATAAAATGTATACTGTATTATACAATTATGTATGGGTCTGTTTCAAACATAGTTTTCAACATAATTTATGTACAGTACTTCACAAATGCAAAACATTACAAGGCCTATGGATCGTCTTTTTAGGACAAAAAGAAAGTGAGTGAGTAGAGCCATTCAAACCATCTGCTTTGTTATTTAAAGGACATTATTTAAATACTTTTAGGATTTCCAGCTGCATTAATATGTCATTTTAATTCCTTGAAAAGAAAGGAGCAACTGTTTACTGTCAGACAGGCTAAACTCATTACTTGTGTACGTATGACAATGTTTCACTGACTTTCTGCTCTGTGTTCTACTGTCATTGTCCTGCAGAGACGTTGATAAATTGCCAACACCCCAATCCATTTAAATATCCAGACATCAGTGAGGGACATTCAGGTGAGAAATCTCTCTGTATCTGTAAATTACCATCAATTATTTGGCAGTTTATCAAACGACAGCATTAACTAACTAAAAGATCATGAAAACCCTTCTTTTCCGAGACTGCTCCCCTTCCTAGCAAAACTACAGTAATCTCTACTAATCACTTTTTTACCTAGGTGCCTCGGCTTGAGTCTGTGTGTGTAGGGTGTGTGTGTATGAAGTGTCCCTGCCCCGGGAAACTTAGCTAAGGCACATGTATCTGCTTGTGTGTATGTGTGTCGTCTGTTTACTCTGTGTTTCTCTACACCTCTGTTAGCTTATTAGTTCTCCTTTTGTAAGTCGCTTTGGATAAAGTGTAATGTAATGTAATGTAACTTTACAACACATTGTGTTCAAGGATCACACCTTCCCATTTAACATATCACTCCATTCACTAAAATCACAGCATTTTGACTGTGAGGTAACAATGAAATAGGTACCCTCAAGTTTCCATATAAAACCTTAAATGATTGAGTTTATTTAATGTGGATGACTAACAGTACACTGGATGTTAGGTACACTGGAAAGAGTCAAAGTCGAAACCCCAGCAGGAGAAAGCATAGCCCTTGAGTCCCCGTCATGCCCAGTCTGTCTCTCCTTCTTGGACCTCAGTCACTCTCCTGGAGATGAGTTTGCAACAGTGAACACAAAGAAGCCACTGGATGCAGAGGCACTGGGAGAGGTAGACTGTTACTCTTTGTTTCTTAACTTCAAGTTGGATTTGGTTACCTTATGGCTGACACAAATGATAAATGATGTAAAATATGTATGCTGCACAAATGCTGTCCTAGTTACATCTGTTTCCTTTCTGTGATTTTGTGTTTTCTCTCCCGAAGTACAATGAAACTCTTTCTTACTCAATTGTCTGTTTGGAAAGTGGGGTAAGTTACAGCCATCAGACCTATGGCTATTATTGCTGAAGTTAAAACATTACATTATTTTAGATCCCATCAATCTGTAGATGTTATTATTATAAGCACTGTTCAAATATTATGTTCTGGTTTGTAAGGTCAATAACATCCGGAGTCTAAGAGTGAAAGACATAAATGATAATGCACCAATATTTGAGAAGGATGTGTACGAAGTACAGGTCCCAGAGGTAAGAACCCACTTTAAAACTACTGTTTACATGTAATGATCTTTTGTTAGTGAAATGTTTTCTAAAACTATTAAAGCGTTTGTTAGTGACCACAAGTTCTGGCAATCAGAAGTCTGATTTTCTTTCACAACATACCCTACCCTGCCCCCCGTTTATTTTTTTATTTTGTTATTTTTTTATTTTTTATGGAAAATCATTAAAATGTTGATCACAAACAATAGTTTTGCTTCTTATAGTCTATATAATTACATGGTATGTAATTGCTATACATACAGTTGTGCTCATAAGTTTACACACCCTGGCAGAATTGATGATTTCTTAACCATTTTTCAGAGAATATGAATGATAACACAAAAAACTTTTTTTCACTCATGTTAAGTGGTTGGCCAATGCCATTTATTGTCAAACACCCGTGTTTACTTTATTTACATCACAATGACAACAGAAACTATCCAAATGATTCTCTGAAAAGTGATTAAAGATCATCAATTCTGCCAGGGTATGTGAACTTGTGAGCACAACTGTATAAATATTATCATGATGCATGGCTCAAGTACAGCATCTTTTCTGGTGTTACAGTCTTTACCAGTGGGTAGTTTGGTGGTTCAAGTCAAAGCCACTGATGCAGATGTGTCTCCAGACTTTAACACTGTATACTACAGCATAGAGGTACGTCTGGGAGTCATCCAAGACATCAGAACAATGCATTTGCAGATTCATGTGTTGATGTTTTCTAACATCATCCTCTCTATCCACACAGCCACCTTCAGATATGTTTGAAGTGACGCCAGATGGATCAGTACTGTTGATGAAACAGCTGAACTACACCGTCACTAGTTTTTACAATTTCAACGTAACAGCCATGGTAAATATTGTGTCACCACAATATTACAGAAATTATCGTAATCGATAATTCGTATCGTCATTTTTCTATTTCACTAATTTAAGTTTTGTTCACTAGGACATTGGGGGTAACTCAAGTAACACAACTGTCATGGTCAACGTAACTCGTGGACTTTACTTTGAACATTCAATCTACAATGCCACTATTCCTGAAAATGAGGTAAATGTTACTGTTACACTACTTAGTTCAGACATCTGAAATTCGGCTGATTAGTGTGAGAGTAATTTGTTACTAAGAAGTCATTAAGAAGCCTTATTCCTATATTTGGCAATAAGGGTAGATAATATTCCATTTCTGTCCTTTCCATTCGTTTATGGTCCGGTCAAATAGAATGCTGCTTTCTGATTGGCTGGCGGGGTGTGCATTAATTTTGTCAAACCGTTCAACTACTGAAAGTAGTTCTAAAATTCTGGCATTAAGTTTAAGCACCATTCCATATCAATGCCTCATAGAATGGTAACTACAGCAACCAATTTAACGGTTGCTTTTCTGCTCTACTTTTTACCAACAGGTTGCATTAAAGAACAAACAAAGATTCCTAATTGTAAAGAAATTGTAGAATAATTTAAATGTTTCGACAAAGAGTTAAATGTTTCCCGAAATTACCCGTGGCCTGGAGTGTGGTAACCGGGCCATAGCCTGGTAAACCAGCCCCTCGTAGTTCATTTCATTTTGTACAGAGGATCTGGAGCGGAGGCCGTGAGAAATGATTTCTTCCTGGAGGTGTGGACTCTGTTGAAGTTTTAAAAAAGTGCCTCTGCTTTTACCCAATCGCTAATGTCTGGTCGTTACATACGCAATTAGCCTACCTACGCACTACAATTCAAATGTAGCACACAAGGTAAACATCATGGCTCATGAACACACCCTCTGTTCACTGATTGGACCGGTGTTGCTCAGTCCGCTTACATGACCCTCAAGAGATTCCGGTACCCAGACCCTCTGTACAAAATGAAATGAAGTACTGTACGAGGGGCAGGTTTACCAGGCTAACTGGCCCATAAGCAGTGAAGAAGTGTATGTCCGCTTCGCGTCGGGAGGTTTTTTGCCTCCGCCAGTGTTGATTAATTCCATCGAATGCAGGCCTCAGTGGCTGTTATCCCTAACTTACTGTCTGCTTTCACTGTCATGTATAAATTTCTCCAGGCTGGTCCATTCCAAGACATAAGCCCAGGCCCAATAATGGCTTACAATGACTACGACAGCAAGACAATCTACAGCATCAGCACAGGTACACGAAGAACCAGAACTGTTCTGGTTGCACTGTCATACAACACAAACAGAAATACACCTGGTTCTGTGTTTCTAGGATTTGCAGTGAATGCCCCCTCAAGCACATTTCTGCAGTTTTGTTTTTTAAATGTTAGAAGTTTGTTTGGCACAACTTTTAGCAAAGGACTGCAGAGGCATTTCCAGCTTTTAAGAACACCCCGAGTTTAGTTGGACCAGTTGTAAATTTAAATGATATGAGGTGGACAAAATGTGTTTGTAGACTGTCCCCATTGTAGACTATCTAAATTAGAGATGCATTACAAAACACACATAAATAAATAAGGTAGACATCTGCGGAATAATTTTGCCTGGCCAGGCTAGACTAAAAATCTCCTGACTGGCCTGGCAAAATCGTAGTGACTCCCCAGTACACCTGAAAAGGGTTTCAGACTTACTATGGAAACAAACATTTGAATAGCAATTTGAATACCAAAATAACCTTTGAGTAGCATATTCCAGTATCAACTCAAAATAAGGGCTTTATAACTGGAGTCTACCTATTTTTATTAGGTTGTAAACTACCCACTGTAACTACCTCCTATAAACATTAGCAAGCTGGTTTCACATCGTACCATGCAGTTCTGATAGAGAGCAATAATTAAGCCATTTTTACCTGAATAGTAATCTGCAAGGTAACAACTGAGATCCTTTTTGTTTTATCATTTTAATACAGTGCATCCAAGTGAGTATTGGGACAATTTTGTCATCAGCAGGATAACTGGTGTCATCACAGTCCAAAAGAAGTTGGATTATGAGAAAACAAATAGATTAAATGTGGGCATAAAGGTAAATATTTAGCACCATAAATCTGTGTAGTGAAATTTATTCACAAAAGGAAATAATAAGAGTTGATCTGAAACAACGTCCAGAGTTTTGACAAAATATCCTACATCCATATTGATGTACTTATATTTGTCTATACCTATATCTCCAGCATATCAATGTAATCTGACTAAATGCATTAACAACTGGATTGTATATAAAATATTTACATCATTGTCATTTGAACTCTGTAGGCTTCACTGGAAAATGACAACAGCACGACAGCAGATGGCAAGGTAACAGATTTACCACTGTTTATACTTTGCTAAAAACAGCAGTACAGAATGTATCTATGATACTTATATGAATGTGATATGGCTTTTTGTGATGTTCGAGTCAGAATTCATCTTATCATCTGTTGTGGCAGCTGTGGTCTAATCCCGGTCCGGTTCGAATCCCGCCCTACCCATGGTTGAGATGCCCTTGAGAGAGGAAGAGAGAGAGAGAGAGAGAGAGAGAGAGGCAGATAATACTTTGGCAGCAATTGTCTGACACTCTACCCCTTACACTTCATCTCTCACAGCATGTTTGTCCCATTTCTTGTGTCTTTCTATAACCAGGTGGTAGTGGAAGTAAAGGATGTGAATGAGCCTCCTGTGTTTAGTCACGATATCTACACAGCTGTGATCGACAGAGTGGTCCCAATCGGCTACCCTGTTGTGGTAGTCAAGGTTGTACAACATCTCAACCTCGCATTACCCCAAGCAAAATAATCTTAATAATAATACTGATAGATTTGGGACTTCCTGAAATTATGATTGTATATGATAATAATACTGTTCTCCATCATGACCCACTATCCAACAGCAAGCATTCTTGACATATAAGACATTTTTCATAAGGTAAATTCTATTGGATTTGTTTACGCCAGGAGCTATACATTGTTGTAGTAGCTGACAGGAGATACCCAAGTTCGCTGGTGTGGCTGTAGTATCCCATCAATGCATTCATCCACCAAATATCCCCCCTTCTCTCCTGTCTCTCCCCAGGCCACAGACCCTGATGTGGGGGAGAGTGAGAGGCTGCAGTATTCACTGGTGGAGCCCAACTCCCTGTTTGCAGTGGAGCCCTCTAGTGGTCAGGTGTATGTAGTGTCAGATATTAAGGACAGCAGGAAGGAGACCCTGAAGGTGAAGGCAACAGACCCAAATGGACTCTACAACACAACCACAGTAGAGGTGAGGAGAAAATAATACAAAAAGAAACTACAAAATATACCAAGTCAAAAAAAAAAAAGAAAAACAAATGTTCATCGTCTTACAAATCTTGATCTTACAAATACAATATGTCTTTAAAGTTGCCATTACAATCGTCCCTTTCTTTGTGCCTTTATATGATTTTTGCCTCCCCCTAGGTGACTGTTGTAGTAGACACCAGCAATGTTGTGAAGATATCCATCAACAAACCTGCTGAAACAGTGATGAGTCGGCTCCATGAGACTGAAAGGTGAGTGTTGTTTATGTAATAGAAAATCTTAATTAATTTCCCTTTTGTTTCATTTTCTGTCTTCATACAAGGATATTTATTTATTTGTCACATGCATAGACATACTGGGTAGTAGGACATGCAGTGAAACTGTTGATTGTGAGTCTAGACTGCGCATGGGGAGTGGGAAGTAAAGTGCATAGAATGCAGTTGGTAAGATGACTACCAGATGAAGGGCAGAGGTAGAAAAAGTGATGGGGGGTGGGATAAAGTGCATAAAGTGCAGTTATGGTTGGGGGGATGACTGGCTGTAGTGGCAGATGATGGGCTGTGTGTGGGGTGGGGGGTGGCACTGCGTGTGCAGCTGACAGCCCTGAAGTGGGGTTGGTGTGTGGAGAGGGCTGAGGGCAGCAGGTAGCAAAGATATGTGCTGTGTGCGTGTTGGAGGGGGGCTTGAGCCGTAAGGCTGTGTCCTATGTGCTGTGTGTGGGGGGGAGGGGGGCTTGAGCCGTAAGGCTGTGTCCTATGTGCTGTGTGTGGGGGGGTGGAGCGAGGTAGCATGAGGTTGGGAGCAGGGCTATATGCTGTGTGCTCATATTTCCTGCTCTTTCATTTTCCCTCTTCCCTATTAGAGCACTTCAGAGGGGCCTGGGACTGGAAGTGAAGATAGTCAATGTGACCAGCAGCAGTGGTGATGTTCTGGCGAGAGCCACATTTCTGCGCTCTGTTGCTGTGGTCAGTTTCATCGCCATGGACACAGGTGGCAACATTGTCTCATCCCAGGATGTCAAGATGTGAGTTTTCTTAAGATTTATTTACATGGTGAATAACATGATACGTGATATCATTAAAATCAATATTCCTATTAAATATGATTTAAAAATATAATATAAATATACATATATACTGCATGTTCAATTGTAAAAGCCTCAGAGACTTACAGTGGATGTAAAAAGTTTAACCTGTGCAGTGTGTTAGACTATCTTCATTTATGGCTGCTTATACACCTTTAAAACTCCCAACAACATCTGTGTGTGTGTGTGTGTGTGTGTGTGTGTGTGTGTGTGTGTGTGTGTGTGTGTGTGTGTGTGTGTGTGTGTGTGGATTGGTGTGTGGGTGCATACATTTGCATGTGTGTGTGTGTGTGTGTGTGTGTGTGTGTGTGTGTGTGGATGGGTGGGTGTGTGGGTGCATACATTTGCATGTGTGTGTGTGTGTGTGATGCTCTTACCCACAGTAACTTAAAGAATAATGAAGAGAAGGTTCAGGCAGAGCTTCAGGAGGTGCTTGGAGCTGACACACAATTTGAGATAGTTGATGATGTGAAGGAGCCAGGACCTGACAACATCCTACCAATTGTCCTGGGAACTATAATGCCCATTACTGTCATTGTTACAGTGATTCTTGCATGTATCAGGTAAAGTATAACCTTATGTATGCCCTACACAGTGTGTGTGTGTGTGTGTCTATATATATATACACTTATGTTCAATATTGAAACTTTTTGTTTGTTTGTTTTGGTATCAGGGTCCGAAGACAAAATGAAGACACATCTACAGAAGGAGACGGGTAAGTCCTACACTAACTGCACTGAATAGTTTTACACATTATGGAATAACCAGGAAAACAATGATGTAATTTACCTGTATTTATCTCTGCCATAGAAAAAGTATGGCTGCTTAAGTTCATCTTTAGTTATTATTGATATATTGTGAAACATCAAATGTTATAGTTCAAATAAGGGTGTGCTTACATGGGAATTGTAGATAATATAAAAAAATGGAATGCAGGAAGCCCATATATTTAACAAATTATAATGACGTGAATGAATGCAAAATTTCATCAGAATCGGGTAAAAAATATTGTCTCGTTTTACATGTGTAATATTTTGGTGAAAAAGAAGGATTAAGATGGGCATATAATGGTATATTGTAATGTTATATTTCAAGTTGCATAATCTTTAACATGAAAGCCAAGGATTAGATCTGTTACCAAGAAGCAGCAGAGATGTTACATTCCCCTCACTCACCCTCTGTCTACCTGTCAACCTCTCTTCAATGTGTCATCTGCAGGGCAGGGGTAAATGGCCCATCTGCAGAGGAACAAACTGGAACTGAAATGACAACAAGAAGGTCGGAATTTGTCAAAGCAGTTTTACACATTTTATGGAATAATGACAGGAACACGATTCTGAAATGTCCCTTTTTTTGTTTGTTTTTTGTCACAGGGGAAGTGATGGATCTATAAAAATGCCCCCCCAGTTTTAGGAAAAAACTGACATGTTATACAAATGGCTTTTGTACACTACCCACCACAGAATCTGCAATGACAGAGCCACTGCTAGCCACTGGCCAGTTTACCTGAGAAGTGTTGTTACTTTCCGTCACTGAATATCTGGTTTTAGTGTAAAGCACCTTCACTTATTGTTGTCACTTGTTTTTTACTTGTTCAACAATACTTTATT
The DNA here is from genome assembly GCA_027475355.1 of Coilia nasus. Taxonomy (NCBI): domain Eukaryota; kingdom Metazoa; phylum Chordata; class Actinopteri; order Clupeiformes; family Engraulidae; genus Coilia; species Coilia nasus. The sequence goes on from CM050198.1 coordinate 9,790,950, forward strand.
TTGTCTTGTTTCATTTTTATTATGGAGTGGAAGGAGCTCACAACATACAGCTCTCGGTTAGTGGTGAGAAGATTTATATTGTGTCTACAACAGTATGAATACGATTTCACACATATTTACACATAATACACAAAATACTATACAATATCATATACAATACATAGAAGAAAGACATCACAGTGTACATAGTGTGTGATACAACAGAGAATGTTCATCCTGGAATGCAGACTGCTATATTGTCTGCCAGAAAGCAACAAGTCAAAAAGTTTGTGTCCAAGGTGTGACGGATTTGTAATGAGTTACCTCACCCAGTTCCTGGTTCTTTGAGTTGTACAAGTCCCGGGTGGAGGGCAGGGGTAGCCTGGTAAACCAGCCCCTCGTACTACACTTCTTTTCGTATAGAGAGTCTGGCTGTGGTTCCATTGACATGGTTGTCTCAGACAGAATCTTGCCAGACCAATCAGAGAACAGAGGGAGTGATTGGGTAAAGGCAGACACAATCGTTTTAAACTTCTAGTCTACACCTCCAGGAAGAAAACATTTTTCAATGGAAACACATCCAGACCCTCTGTACGAAATGAAGTGTAGTACGAGGTGCTGGTTTACCAGGCTAGGGCAGAGGTGTACTGAAAATCATTTTTTGGTTGCTCCATACTGGACTGTGTGGAGGAGGAGCTCAGGATCAGAGACTGTATATTGTCAGGACAGACTCAGAGGTGTAGCTATTTAACAGGAAACACAGACAACTGCTTGGGGACCCCAAAGGCTCTGGCAGGGATGACAACAGCCTTTAAACTACAGTGGGGCACAGAATAAATGACTGCAGTGTAGAACTGGGGCAGCAGCTGCTGGTGAAGACTGTACTTCCTCATCTGTCTCAGGAAGTACATCCCCTGATGGGATGTAGATTTATCAAAATGTACTTATAATAGGCTTTATTTCTGTATTGCTTTAAAGTTATTCTAATGCAACAAATTTGTGCCTAGATGGCTTGTATTTCATAATAGTTTTTTGATCCTGTCTCATAATTTTAAAATTAAAAAATGTATCTGAACGACATTTTTTGTGTGAGATGACTGTTGCTTGTTCCTGTAGAAAGAATGCCAATGATACAAATGTAAAGCCATTTTGTACGTTCTTTGTAATGCACACAATACACAGAGTAAATGTTCATGTTAACAATTAACCGTGGACACCGTCCATGAACATAATATTTACTGCAAAGAAACAAATAAAGCATGAACTAAGAGAAATAAAGTATGATGAAAATAAACCCATTTTTTATTGTCATGTTTTACTTCCAATTGAAGATATACACATGAAATATCACATTATATGTTCTATGCTTGATATGGTTCTATACAGTATATAACATTTCACAACAATTGGTCTGAGATAAATCATAAACATTGAAATAAAATCCATAAATGTAAGAGAATTGGTCCGTAATATTTATTAATACAGTGCTTGATGCTTCACTGCCGAGGCCCTCCTACTGACACAGGTGAGTTAGGCTACAGATAATCCCAGCTGCCAGTGGCAGATAATTATTTACTGTATTATTGCAATTGAGTGAAGGCAGGTCAGAAAGCCTTGTGTCCTTATGGGAGCGAATCGGCTTGTAGATATCCTATGCCACACCTCACCACATTTGAACCTGTACTCTGCCTCTAGAGTAGCCTGGTAAATCAGCCCCTCGTACTTCATTTCATTTTGTACAGAGGGTCTGGTCATAGTCATAAACTATGATATCACTGGAAAGAGAACATAATGTGCTTTAACTTGCATGGATTTTATTACATACACATTTTATAATAATATATTACAATTATATATTTATATATGGTGATTGGATTAATGATTTAAAGGAGAATCGAGAAGATCAGGAGGCACAAGTTATACCAGAACATAAAACTACATAAAGTGTTTTACTAAAGCAATCTGCCCTCATATAATTTCACTTAATCCAGAATCAGCTCTATGTGGATATGATATGTCTTACATAACAACCATTTTATGATCACATACACCCACAAAACCAATACTGAATAGTTTATCATTTAAATGTAAAATTATAACATGAAGTCACCCTAAATCAGTGTTGGACATACATACATGTCCCCACAGTATCCTTAAAGATATGGACAAGTCCTTGCTTTACAGTTTGTTCTAATATTATGTTTCAGATGTCTTATGTAAGCACTATGCCTTGTCCTGGGTTGCACTCTACAGAGGCTCTTTGTCTTGACACAGCATGTCCTGATTCACCTCTGGACCCTCTTATCAGTTTCTAGGGACTTACCAACATGCTGTTGATCATTTTCCACTTCAACAGTTCCGTGTTTCTTGATCAGAATGAAGGGACGTAAACACCTTACCTTGACAAAGACAGGAAAACATGTTGTTTTTGACCGCTATTTTTGAAATTGGATAACAAATTTGAAGACTTGTTATAGCTTTGTTTCAGTTTTATTGTCTTGCTGTGGTGGAACTGCAACTGAAAATGATCCTCAGCCACTGCGTCTGGACTGTGTTGCTGTTGAGCCTCTGGCTTACTGGTGGCACCTGGGGTTTTGTTCCTCCAAGTAAGTGTACTGAAAGAAACAGTAAAATTGGTTGTAAAAGTTTGCAAAATATGTCTTAACTTTTAAGCAGTTATAAATGTATATAAATATGGCGATCGGCATTAGAGTTTTACTTGCTAACAGTAACTATAGGAATGTGCAGGAGCTACTGTAGAAATGTCCAGATATTTGGGTCTGATTTAACTTATCTTTTCTTTCTTATTTCTCTTCATAAAATCCGACACTGTCAAATGTCTAAGACCAGAACTACAATTTACATAATTGACATGTATGGACATAAGTGTTTATTTGTTTAGTAAAAGACTTTATACGGCACTATATATTTTTGAGAATATTTATTGACCACTGTCATGATTTTGAAAAAGGTTTTGTGAACTGAAATAAATTGCATTTGTATTATATATAGTACTGCCCAAATATATAGTACTGTTAAAGTACTGTAAGTCAGACAAGGACTTATTCTTTGCAAAAATAAGTAACTAGATAAGGGGCCATAAACCCATACCATGACATGGGATATCAGCAAGATATCACACACACACACACACTCTCTTTCTGTCTCTCCCTCCCTGCCTTCCTATCTCTCTCCATCTCTCTCTCGCTCTCTAACAAAAAACAAGCCAACAAACAGATGAAGCTATATAAACTAAACAAAGTGTTTTTTAACTACTTCCACATGATTTTTTGCTTGTTCAAAAATGTGGTTTGTTTGTTAGTTTTGTCATGTTATCTCTGCTGTTCCCCTGCAGATACAGTAATAGATTGTCAAGCCCCCCGGGAATATCTATATCCAAACATTAATGAGGGATATTCAGGTACAGAAATCAAGTACAATCTTCATGTTATTACAATGAATGCTTTGACAGGAATCCACCCAGTGATGGCCTTAACATGGTCAAACCATACTCAGAGGTCATACACCTTCTTATTTCATGAACTGGTCTGCGAGCTAACATTAAAGTTAAGAAAAAACTGTATAGTGCTTTTATATTCAGAGTTAAATATCTGACTGTCTTTTATGTGGTATTTATAGGTACACTAGAAAGAATTAATACACCTCCAGACGCAAGTTTAACCCTCGAGTCCCCATCATGTCCAGTCTGTCTCTCCTTCTTGGATCTCAGCTACACTCCTGGAGATGCACAGGCAACAGTGAACACAAAGAAACCCCTGGATGCAGAGGCACTGACAGAGGTAGGCTTGTCAATCACTCATTTCTTGTACCACAGCTGTCAACTTCAAGGTTTTTTTTTGTTTGTTTGTTTTGGATGTTTTGTTTTGTTTCTGTTTTTTGTATGTTTGGTTTATTTTGGTTTGTTTTTGTAACTATTTAGTTAATGTAGGCCTACTAGTAATTAAACCCTAATAGCACACAATAAATGCTGTATAAATGTATTTTCAGGAGCCATAATAAATGTTGCATACATACTATTTAAGAAATAGCTATTATGTAGGACTATCTCTTACCTGTAATAACTTTACTCTTGTTTCCTTTTTTCTCCCAAAGAACAGTGGAGCTCTTACCTACTCCATCGTATGCATGAACACCACGGTGAGTTCCACAAGACATCCAAATTATAGCTGTTATGACATAATCAAAGTTTATTAAAAACATGTAAATATTATTACTTACAAAAGAAATGTATATTATACAAGTGACATTTTCTGTGTTGTTAGGTTAGCAACATGCGGACTTTACCAGTGACTGACATGAATGATAATGGACCAGTATTTGAGAAGGATGTGTACAGCGTGCGGGTCTCAGAGGTGGGAACACACTGGAAAGATACCACATCATAATTATGATGTTCACATTAACTGAAACCATCATAACCTTTGTCTGTTTGAATAAACACAACCACAAGTGTGATTTTACATTTTGTTCTGTTTAACAATACACAAAAACTTTGCTGGTTGTGGAATCATATAAATTTGTATTGTTTAAAGGCAAGTTCCCTTTTCTTCTCTCTCTCTCTCTCTCTCTCTCTCTCTTTCTCTCTCTCTCTCTCTCGTTACAGGTTTTGCCTGTGGGAGGTTTCGTGGTCCAAGTCAAAGCCACTGATGCAGATGTCTCTCCCGTCTATAACTCTATAACCTACAGCATAGAGGTATGTCTGGGGTTCACAGATTATGTCATGTTTGTAAAGGTGGTATTGTATATGCATCCATAAAGTGAATCTGATATGTGATAGTATGTTCTAAAGACCTTCATTCCTCTTCACACAGCCACCATCAGAAACATTTGAAGTCACGACAGATGGATCAGTAGTGTTAAAGAAGCAGCTGAACTACCCCGTCATAAATTCTTACAGTTTCACTGTAACAGCCAAGGTAAATATGGCCGTTATCTTTTACATCTGCACAAGAATAATATTATTCTTATTGTTTTAAACGGTTGTGTTAATACTAACTTTATATTTTCCAACAAGGATATTGGTGGTAACTCAAATACCACAACTGTTATAGTCAAAGTATATGGTGGGCCTTACTTTGAACATAAAATCTACAATGCCACGATTCCTGAGAATAAGGTACATGTGACTGTACTTTTCTGGGCTAGAACATTAAAAGGGTCGTGTTTTTGTGGATGTGGATGATTTGTGTTTTTAATAGATTAATTAATTTGGGTTATGAATGAATAAACATAGAGGCATGCTTGTCTACTAGGCACTACTATGGATACTTTTCTTTTGTGTCCTGCTTATTGTCTGTTTTCTGTCTACGTTTATTGTCCTTTTCTACATGGTTATAGTTACTCTTTACCACACATCTTTTCAGGTTGGTGTATTTCACACCATAACCCCAGCTCCAATAAAGGCTTATGGTGAAGATGCAGAAAACAATCAGGTGATAATCTACAACATCAGCACAGGTAAACACATAAAAGACCCATGTTCCCTCAGTAAAAATGTACTGTTATACAATACACCAAGACTTGCAACAAGTGCGCTCTGTAGTTATAACTTTGGCTTGACATGAGTTTAGTACACTGTTTCCACACCTGGTAAAGACCAGGTTCACTATTTTCTTTGTCATGATTTTACTTGCATGTTTGATAGCCTGTTAAGGTTTTCAAATATAATTAAATCATTTGAGGCAAACACAACCTTTACATGCTATGCCCTGGTAGTATTTATAAAGGATCTGCAAATAGTTTATAATTGTTTATATTTGTAAATGTTAATAACAGGTTTTGTACAATTTTACTATAGTACATCCTAGTGACTACTGGGAAAACTTCATCATTGACAGCACTGGTGTCATCACTGTCCAAAAGGAGCTGGACCACGAGAAAACAAGCACAGTGAACTTGGCCATACAGGTAAATAGGCCACCATTGTTCAGCATAATAAATTACACATTTAAAACCAATCACATGTATTCTTTCACGGGCAAGACAGACGAGGACCCAAGAGCGTCACGTTCAAACAAAAGAGTTTTATTTATGGGATTGGGGGAAAAGGGAGATTGTGTGTGTGTGTGTGTGTGTGTGTGTGTGTGTGTCCCGCTGAGGCGTCTCTGCATGGCAGTGGGAGAGGAGTATTCTGGTACAATCCACAAGCCAGGAACCCCAGGGCACTGAGGAGACACACACCACAGGCAGGCAAAAAAACTGGGCAGGTGACAGGCTGGCAGAGGTACAAAACGGAGCAAGCAGGAATCAAAGTCGACAGGCAGAAGGCAGGTCAGGTTTACCGGGGCAGTGGAGCAGACGGTCTCAGACAAATCCATGTTCGGTACGGGAGTCAGAAGCGAAAACCAACAAGCAGGACAGCAGTACGAAGAACTTTGCAGCATTGCAGATGAGACAGAACTATTGGGGTAGAAATACACAGAGGTGATTAGCAGACTAACAAGGCATAGGTGGGGTGGCTGGCAGAGAGAGAGAGTCAGTGGGCATGGCAGGTGATTGAGGTCAGGTGTGGTGGAAACGTACCCCAGACTGGAAAGACAGCGAACCGGGAAATGACAGTATTCATGTTTTATAAATAGCAATGTTGTCTGCAGAATGTGGTGAATATATCTTGGTGAATGGAAAATATAAACACAAAATCTCATGATTAGTTATACTGCCATTTGATGACCATTTTGAATCTAACATAATTTCAATAACATTACTTTTTACTTCAATTTCAATTTCAAATTCAACTTTAAATGGGCAATGTCAACGTGAACATTCATAGCATAGAACATCAGAGTGAGGACATATGATGCAAAATATGACAGATAGCAGATGATGCATCCACCATGTCGCAATAACACATTAGCACAAGGGACTACAATTTTGATACAGCTGTGTTTCTATCTTTCTAGGCTTCACTGGAAAATGACAAAGAGAAGACAGCCAACGCCATGGTAATGAAGCTCAACCATTTTCTGTAAGATACAGCAGCTGAGTGTGGCCGAACAGAATGTTTGCAACATAACAGGAAAATGGTGCTGCTATTTTGTTGTCCACAGAATAAAAATGCATATACTGTCACATAGTGGATGGGAGATATGGAGAGATGTCTAAAAATCTAAAATGTGTCCTTTTCATTGTTTCTCAGGCGGCCTTTGCCATTGGTTTATCTGTTTGTCAAGTTTCCTGCCTTACTTTGTCTTTTTTCCTCCTCTTTGTCCCCCTCTTTTTAGCAAGCTCTAATTCTCTTTCTCTCACTAGGTGACAGTTAAAGTGGAGGATGTGAATGAGCCACCTGTGTTCATTCATGAAGGGTATATAATTTACATCGACCATGTGGTTTCAGAAGGCTCGACCTTTGTAGTAGTCAAGGTTGTGCAACACACACATACACACACAATTTCTTACGGAAATCTCTAGAAATCTAATCAAACTGTTACTTTCAGCTGATTGATACTGACTGCCAACAGAACATTAAGTTTCAGATTTCCAAATGAATCAGATAATACATATGTTTTCATATAGATATGTAAGATGTTTAGTAATCAACATCATTAACAAATCATCTTGTGATACGTGACATGAAATTAGTTTATTGTAGGGGTTTGTTTTGTTGTGATAGTTCCCTGTCATGACATCCTGCAATAAGTGCTATGGCCAATCATCTACAGCTCTGACAAAAATGAGACCACTGCAAATTTTCCTAAAATCAGAATCTCTACATGTATGACAGCCACTTCTTTTCAGTTTAATTTGGAATTTGGGAGAAATGTTGTTAAAAAAAAAAAAAAAAAATGTTTACTTTACTCACACATAGTTAAATCAGAGAAACTGATCGTTTTACAATGGTCTCTTATTTTTTCCAGAGCTGTATACCCATGTATCATTCCATTCTGTCCTCTGAGATACATGTGTACTATAATACCAAATGGGTTTGGTGTAATCGTCCATCCATGCATCCCCTAAGTACCCCTCCTCGTCTCGTGTCTTACCCCAGGCCAGAGACCCTGATATAGGGGACAAGCTGCATTACTCTCTTGTGGAGCCTAGCTCCCTTTTTGATGTCGATTCCTATACGGGGCTAATATACGCTGTGTCAGCTATTTACAGTGGGGAGGAGACCCTGAAGGTGAAAGCAACAGACCAACATGGACTCTACGCCATAACAAAAGTGGAGGTGAGGGCAAATTTACAAAAATCTTAATATCTTGATAAATCTTGATATGTAGTCAGCCATTGCAATGCTCACCCTCAATTCTTTCTTGTATCTAAAGTTTATCAACATCGAGAAAAAAAGCCATTTACTTACATAAGCAAATTGTGACATTCATGAAACAGTTGAAACCAAAAGAGCAATGTTCCATTTGCACAGTAAAGTTCACAAAAGGTATTTATATGAACACATGTTCACTTTCTCCAGGTGACTGTAGATATTGACCCCGGCAATGTTGTCCGAATAGTCATCAACAAGCCAGCTGACACAGTGATGGACCTAGTCCGTGAGACTGAAAAGTGAGTGTTGCTTTTGTAATGACAAACTCTGATTATTATATATTTTATATTTTTCTTTTCACAATTCCTCACTTATACACTTGCCTTCAGAGCCCTTCAGAAAGCTCTTGGATTGAAGGTGATGATCATTGACATTACCAGCACCAGCACTGGTGATGTTCTGGTCAGCTTCATGGCTACGGACACCACTGGCAGCGTTGTCACATCTGACAACCTAAAGAAGTAAGATTTTTATTATCTTTATTTTTCTAAACAAGTTTTAAAAACAACAACAGCAACCTCATCCAGGTATAACAATAGATAATGAGGTTTTGATGTCTGTATATGAACAGGAATGTCTCAAATGTACGTTTATTATTTTTCACCTCATTTAAGAATCTGTAGTTTCATATGAACCTCTACCATTTCTGTGAACATCAATGATATTTATGTGTCGGTGGTGGCATAGAGGGCATTATAGTCCTGCTGCATCAAAAAACAAAAATAGTGAGAATACCTATTACATGGAGTATTCATTACATTAAATAGATTTTTTGGGAAATACCACACAGTATGTACGGTAGGCTGCTAGTGCTTGTCAGCATCCATAGAAATGTGCTCCAACCTATTTCCTGTCTGTCCGTATGTGCATAAATGTGCATCTGTGTGTGCTATTTCCCCACAGTGACCTGAGAAATAACAAGGACAAAGTTCAAGCAGAGCTTCAAGATGTGTTTGGACCTGACACAGATTTTGACATCGTTGAGGAGTCACGTCCCAACAAAACCCTAGAAATCACTCTCGGAATTTTGATACCCGTCATTTGTATTGTCACCATTCTTTTTGCAGTGTTTCGGTAAAGTATAACTTTTAAGAGTCTAAAATTAAATAAATGTATATGCAAAAGCTTAGCAGGCCTAATTAATCCTTTGGAACACAGACACACCGGTTTTCACTGCTGTATAGTGGTATGCAATGTAATGTGTAATCCTTACATGCTAATTTAAATAAGAACAGGAATAAGGAATAAGAATAATGTAGAAGTTGTCACTTTTAAAATTCTAATTGTTCTAGTGAAGGAGAAGAAGGATTTTGCATGTGTATCTTAATAATACTAAATCTGCATGAGAGAAGTTGTCTTATACTCTCTGCCAAATTCCAACTCCATTGCAGAGTAACAGCAAACATGTAACATTTTCCTATGTTTTCTATACTCAATTTACAAGTTTTTTACACACAAATGTCGGAGTGTCTAGCCACAACTCCATTGCAGAGAACCATTTAAAAATGTTTTCTTCAATCTTTTTTTTTTTATTATTTCAGGCACAAACTACATTTTCAAAAGAAGGAGTAAGTCCTACACTCACTGAATAGTTGTACACATTGTAAAATAACCAGACAAACAGTAAGGCAATTAACCTTTTTTCTATTGCAGAGTACCAGCAAACATGTAAGTGTCTAATCACAACTCCATTGCAGAGAACCATTTAAAAATGTTTTCTTCACTCTTTTTTATAGTATTATTATACCATATGTATTTATGGCTGCTAGTGCTTGTCAGCATCCATAGAAATGTGCTCTAACCTATTTCCTGTTTGTCCATGCTGTATGTGCATCTGTGTGTGCTATTTACCCACAGTGACATGAGAAATTACGAGCACAAAGCTCAGGCAGAGCTCAGCTCCACTCCCAAACAGTAAGGGAATTAACCTTTTTTTAACTCTGCCATAGAAAAACTATGGCTGCTCAAGTTCATCTTAAGTTAATATTGATATATTGTAACACAACAAATGTAATAGTTCAAATAAGGACCTACTTACATGGGAATAACACAAAATGCAGGAAGGCCCATATACTTAACAAATTAGCACAATAAATAGGAAATGTCAGCAGAGTCTGGTAGAAAATATTGTTTCTTTTGACATGTCTAATAATTTAGTGAAAAATGTATTGAGATGTGCATCTGTTTTATATAGATATATTATAATGTTATATTTTGGGTTGCATAATCTTTAACATGAAAGCCAAGAATCAGCTCTATTACCAAAGCAGCAAGGATGTTACACTCCCCTCACTCATTCTCTGTCACCTTCTTCACTGTGTTATGTATAGGGCAGGGGGAAATGACCCATCAGCACAGCAACAAATTGGAATGAGTCACAGAGGAAGTGATGGCTCTATTAATAGGGGCGTCCAGTTTTAGGGAAAAAAATACATATTATGGAAATGGATTGTGTACACTACCCACCAAAGATGACAATAACAGAGCCACTGCCAGTTGGGTTGTGTGACCAGTTTACCCATCGAAAAGGGTTGTTACTAGCCCTCACTGAATGTCTGGTTTTAATGTTAAGCACCTTCACTAATTACAGCAGTGGGTTTTTGCTTGGGGTCCCATCAGTACACACTGATGAACTGGGGCAGCAGCTGATAATGAAGGCTGTAGGCCTACTTTCTCATCTTTCTCAAGAAGTACATCCCCTGATGGGACGTAGATTTATCAAAATATGCTCATGACAGGCTATATTTGTATACTGCTTCAGAATTATTATAATGCAACAAAAACAGTATTGTATTTCATAACTCTTTTTTATCCTTTTTTTTATAATTTTAGAATGTAAAAAATGTGTTGAAATAAGCAGCATTCATTGTGTGAGATGACTGTTGCTTGTTCTTGTAGCAGATAAAAGAATGCCAGTGTGGCATATGTGAAGCCATTTTGTAAATGTAGTAAATGTTCATGTTAACAATTGATTGTGAACACTGTTGATGAACATAATATTAAAAAAATAAAATAAAACGGGAACTAAGAGAAATAGAATATGATGTGGAAATTTACTGTATTATTGCAATGGAGGGAAACCAAGTCCTTAGGGATCTGGCTGCCAGCGGGCTAGCGGGCAACCAGTTGGGTCATCAGCTACAGGCTAAAGGGTTTTGCTGTATGAAAGATGTGATAGACACAGTGCTGCTTTCCATTACGTAAGGGGTAACATCCGACGAGGCGTGCATTATACAGTTTTAAGTCAACGAGGTGGAGCCTAAGAACTTCCCGACGCGAAGCGGAGGGAAGTTTGCTCCGCCAAGTTGACTTAAAACTGTATAGTGCACGCCTCGTCGGATGTTACCCCGCTTATGACCCGGTTAATGCCACTCAATTATGTAGAATGTTTTTAAAATAATTCTCAATTAACTTAGAGGGTTAACTTAGACTCAGTTTCGCTACAATGTGGCCTACAATGTAGCCTAATATTTGTAACGTTAAGTAGAGCGCTACGCAGCCTTCAGTCACCAGCCAAATTGGTTGTCAAGGTTACCTTTCATTTGGTAAGGTGATTGCTACTACTCATCAGGAGTTAGCTAGCTTGGATTGAGCAACGCAACACATGCAATACTTATTCCAAAACGTTGATTTATTTGTTATTTTCGGTTTACTATTTTTTTAAGTTCATGGAAATTGAACTCCACATTGCCAAAATTGTGAAGTTTGATAGAGACGGTTACAGTAGGTACGTACATTCTATTGGGTATTGATATGGAACGGTGCTGAAGTTTTAAACTTTTTTGCCAGAACTACTTTCAAGGTGTGCATGATATACGATTTTACTGCATGCCTAGCAACCAATCAGAAAGCAGCACCACGTTCCAGAGGGTCATAATGATTAACAACTAACACAGCAGGCCCAACAAAGCCAACCATCCTCATGCAATGAATGAATATATTTTACATATTTACATAAATACATAAATTACAATTCCAGTTTGGCTTATACCCCCTATTAATGATGGGGTGGCTCACTAATAAGTCATACTGGCAAAGGTGGGTTAGCAAGTTATTGCCAACCTGCCAGTGGGAGGTGTCTTTAGACAGTTGAGCTATTTGTTACTGTGTTGTACTGTTTGTCGTTACTAATTAACAACCACCACAGCAGGCCTACCAATGCCAATGGCCTAATTATGACTCTGTTTACTTGCTTTAATTGTTATTATTTATCAAAAATTTGACGTGCCTCCAGTCAGTTATACCCAAGTTGCACATAAATATAATTTGATTTAGGTTTGTCTTTTGTTCAGTCACTGCATTTTGTAAATTGATGAGCATAAATGATTAACACTTCCATTTTTGAAGGCATTCCTAGTTGACAGCATTTTTTCACACCTGCCTAAGACTTTTGCACAGTACTGTAGGTCCACCCAAAATAAACAAATAAGCCTCACTCCCTGGCTTCACTTTAAATAGCTGGTGTGGATTGCTCATACCATCTCCAGTTATACTACCTCCATGTTGTATACAGTATATGGTATTTTACAGTAACTGGTCTGACATAAATCATAAAGTTACAAATTAAATGGATACATGTAATGGAATATGTGCTTGATGGTGCCAGGTCCCTCCTACTGACACAGGTGAGTTAGGCTACAGATATTGCCAGCTGCTAGTGCTAGGTAATTATTTACTGTGGGGGGAAATTTATTGTACACATGAAAACCTTGCCGAATTTATCACTGGAGGTATTTGTGCATTGTCTGAAGCCAAAAGATGAGAAAGAAATGCTGTCGAAGATTTCATGTCAGAGGTCTGACTGGCCAAGCAGCTGAAAAGCTGAAAAGCTGCACTGTGTGCTCTCCCACCTGGACAACAAGAACACTTATGCATGAATGCTGTTTGTTGACTTCAGCTCAGCATTCAACACTGTCATCCCCTCCAAGTTAATCACCAAACTTGAGAATCTTGGAATCAGTGGCCCCCTCTGCAACTGGATTATGGACTTTCTAACCAACATGTTAAGTCGGGCCACAACCTCTCTACCACCATCACACTGAACACTGGCGTGCCACAGGGCTGCGTGCTGAGCCCGTTCCTGTACTCCCTCTTCACCCATGACTGCAGGCCTATGTATGGATCCAACTCCATCGTCAAGTTTGCAGATGACACCACGGTGATCGGACTCATTACTAACAACGATGAGTCAGAGTACAGAGCAGAGGTTCAGCACCTAGCTGCCTGGTGCGCGCACAATAACCTGCTCCTCAACACCAGTAAAACCAAGGAGCTCATTGTGGATTATAGGAAGGAGAAGGGAGATACACACACTCCTATCCACATCAATGGAATGGTTGTTGAACGTGTCTCCAGCTTCAAGTTCCTGGGAACTCACATCTCAGAGAACCTATCATGGACAACTAACATCTCCAGCCTGGTCAAGAAGGCTCACCAACGGCTCTTCTTCCTGAGGACACTGAGGAAGAACCACCTGTCTGCCGATATCCTGGGCAACTTCTACCGCTGTGCGATTGAGAGCATCCTGACCAACTGTATCACAGTGTGGTATGGGAACTGCTCTGTCGCTGACCGGAAAGCACTACAGCGGGTGGTGAAAACCGCCCAACGCATCACAGGGACCCCACTACCTGCCATCGAGGATGTCCAGAGAAAGCGGTGCCTACGCAGGGCTCGTAGCATCCTGAAGGACCCCTCGCACCCCAATCATAGACTTTTCCAGCTCCTCCCCTCCAGAAGGCGCTTCAGGAGCCTTCGGACTAAAACCAGCAGGTTTAGGAACAGTTTCTTTCCTACAGCTGTTTCCCTGCTGAACTCTACCCCCCGCTGAACCTCCATGTCCTCACACTACGCCACTACGCAGCTCCCATGCTGAGCTGTGACGCAGGTGGTCAGGATGCTCTCGCCCCCTACCATGCCCCCCCCTCCATGCCACCACTCACACCCCCTGAACTCTACCCCCCGCTGAACCTCCTTGTCCTCCTACTACGCCACCACTCTCTCCCCCTACCATGACACCACTACCACTACCTCCACGCCCCGTCCCTCTTCACCTCTCCATCTCTCCCAATGTCAGTGAACTTTACCCAATCCCCACATCCATTGGCCCTCCACCCCAAAACAAAAATGTATATTGTCAATACTGTATATCTCCTGTATATCTCTGTGTTATAGTTCATCTGGTATATATCTTGTACATATTGTTCATACATTGCATATTTACTAACTTATATATTTATAGCATAACTGTATACTTGTCCATAGCCCATCATATATATTAATAGCTCTACTGTATAGTTGTTTATAGCACATCTGTTTATATATAGTTGTTTATAGCACATCTGTTTATATCCCCCACAAAGTTTAACAACAAAGTACTCCCACATGTTCATATTGCCCTACTTATTGTACATAATTCACTACTGTCTATATTGTATATACTGCACATATCGCACTTGCTGCTCTTGCACTTCTGATTAGATGCTAAACGACATTTCGTTACCTGTATTTATACATGTGTAATGACAATAAAGTTGAATCTAATCTAATCATCTAATCTAAAAAAAGTGCAGCTAGTGCAGTCATAAGCTACAGGCTAAAGGGATTTGCTCTGTGAAAGAAATGAGCACAGCACTGTTTTCTGTTACTGATTAACAACCACCACGACAGGCTCAACAAAGCCCACCATTCTCATACAATGAATTAATATATATTTTACATGTTTACATAAATACATATATTACAATTCCAGTTTGGCTCATAACCCCTGTTAATGGTGGGGTGGCTCACTAATAAGTGATAATAAGAGCTGGTCAGTCACTCCCCCCACCCACCTGTGACCGTGCAAATCCATTCCCTTAACTGCTGCCCCATGACTTATTAACAGGGACAAGGGACCTGTTAGCAGGGGGAACTAATTAACAGGGACAGGGGAACTGTTAGCAGGGGGAGCTAATTAACAGGGACAGCGGAACTGTCGCTATACCTAATTCACAGTAAGTTGCTCTGGATAAAAGCACCAGTTAAATGACTATTCCTTTTAATTATTTTATGATCATGAGGTACAACCTTTTAAAGGCATTCCAACCCATCCTAATCCTAAAGTCCTAGTCTCATGATTTACTCTATATGTAACATAGAAGTGTGTGAACACTCCTCCTTACCCTGCATTTTTACAACAGACCGGTTCTTTGACCTTTGGCGTCATTAAAGTAGAGATTAACGCACCAACATTTCCTTGTTGTCTGAGAACGACACTGAAAACTCCTGCTCCTTACAAAGCCATGGACACATAATGCTCTTGACTGCTCTTAATGAAATTGGATAACAATAACAAAACATCTCTACAGTTTCCTGCTGTGGCAGCTGCTCCAGAGACCTCTACAGATGGATTTGGGACTTTAAAAAGGAGACATGTTTACCCCCCGACATGTCTGGATTATGTTGCTGCTGGGTTACTGTTTTCCAGAAGGCGGCTGGAGGGCCTCTCCGAAGTGTAAGTTCAGTGAGCAAAAAAATGTTTTTGTTGTATTAAGAAAGATATACGGCAAAATATGTGCTACTCTAAATGTCCTTTTGAAAGATACTGCATCTTAAGCTAAGAACATTTCGTATGTGTGTGTGGACGATCATTATGGAAAATTCCCTGCTGAGCTGACTGAACCTAAGTGACTTTCTAAAGTGACACACCTATGCGCATACCTGAACTGGCTACTCTACTTTGTAGTTTTGCTCCAAACAAGAGTAGAGCTGCTATAGTGTTCTACTACCATGCCTCTCCGGTTGTATGTACATGTGAGTTAATGATGATGTAAGTGCATAATTCTGTTTTTATATTTTGTTACATTTAACACCCTTCTACCCCCTTTTTAACATGTTGTATCTTTGGATAGTTCTTCAGACTGGTCCTGCCTAATGCTGGAACATCACAATATCTCGTACATTTATACATGACTGCACATTCAAGATTTGTTGCACATTTGAAGCGTAACAAACTCCCAAAGCTTAATCCAATTATCACTCTCCTAATTGAGCTGCTATTGAAGTCTGTCAAGTGCATTTTTACCGTGCTGTTCGCGGCATTGGCCAGTCACGTGACCATGCGTCTTCCTAGACTTCTAGGCTCGTGTAAGGCTCCATTATACTCACTGTGTCTGCTTTTTACTTGTCATTTATTGAGGAGCATATCTATCTTCCCACACTCCTATGTTCCCGCTGTTCTATGTTCCCACAGTCCTGTGT
Source organism: Coilia nasus (assembly GCA_027475355.1). Classification (NCBI taxonomy): domain Eukaryota; kingdom Metazoa; phylum Chordata; class Actinopteri; order Clupeiformes; family Engraulidae; genus Coilia; species Coilia nasus. Next base: position 9,807,451 of record CM050198.1, read on the forward strand.
GCCCTCACTTCTAAGGTTTTCCCTACAATTAGGCCCTGTGATCCCACAGCCATATGTTACCATGTTTACTTTTCCATTACTTTACTCCTCTTTCTCCAAATTTGGGAGCCAATTACAACCAACCTATTGTCCAGCAGCAATGGACTACAGATGAAATGTAGCTTTTAGCTAAATCTGGTGTGCTTGGGGTTTTGAATTGCCATTATCCTGGACCGAGAAGGTAGGAATTGTACTAAATATGTCATGTACAACCAGCACAATAACATTTAAAAGCATGACAAGTACCGTCACATTTGGCCTGTAAATGACACTGTAATGTCATTTTTCCTATTATCTGGAGAACACTCCATTGAAGTCCATTGACATGAACCCTCAGGACAGCCTCTGAAATCACACCAAGGACCATGCAATAGGGCACTGTATTTTTTGTTTATTTTTACAAAATGTCATTTTGGCTATGATCTGGAGACGCTATGGTTTACATTTTTTTTTTACTGAAATTCCATTGAAGCTCATGCATTAAATTAAATTTAATTTAAATCCAACATGAATCAAACGAATTAAACCAAACAGTTTTCTCTATGTGTCGTGGTTGTGATTGTGACGTCCATGGTATTTTTACCCCATTTTTGTGTTTGTGCTTGCAACCAACTTAAAATTTCATCCGTCAGTCTGTCGGTTTGGTGTCCTTAGTCGTGTTCAAATAAAAAAAAGACCTGTCTGTTCCTAGCTTTAAAGTTTCTAGATCTGTTCCTACGTTTAAAGGACACCGATTTACTAATGACATTATTTACTAATGAAATACTACATTACAAAATGTCTCATGAACAGTATTACATAAATACAAAATTTAAAACTGAGAGGATCATGGTTAAGTCAGATGATGTGGGCCATATATGAAAACCTTATTTAAAGCTTATCTAACTGGAACTAAAAATTATTATTTTTCAAAGTTTTGCATTGCGTCCTTTTGCCAATTCATCTGTTTGAAAACAAAGTGGCGACTGCTTAAAATCAGATGGTCTCAAGATATTGCTATTAGGTTTAAAGAACACTCTCATAAAATGTTATTCCTTATTCCTGTTTCCTTACAGACACAGCTGTAGATTATAAGACACCCACGGCATTTAGACATTGGAGCACAGATGATGGATATTCAGGTAAGAGACCTAGTGAACCTTAAAGAAAAACTATGCAGCTTTTTCAAGTTAATCATTTTCATAAGTCAGTAGATGCTTAAATGAGTCATTACCAGGCGAATGAAGACACTTTTGACTGCCCACACTGTCTGTGAACAGAATACCTCGCTTGCAATATCAGACTCACAAAGTCTTGAATACTGTGAGAAGCAGGATGACATTAAATTTTGAAGAAATATTCGCCAAATACACTGATCATTTAAGTTGAAAACACATGCACAGGAAGAGGGGAAGAGGGAACAGTCAATTGTTACGAGAGTATCCATTTACTTGGAGACACTAGGGGGAGCTCCATTAAGAAAAAGCACTCAATGTTGCATGGTATCTCTTTAATGTGATTACTGTAAAATGCATCCTTTGACAACAGCATACTGAATTACAGTTTTCAGGAACTCAGCAGTTACTCCTTCCTCTTCACATTTTATGTCTGCTTTACAGATAGTGGCTGGGGGGCCTTTCCTGCACGTAAGTTGTGAGCAAAAAAAAAAGTGAATTTGCTGTATTAGCTTAAAACTATATAGAATAGAATGTATACTTTAAATAGTTATCTAAATGTCTTTTTAAAGATACTGCATCCTAATCTAGGAAAAGCCCTCCTGATTTTTAATTCCAGTTCTCATACGAAGGAACAATGGCAATTGACTAGTCCTATTTGCCCAGATGTTCCATCATATCACATTTTGAGTTAAAAATCGGTAGAACTGCCGAGTTACAATTGAGGTCATGGTGCTCAGTCGATTTAAATATGAAACAATTTTTTCCATGTTTTTAATTGTTGAAGCCATGCAGATTAAATCCTACATAAATTAAATCAAACAGTCTGTTCGATATTGTCATGGTTGTGATTGTGACATGGAAGTACACTGTGTTTAAAAATGTTAAAACTGGGAGGAGGGCACGGTTATATCAGATGATGTGGGACATACATAAAAAACATTTAAAGTGCATCTAACTGGAACTAAAAAATATATATATTTCAAAGTTTTGCATGACATCCTTTTGCCAAATCATCTGTTTGAAAGCAAAGTGGTGACTGCTTAAAATCAAATGGTCTCGAGTCATTACTGTCTAATCCCGGTAAGGCTTAAAGAAAACTCTCATGACATGTTGTTTCTCTGCAGACACATCTATAGATTGTAAGACCCCCACACCATTTATATATGTGAGCACAAATGAGGGCTATTCAGGTAAGACACCTGGTGAACCTTAATGTCATTACTGTAAAATGCATCATTTGTCAGCAGCCCACTGAATGACAGCCTTCAGTAACTAAGGGGTTACTGCTTTTTTCTGCTGTATTCCCATTCTATCCATATGACTGACATCGCTGCATCTGACCAGCTGCATTTACTGCTTGCTTGCACCCAAAGACTGTGACTGAGATGATGTCTATGTCATAATCTGTGTTTACATACACATAGCTCAATAATTGCTCTTATTTAATCTGATTTAATCTGAATGACCTACATTGTGTTTGATATTCACAGGCACATTAGAATATGCTGAAACCCCACTAAAGGTCAGTTTAACCCTTGAGTCCCCATTATGTCCGGTCTGTCTCTCCTTCTTGGACCTCAGCCACACTCCTGGAGATGCATATGCAACAGTGAACACAAAGAAAGCCCTGGATGCAGAAACACTAAGACAGGTAAGTAACTCATTTTCTCATTCTTCGCAAACTTTACTCTGGATTTTTCAAAATGGTATCTTATTTGATTTTTCCATTACGTAGCCTTATAAATTATGCAAAACTGTCTATTTCTGTGAGAATGTAAAACTATTTTGTCTCCCAAAGCACGACGCAACTCTCACCTACACTATTGTATGCACTGGCAGTGGGGTGAGTTACGAAGGACATTAGAATTATAGTTTACACTGAGATACCTTAAAGTTACAAATAATTATCTGACATACAGTTATTCCTGTCTTGTTAGGTCACATACAGTCGGACTCTACAACTGAAAGACGTCAATGATAATGCACCAGTATTTCAGAAAAGCATGTACCGTGCTGAGGTCAAAGAGGTAAAAACACATTGTCAAAATTCCCTGTAACATTCTCAATGTTGTTCGAAACGAGTTTTGTCCTAGTCAATATATACTGTACCACCACATGCTTGCCTTTACATTTCTCTTTCTGAAGATCTTCTTAAAACTTATTAATTATATTTATTAATTATTTATAGAATTAGTATAATTTAAAACATGTTCTTATTTAATGTTACAGTCTTTGTCTGTGGGGAGTTTGGTGGTTCAAGTCAAAGCCACTGATGCAGATCTCTCTTCAATCTATAACACAATAACCTACCATATAAAGGTATGTCTGGGAGTTTTAAGGAGTACTGTTGTGAATACACCTCAGGAGCAGGTTGCACCACTAGAACGTAAGGTCATTCATAAATCCCCCCCCCCCCTTCAGGAACCACTACTGGTTGTGCTTAGACCCAGGCCACTTGATCATGGAGTTTGTGATTTTCAGGTTAGCATTACACACTACCTGAGCATGATGGAGTGACAGCCTGGTTTCAGTTGACATACACACAGTATCTAAGGGCTAAGCAAACTTGCAGAGATGGAGAAAGAATTATTATACCTCAGATCATTGCTTAGGGCAGTGGTTCCCAACCTTTTTTGTCTTGTCTACCCCCTGAGCCTTTTTGTCATACCATGAGTACCCCCTCACTCATACATGCTGATAATTGTCCAAAAGTAGAACATATCACAACTGATTATTAAATGTTTCCACGTGCCCCTTGCAGTGTGCTTGCATACCCCTAGGGGTACGTGTACCCCTGGTTGGGAATCACTGGCTTAGGGGGTCTGTTATACTGCATATTTTTTCACAACAAAATCTAAAACGCATATAAATCGACATTGTCGTAAATATTATTATTATTATTATTATTACATTACACTTAGCTGACGCTCTTATCCAGAGCGACTTACAGATATTTACAGGGTTTCAGTTACAGTCCCTGGTGCAGTGTGGGGTTAGATGCCTTGCTCAAGGGCATCTCAGCCATGGGTAGGGTGGGATTCGAATCCCGCAACCTTCTGATTGCAAGACCAACTCCCTAACCACTAGGCCACAGCTGCCTAAATATCAAGCAGATTCAATCTGTCACGAAGAACTCATTGTCTCCGTAAACCATTTCCTTCATTTAGCACAAAGTTTTCGAGGCGATCAAAACGGAAAGCCATGTCAATGTTCCTACTTAGTATTAGGTGTAAATCTTGAGATATAACATAAGCCTAGGTAGGACGTATATGGTGTGGTGAGAGGTTGATAAGTATGGTAACCACATTACCGTGTAACAAGAGTGTAACAATTAGTAGTTCAGTATACTCAAACATAGTGACAATTTACGTCAAGGCTAAGATGGAACTGACGATCAGCTGGTGCAAGCTGCTGCAGGATCTGAAACTGATATGAAGTGCTATTGTTATACCAAAGATCCTCTCTTCTCTGTCCACACAGCCACCATCAGATACATTTGAAGTCTCATCAGATGGGTCAATAGTGTTGAAGAAGAAGCTGAATTATGCCGTGACTAAATTTTACAGTTTCAGTGTGACAGCTTTGGTAAATACAGACATTACAGGACTCTTGTTTTTGTTTTTTTGTTTTTTTTTTTGTCAGTTTGTTTTCTATCATACCTATAGCAGACAGGTACCTGTATACTAACTTGAGATTGTCTTTAGGACATTGATAATCTCTCTGGTACTACAACTGTTGAGGTCACCGTGACTGGTGGAGGTGGAGGCGGTGGGGGGGGCTCAAGCGCAGGTCACCGCCTGGCTCCAGCACGCAGCCTGGGACTCATGATACCCATCATTGTCATCCTCAGTGTAGTCTGCATCAGGTGAGTATAGTGTTCTTATACCACGGCTTGCTTCAATATCGCATTGTGATGCGTCCTTTAGAACGGTTATTAACTTTCTATGTACGCACACCTATAAAGTAGTCCCTGCTTTTCCCTGCTGTCCCTGCTTTAATGCACTTCGAGGTGTAACGGCCACTCTGCTTCGTGTCGTGGCTGCATTACCACCTCGAACGTGCATTAACTTTCTGATACCCAAACACTGTGTCGTTCATTTTCCCTTACATATACTTCCCAGTTAATGGGTTAATTCACAAAAAAGCTTTGTAGGCCTAATCATTCCAGTGATACACAGACATACAGCTCCAAGGCTGTAAAGTGATCTTATGTACCAGTTTACTTAACAAAAATGACAGTCATCCACAGGCTTGGTAGATTGTCTGCAACTGCACAGAAATACACAGAAAACTTGATTTTTGTTGTCACCTTTTGTGGAATACCGAGAAAACATTGTTGTAACTTTCCTTTTTTTTTTTGTTCTTTGTCACAAAAACAGATATAAAACGGAGATAACAGATCGAAGGTAGGAAGAAGTAAAACCAATTTTACACTATGTACACACACACACACAAAAAAAAAACATTGTTATAATTTCCTTTTTGTTTTTGTTTTTTTTATGTCACAGGAGAAGCATGGATTCACCAAACATCCTGTTTTTTAGGAAAGACTGAAATATTGTGAAAATGGCTGATGTACACTATTCATCAAAGAATCCACAAAAACAGGGCCATTCCTGTCAAGTTTAAGTAGAGAAAGGTGTTGTCATGGTTAGCGCCATAAGGCATGAGAGCAATGAAGCCACTGAGTCCATGTTAAGGACCCTTTCTTATAATATATTATTACTGTCATATACTATTACTGTAATATATTATTACTGTAATATATTATTACTGTAATATACTATTACTACTATTATCAGCTGTTAAAGTCAGCACCACAAGTTTGGGTTTCAGAGCAAATCCTCAGACAGACAAGAAGAGAGACATCAGTCTGATCCATTTCATTTCTTGGATTTTTTATGGACGCTTCAGCATCCATCCCTCTTCATCTCTCCATGTCTTTCATCAGCATTCTGTGTTCACAAGACTTTTGCTATTATTATGTTGTTACTGTGTCATGTCACAGGTTCACTCATTGTTGTTGTAACTTATTTGTAGCATCAATACCTGCAGCACAAGTGTTATATGTTTGCGCCGTTCATGTCTGTATAATATTCATAACTACTCTTTCTCCACGTAACTGGTTTATCTGGGAAGCACACCTGTTTTAGTAACTTAGCTACTTGGTACAGCTAGTAGCAATTCAGTCATTCATTGTTCTGGTTTATATAACCGCTATAGGCAGTTATTCTTCATCAGCCTTTCATATATTGTATATATACTGTATGATTTTTTCTTGTTTTTATCCTTTATATATCAGTAAAACATGGTATTAAAGCTTTACGGTTTTCACGGTTTGCCTTTCATGAGTGGTGTGTGTGTGTGTGTGTGTGTGTGTGTGTGTGTGTGTGTGTGTGTGTGTGTGTGTGTGTGTGTGTGTGTGTGTGTGTGTGTGTGTGTGAATTCATGAAGGGACATTTAGGTTCATAATTGTTCTGGCCAGACAACCTGTAACAATTGTCGTATACTCCAATTACTTTTCTTCATACAGTCCTTTTCGGTCTCGTGTTGGCCACCACCAGTACCCTTTTTACATAGGTCAGCTGGCAAGTCTGTGTTTTTTTTCTTACTCACAATGAATCTTTGTGGTGAATTACTTATTGAGATATCTCATTGGGATGCCTCTTTCTGCATTTCCGTAATTTCCTAAAAGATTGTATTTGTTTTCAAACTGATAAATCGACATACCTTACATAATTTTTTGTAAAAAGAAATACTCTCTGTCTAATTGTAACTTTACTGCAAAGCAACTACAGATTGTCTTTTCTCAGTCATGGTGCTTTTTGTATCAGGGGTTAAAAATGGTTAAATGTTCCTATATTCACAGAATTAGACACAGACACGCACACACACACTAGAACAAAACACATTTTTGTAATGTCCCCCTTTTTTTGTTTGTTTTTGGTTTTGTTTTTTGTTTTTTTTGTTTTTTGTCACAGGGAAAGTAAATTTGCTATGGATGGATCAGACATACTGTTTTAGGAAAAACTGAAATACAGTGATCTCCCACTATATCACAGATATTTTTTTATTTGCTCATGCATTCATGCATACTGAGGTAAATGGGGGAACACTGTGTTGTGCAAATGACTGATGTACACGGCCCATCAAAGAATCTACAAAAACGATAGAGCCATTTCCAGTGAGGTCATCTGAACAGTTACAGAGAAAGCTCTTGTCATGGTTAAAGCCATGAAGCAGGAGTGTAATGAAGGCACTGAATCTTTTCTTTTAATGTTAAGGACCCTTTCTTATTTGTTATGTGTTTTTGTATGTAGTTACCTAAATAGTTCTTCATAATACATTACACAACATTGATTTAATGTATTTATGCATTTGTATCTGCAACAAATACATGTTTGCAGAGCTCATCGTGTGCCAAACCCACCCACCCACTCCCCCAATATGTTTAAAGTTTTATTGTTTTTGGTGTAAATACATTTAAGACAAAATATTCATAATAGGCTTTACGCTGGTGATGCGAACTGAGCAAAGGAAAGTGAAGTTCAGTGTGGGAGGCAAGTGATGCTGACGCAGACAAGCGAAGACGTGCGAAACAGCTGAGACATGTATCACCACCGTAAGCAGGTTTATTCTTACGGTGGTGATACATGCAAGCTAACTCAGTGAAGTGACGCAAAGCGAACTTCAGTGTTCCATTCTGACAGCTACTGAGTGTACAGACGGTGGTGGCGAATCAAATGGATTGAAACATTACATTACATTACACTTAGCGGACGCTCTTATCCAGAGCGACTTACAGATATTTACAGGGTTTCAGTTACAGTCCCTGTAGCAGTGTGGGGTTAGATCCCTTGCTCAAGGGCATCTCAACCATGGATATGGCAGGATTTGAACCGGCAAGACCAGCTCTCTAACCACTAGGCCACAGTTGCCCACGCCAATGAAAGAAACAGACTGTCATTGATTTTATTCGCCACTGCCAGCCGAAATTTGCTCCTTATCAGTAAATGATTAAACTCTTCTCAACTTCTTTGCGCCTCTTCGCTTGTCTGTGTCACCATCGCTGGCCTTGCACAGGAATGACTGGAACACTGACCTTCACTTTGAGTCTTCACTCAATTGGCTTCCATGTATCACCAGCATTAGGCCTCTATATAATTAGTGTTATATGAATTTAAAAATACCACATTATGTGTACTACACCTGATATTGTTGTTTATATGATTGCTCACAGGAACTGGTCATAGATAAATCATAAAATTATGAATTAAATGTCTAAATAGGCTACATCAAAATAAAGTACAATAATATTTTATTGTATTATATTGTAATGGAATGGACACAAGTCCTAATGACTCAGGGTGCCAGCTGGCTAATACATTTGTTTTTCCATACTTCAAGGAAACCTTCGGCTCGTTTGAACTCTATTACTCTATTGTAAGTCGCTTTGGATAAAACCGTCTGCCAAGTGTAATGTAATGAACTATCGCCTAATTGATCAATGAATGTCTTTGTGCATTGTTTGTACCAAGAGATGAAAAAGAAATGCTGGAAAAGATTTAATGAGAGGTGAGACTGGCCAAGCAGCTGTATTTATGGTTGGGTCATAAAAGCTGCAGGCTGAAGGGATTTGCCCTTTGAAAGATATGATAAGCACAGTGCTGTTTCCGTTACAGGCCCAACAAAGCCAGCCGTCCTCATGCAAAGACAACGTGTCAAGTCAAGTGGGTTTCAGTGTCGTTTCAGCCATACACAGGGTGGGCAAAAAAAAACTAGACCAGTTTTCCCTGTTGTGGCTGCTGCTACAGATCCCTCTCCTGGTGGATTTGGGGCTTGAGACATGTTTACCCCGTGCCGTGTCTGGACTGTGGTGCTGCTGGGCTTCTGCTTCACAGATGGAAGCTGGGGGTTTCTTCCTGCATGTAAGTTCAGCACCAAAAGGAAAAGTGAATTTGTTGTATTGGCTTACAAATATCCAACAGAATATGTTCCTTAAATAGTTATCCAAATGTTTTTGTAAAGATATTACATCTTAAGCTAAGAACAGCTCTCCCAATTTTTAACCCCAATTCTGATATGATGGAACGATGGAATGTCTGTAGTCCTACGGCAGGCCTGGACGTTCCATCGTATCAGCATCGCAAAGTAAATAAAAGATCAGGTGGTTTGTGCCTACCTGACGCAATGCAGAGTAAATCCAATATCATGCAAATGAATTAAATCAAATCTGTTCTAATCTGATTGTGATGTGGCATTTTTCCCCAATTGTGCTTACAACCAATTCAAATTTGCATGTGACCCTGCCTGTAGATTTGGTGTCCTTTGTCAAAAAAGACAAAAAAGTCAGGAGAGCTGTTCATAGCTCTAGAGAACAATTATCTACTAATTACATATCAAAGTGGGTTCTGCATATACTACATTACTAAATGGCCCATGAACAGTATTAGGATCATGGTTAAGTCGGACAACTATGAGCCATACATGAAAAATGTATTCAAAACTTAACTGGAACTAAAAAATAAATTAAGCATTACATTGTTTTTGCCGGTTCATCTGTTTGAAATCCAAGTAGCGACTGCTTAAAATCAGCCCTCAAGTCATTTCTATCTAATCCAGGTAAGGTTTAAAGAAAACTCTCATGACATGCTGTTTCCTTATTACTGTTTCCTTGCAGACACAGCTGTAAATTGTACAAAGCCTACATCATTTGATTACGGGAGCACAAATGAGGGATATTCAGGTAAGAGACCCAGTGAAACTTAATGTGATTACTGTAAAATGCATCATGTGACAGCAGCCTACTCAATGACAGTCAGGAGTTACTACTTCTTGTTATTCACATTTTATTTAAAAGACTGTAATCGCTGCATTTCAACAGCTGCTTTTGATGCCTGACCTGCACCAAACACAAATCATGTCTATGTTCTGTGCTGCTTGTATTCCATCTGAATGACCTACATTGCATTTGATATTAATAGGTACCATAGAATATGCTGAAACCCCACTAGGAGTAAGTTTAACCCTTGAGTCGCCATCTTGCCCGATCTGTCTCTCCTTCTTGGACCTCAGTCACTCTCCTGGAGACACACAGGCAACAGTGAACACAAAGATACCCCTCGATGCAGAAGCACTGGTACAGGTAAGTAACTCATTTTCATTAACAGAATTTTCAACCTGGATTTGATCTTGTTTTATTTTTCATTACATAACCTAGTAAAGGTCTAAACATGTTTAAAAATATATTTTACTTCACTCTATGTCTGTAACAATCTAAAATTAATGTGTATTTTGTCTCCTAAAGTACCATGGATATATTAACTACACTGTTGTATGCATGGACAGTGGGGTGAGTTACACAAGACATTAGAATCCTAGTTTACACTGAGATACCTTAAAGTTGCAAATATTATAAATATCTTACACATGGTTATTCCTGTCTTGTTAGGTCAGAAACAGTCGGACTGTAAAACTGAAAGACATCAATGATAATGCACCAGTATTTGAGAAAGACGTGTACAAGGTCCAGGTCTCTGAGGTAAAAAAAAAACATGATCAAAATTCTGTGTAATGGTCTTTATGTTATCTGAAACATGTTTTGTCCTAGTCAGTATATACCACCATGTTTTCCTTTACATTTGTCTTTCTGAAAAGGTCCTTAAACCTTGCATAATTCATAGAAATATAGAAGTTGTGTCATTTGAGCTTATTTTCCTCTTTAATGTTACAGTCTTTGCCAGAGAAGAGTTTGGTGGTTCAGGTCAAAGCCACTGATGCAGATCTCTCTCCAGTCTACAACACTGTAACCTACAGCATAGAGGTATGTCTGGGAGTCAAGGAACTTTTCACAGTTTTAAGGACCACTGTTGTACAGTAAACGCACCTCGGGATCTGAAACTGATATGTTGTGCTGCTACTATTCTGAATCTTCTCTCTGTCCACACAGCCAGAATCAGATACATTTGAAGTCACATCAGATGGATCAGTACTGTTGATGAAACAGCTGAATTATGCTGTGGCTAGTCTTTACAGTTTCAACGTGAAGGCCATGGTAAATATTGGCAATACGGAACTTTTTTTTTTTTTGGTTGTATACTAAGAGCAAACAGGAATATTTATACTAACTTGAGATTTTTTTAGGACATTGATAAACTCTCTGGTACTACAACCGTTGAGGTCACTGTGACTGCTGGAGGTGGAGGCGGTGGGGTTACCCCACCTGGCTCAAGAGCAGGACCCCCCCTGGCTCCAGCACTCAGCCTGGCACTCATGATGCCCATCACTGTCATTCTCAGTCTGTAGTCTGCATCAGGCGAGTATAGCGTCCATATGCTTTCCTGTTAATGGGTTAATTTGGACAAAGCCTAGTAGTCCTAATTATTTCAGTGATACACAGACATACAGCTCCATGACTGTGAAGTGTACCAATTTACTTAACAAAAATGGTAGATTGTCTGCAACTAGACACAAATACACGGAAAACTGAAGTGTTTTGTACCTGATTAAGTTTAACACCAAGATGTGTAGGGATGCATATGTAATCATGAACTACTGGTGTGCTAAAAAGTGATATGTTATAGTAAAAATCCAAACAGGGCTTCAACCTAGTATTCGACTAAGAAGTCAGACTCTTTTAAACCAATGCAAAGGCTTTTGACTGTGTTCTAATATTCAGCGTTTTTTTGGCCAGCACTTATGGAAAATCTTTTGGAATGTTTAGCTCAACTGACAAGTTCTTTTGTCTTTTTTCATTACACATAATGAATCCTTGTAGTGAATTATTCATTGAGATCTCTGGGACTCATTAAGGTCTCGGGATGTCTCTTCCTTAAGTAACTTAATCTTGGCAAAAGAAATACTCTGTCTAATTGTAACTTCAGTGCAAAGAAACTATTAACTACTACTAAACATTTTCCTTAGTCATGGTTGTTTTTTGAAATTTCCTTTTTTTTTGTTGTCACAGGGGAAGCCAAGTTTCTATGAATGGACTGCATCTGTTTTATTGAAAACTGAAATGCAATGATTCCTTGCTATATTATGATTCATCTTTATTATGATTCACCTTTATGATTCACCTTTTGTGGCCAACATGGGTCATCATGCCTCCCCACCCACCCACTTCCCTAATATGTTTAAGGTTTTATTGTTTTACGTGTGAATAGATTGAACACAAAAAGACTCATAATAGGCTTTAGGCCTATTCATTGCTTGTAAATTTTCATTTCGAACGCTTTTTTGTCCTGTCACACAATTTCAGACAGTGAAATGTATGTGACGGCCATTCATTGTTGTTGTTGTTTGTTCCTGTAGCACACAAAGGTATGAAAGTGATACATCTCTAAAGCTATTTTGTATTTTCCCTGTAATGCATACAATACCCACAGTAGATGGTCCTGTTAACAATTAACTGTGAACACTGACCATGTATGTACATTATATTTATTGGACTATAGGGATAATTTTTTAAACCCTTTAGACATTGTTGTAGGAGACATATGATGAAACAGAAGTCAGTGTTCATTTTAAATTTTAACATCCAAAATCCAAATGGCATCCAAATCAAATCCAATGGAAAAGGTGCAACAAGGTGCCGTACTTCAAGTCAGGTTCGCATATCGTATCGCTTTGTGGCCATGTAACTGAGCTTATTCACATAATCTACCATTATTCAACTGAACAATAGGACCTACTAGTAATATAAATGGGGTTTAAAAAGAAAAAAATGTGAAGGTCCTCCCAAGGCTAAGAAAAATAAAATATAATAATGTAATGCAAAACTATAAATCTTTTTATTGCCATGTTGTTTCAGTAAATCTCTAATTAGAGTGAGATGTGAATGTGTCTGATGTAGTTCTCTATATGGTGCTTCAGAGTAATTAGTCATAGAATCAGAATCAGAATCAGAATCAGCTTTATTGGCCAAGTATACTTACATATACAAGGAATTTGACTCGGCAGATGTTAGCTCTCTATACACATAACACAGAACGTAATACAATACAATAAATACAATAGACTAAACAAGTATGTGTACTTGTATTGCACAGTATGGACAACAATATACAATATACAATATACATTCAGGCACCCAATATGGGCAATAATGTACAAGTAGGCACATGGTGTCACAGTGGGTTAAAGAACCGATATGACAATATACCAATAAGGTGAATAAGGGGGGGGGGGGGGGGCACAAAAAGAGTCTTGAGTTGCTGGGCAGGGGACACCTAGGCAAGTCTTTGCTTGTGTCATGTGCAAGAGAAGCGCGGGGGGGGGGGGGGGGGGGGGGGGGATACAAGGGCATAACAGTAAGCATATACACATGTGTGTATGTATGTATGTATGTATGCATGTGTAGTTCAGCTGTTCAGTAGGGTGATGGCAGTGGGGAAGAAGCTGTTTTTGTGTCTGGTAGTTTTGGTGCGCAGGGATCTGTAGCGTCTACCAGAGGGAAGGAGGTCGAAGAGGGTGTGTGCAGGGTGAGAGGGGTCTTTGATTATGTTCTCTGCCCGCTTCCTGGTCCTCCCAATGTACACGTCCTGGAGGGAGGGCAGGGGGGCACCGATGATTTTCTCAGCAGACCGAATTGTGCGCTGTAGTCTGTGTTTGTCATGTTGCGTGGCTGCTCCAAACCAGACTGTGATGGATGAGCAGAGGATGGATTCTACTACAGCTGTGTAGAAGGTCACCAACAGTTCTTGTGGTAGGCCATGCTTCCGCAGCTGGCGTAGGAAGTACATCCTCTGCTGAGCCTTTTTGAGGATGGCGTTGATGTTGGACTCCCACTTCAGGTCCTGAGAGATGATGGATCCCAGAAACTTCAAAGAGTCCACATTTGATACTGGGCTGTGGGATATTGTGAGGGGGTGCAGCAGTGATGGGTGCTTCCTGAAGTCCACAGCCATCTCGACAGTCTTTAGTGCGTTGAGTTCTAGATTGTGTTGGCTGCACCAGAGCTTGTCAACCTCCTGTCTGTATGCAGACTCATCACCATCCTGGATAAGCCCAATGACAGTGGTATCGTCTGCAAATTTCAGGAGCTTGACCGCTGAGTCATTGGAGGTGCAGTCGTTTGTGTACAGAGAGAAGAGCAGCGGTGAGAGGACACAGCCTTGGGGAACACCAGTGCTGATAGTCCGTGTACCGGATGTGACACCTCCAAGCCGCACATGTTGGCTCCTGTCCGTCAGGAAGCTGGAGATCCACTGACAGATGGCAGGAGACACAGTTAGCTGGGAGAGTTTGGTGGTGAGGATATCTGGGATAATGGTGTTGAACGCCGAGCTGAAGTCCACAAATAGAATCCTGGCGTAGGCCCTTGGTTGGTCAAGGTGTTGCAGGATGAAGTGCAGTCCCATATTCACATCACATAGACACATCAGTTCTGAATAAAATACATCAGAATAAAATGCATAAATGTAAAAAAAATTGTCCTGTAATAATTTTTAACACAGTGCTTGATGGGTTTCTGCCCAGTCCCTCCTACTGACACAGGTGAGTTTGGCTACAGATATTCCCAGCTGCCAGTGACAGGTAATTATTTACTGTGGGGGGAAATTTATTGTATTATTGTAATGGAGGGAACACAAATTCTAATGGCCCTGGCTGCCAGGGGGTTATTACTGTACATTTGTTATGCCACACTTAAAGGAAAAAATTGGCACATTTGAAGCCTATCACTGGACATCTTTGTGCTTTGTCTGTAGCCAAAAGATGCTAAAAAAATCAAATCGATGGCGGAGATTTCATGAGAGGTGAGACTGGCCAAGCAGCTGTAAATTGAAGCTAGTTGGATCATAAAAGCTACAGGCTAAAGGGTTTTGCTGTGTGAAAGATATGATGAACACAGTGACCACCACAGCAGGCCGAAAAAAAGAAAAAAAAAAAAAAACTACCCATGAATGAAATGAATAATTTAAATAGTGGTCCAGTTGTTTTGGTGCACCCTGTATGTCTGTCATGTGCTTGGTTTATTCTTTATGGTCGCATCTAAATAAGTAAATAAATAAAATATATCTGGCTCTAATGGCTTTTATTGGGATGGGGTGGGTAAGAATAGCATTGTTTACAGCAAGGCATCTACCTAATTCACAGTAAGCTGCTCTGGATAAGAGTGTCATTTCATGTAAATGTTAAATGTTAATGTAAAGACACTGCATGCTTTTAATGGTAGCATTTTGGGGATGAAAACATTTCTAGTTCTTTTCGCCCTCAGTGGTGGCAAACAGTATTGAAGGCTGTGTCATATTTTTGTGTCAGGACCACATAGAAAACCTTTAATATCTTAAAACCAACTGCACGGATTCCATTGTAGATGATCTGATGCATCTATTGCGGTATGTGCTACTGGGCAATCGTCAGTGCTGTTATTCTAAATGTTTTGAGTAAATCTAGCTCTCATAAAAGCTTCATAGCTGTTCATTTTAAAACGTTCCTAGAGGAAATCTGTTCCCTGTTTTGCAAGGAATAAGATAAGCTGGTAGGTTTTTTTTTATCTTCACCATTCCCTACCCTACATTTTCCACAATAAACAGGCTCTTTGACCTTTGGCGTCATTAAAGTAGGTATGTACCTTTGGATGAACTTCAGTTTATGAGATATGAGTAACTAATTTATGAGTTATGAGTTAATTAATGAGAGCTTTTATAATCAAATCTTCCAACAGTTCATTGTTGTCTGAGAACAACAGTGAAAACTGAGGGCTCCAGACAAAGCCATGAACATATAATGCTCTTGACTGCTCTTGATGAAATTGGGTAACAATTTAAAAACAAACAAACAAACAAAAAACTCTTACCACAGCTCCACTACCGTCTTGTTGTTTCCCTGTTGTGGCTGCTGCTACAGATTCCTCTCCTGGTGGATTTGGGACTTGAGACATGTTTAATCCTGGCCGTGTCTGGACTGTGGTGCTGCTGAGCTTCTGCTTCACAGACAGAACCTGGGGGAGTTTTCCTGCACGTAAGTTCAGCACCAAAAAGAAAAGTGAATTTGTTGTATTGGCTTAAAAATATCCAACAGAATATGTTCCTTAAATAATTATTTAAATGCGTTTTTAGGGAGGTTACGTCTTAAGCTAAGAACAGCTCTCCCAATTTTTAACCTCGATTCTGATATGATGAAACGATGGAACGTCCGTAGTCCTACGACTGGCCTGGACGTTCCATCATGTCAGAATCAGAGTAAAAAAATAAGAGGTCTGTGCCTAACTGTAATCGAACCCAGTCACGGTGCTAAGTAGCAAAATCAGTAGTTATGTTTGCTGGGGACACCAACTGATATAATATTTTCCATATTTTCCATTGTTGACGCAATGCAGATTAAACCCAACATGAATTAAATTATTAAATCTGCCAGTCTGTTCTGTGTCATGAATGTGATTGTGACATGGAGGTCCAGTGTATTTTCACCCCATCTCTACTGTATGTTTGTGCTTATGACCGACTCGAAATTGCATTCGACCCTGTCTGTAGGTTTGGTGTCCTTAGTCGTTTTAACATAAAATAATCACTGAAAAAATCGAAAGGTCTGTAGCTTTAAAGGATGCGTATTAAGCATTTACATATGAATGTGAATTTGGCATATACTACATTACTAAATGGCTCATGAACAGTATTAGGATCATAGTTAAGTCAGATGGTGTGGAGCATACATGAAAACCTTATATAAAGTTTAACTGGAACTAAAAATGACATCCTTTTTGCCAATTCATCTGTTTGAAAGCAAAGTAGCGATTGCTTAAAATCAGGCCTTGCTATAGTTATAGATATATAGATATATCTAATCCAGGTAAAGTTTAAAGAAAATGAATAACATGAAATACTGTTTCCTTATTGCTTTTTCCCTGCAGACACAACTGTAAATTGTACAAACCCTACATTCTTTATATACGGGAGCACAGATGAGGGATATTCAGGTAAGACACCTGGTGAACCTTAATGTGATTACTGTATGTGGGCAGCTGTGCCATAGTGGTCAGGGAGTTGGTCTTGCAACTGGAAGGTTGCCGGTTCGAATCCCACCCTACCCATGGTGGAGATGCCCTTGAGCAAGGCATCCAACCCCACACTGCTCCAGGGCCTGTAACTGAAACCCTGTAAAATATCTGTAAGTCGCTCTGGATAAGAGCGTCAGCTAAGTGTAATGTTAATGTAATGTTAATACTGTAAAATGCATCATGTGACATCAGCCTACTCAATGACAGCCTTCAGTAACTCAGGACTTACTCCTCCTTCCTTTTTACCTTTAAAAAAAATAATAAAACTGATGTCGCTGCATTTCACCAGCTGCATTTACTGCTTGCCTTGCACCCAAAGACTGTGACTGAGATGATGTCTATGTTATTATCTGTGCTTCCATACACAAAGTTTAATAACTGCCCTTATTCCATCTGACTGATCTATATTGCGTTTGACATTAATAGGTATCTTGGAAAAAGTCGAAACCCCAATAGGAGTAAGTTTAACCCTTGAGTCTCCATCATGTCCAGTCTGTCTCTCCTTCTTGGACCTCAGTCACTCTCCTGGAGATGAGTTTGCAACAGTGAACACAAAGAAAGCCCTGGATGCAGAGGCACTGACAGAGGTAAGTAACTCCTTTTTCTTAATAGAATTTTTTAACCTGGATTTGTGAAAATTTGACCTTTTTTTATTTTTCATTATGTAACCAAATAAATGTCTACATTTTTTAAAGTCTTTTACTTCGGCCTATGTCTGTAAGAAAATAAAATCATTTGCATTTTGTCTCCCAAAGTACAATGGAGATTTTACCTACTCTGTTGCATGCATGGACAGTGGGGTGAGTTACACAAGATATTACAGTCATCATTACAGTAGTAAAAACACTGAGATAGCTTGATATAATACATTTTATAATTATCTTACATATGGTTAATCCTGTCTTGCCAGGTCAGAAACAGTCGGACGGTAAAACTGAATGACTTAAATGATAATGCACCAGAATTTGAGAAAGATGTGTACAGGGTAAAGGTTTCAGAGGTAAGGACACATCCTTGGTCAACATTCACAACTACTTTTTTCTTTTTTTAAAAATATCATTAAAACTTCCATAATTCCTACAAATATGAGATTGGTGTCAGTTTAACACATTTTTCTCTTTAATGTTACAGTTTTTGCCAGTGGAAAGTTTGGTGGTTCAAGTCAAAGCCATGGACGCAGATGTCTCTCCAGATTTTAACACTGTAACCTACAAAATAAACGTATGTTTGGGAATCACAGGACATTTTCAGGGTTTTTAGAAGAACCTTTGAAAGTTTACTGTAAAGCGCTGCTGAGAACCATCTTAAAAATAGCAAATGTGCTGAATGGATCCTTTTACGTCGGTTTAACTTGCACTGTTTTTCTAACAGTATTTATATAAATACCATGAACGTATATTACTGAAACAGTGCAATTTAAACCAACATAAAGATGCACAGAGCACATTGCCCTACTATTTTAAGTGCTTTATGATCCTCTCTTCTCTCTGTCCACACAGCCACTATCAGATACATTTGAAGTCACATCAGATGGATCAGTAATGTTAAGGAAGCAGATGAACTACGCTATGACGAGTTCTTACAGTTTCACCGTGACGGCCATGGTAAATATTGGCATGAGCGATATTATTGCACACATTATTGCCAGAACTGGTTGCCTCTGTACTCACTTCACATGTATTAAATAGGACACTGGCGGTCTCTCAGGTGCTACAACTGTTGTGGTGAATGTAGACGGTCAAATAGATACCGGTGATATTGTAAAAATATCCATCAACAAGCCTTCTAACGTGGTGATGAATCAAGTTCATGAGACAGAAAGGTGAGATGTTTTTCTTGTAATAGAAAAACCTTCCTTCACTTTCCATGTGCTTTGTTTACACTTGTCTTTCCCTTTCACTCACTTTCTTTCATTTTTCCTATCAGAGCACTTGAGAGGGGACTTGAGTTGTTGGTGAAGATAAGAGATGTGGGCAGAGGTCGTGACAGCAATGCTCTGGTCAGTTTCATTGCACGGCAGACCAGTGGCACCATGGTTCCACCTGAGGATGTAAAGAGGTGACATTTGTTGAGATTTACCACCTCAGATAAAACCAGATACATCTATAAAACCTTTGATAAGCACATTCTTTATGTCTTTGTGTGTGTGTGTGTGTGAGTGTGAGTGTGAGTGTGTGTGCGTACAATTGCATGTGTGTGTATGTGTGCATACATTTGCATGTGTGTGTGTGTGTGTGTGTGTGTGTGTGTGTGTGTGCGCGCGCCCGTGTGCCCGTGTGTGTGTGTGCGCCTGTTGCCCATTTGTGTGTGTGTGTCTGTGTGTGTGTGTGTGTGTGTGTGTGTGTGTGTGTGTGGCTGTGTACATTTGCATGTGTGTGTGTAATGCTCTTACCCACAGTAACCTAAAGAATAATGAAGGGAAGGTTCAGGCAGAGCTTCAGGAGGTGCTTGGAGCCGACACACAATTTGAGATATCTGAGGAGGGGAAGCAGCCAGGCCCTGACAACACCCTACTAATTGTCCTGGGAACTATAATGGCCATTATGGTCGTTGCTGCCATTCTTGCATGGATTAGGTAAAGTTTAACCTTTTATATGCTCTACAGTGTATATAGGCCATATGTTCTGTAAATGTGTAATACATTTTTGTTACTTATTATATATATTTTACTGTGGTACATATAGCCATGCAGGGCTGGCTCAACTACTGCACATCGTACCATTTAAACCCATTAAAAGGTTTATAGATTTATGTGTGTGTGTGTGTGTGTGTGTGTGTGTGTGTGTGTGTGTGTGTGTGTGTGTGTGCACGTGTGTGTGTGTGTGTGTGTGTGTGTGTGTGTGTGTGTGTGTGTGTGTGTGTGTGTGTGTGTGTGTGTGTGTGTGCATGTGTGTGTTTATTTTTATTTATTTTTTAAGTGCTGACTAAAAATAATTCAGAATACTTAACTGGCAAGGTTGGTTTTTACACACAAATGGAGGAGATGTATTCTTATTAAAAGAAATATGCTAAGCACTGTCTAGTTGCAGCTCCACTGCAAATATGTTTTCTTCAATCTTTTTTTTTTTTTTTTTTTGGTATTACGGGAAGGCGAAAAAGGCGAAAGAATGGGTAAGTCCTACACTGCACTGAATAGTTTTACACATTGTGGAATAACCAGAAAAACAGTGACGTAATTGACCTTTATTTATCTCTGCCATAGACAAAGTATATGGCTGCTCAAGTTCATCTTTAGTTAATATTGATATATTGTCACACAAAAAATGTTATAGTTTAAATAAGGACCTATTTACATGGGGTAGTAGGTAGGGTAGAGCTACCGGAATTACAGATAATATAAAAAAAAAAAAATGCAGGAAGGTCCATATATTTAGCAAAGTATAATAATAAATGGGAAATGTGAGCAGAATGTAATAGAAAATATTGTCTTTTTTTGACATGTGTAGTATTTTATTGAAAAAAGGATTAAGATGTGCATCTGTTTTATAATGGTTTATTATAATGTTATAATTCGAGTTACATAATCTTTAACATGAAATTTGCTCAGATCTATTACCAAGAGGCAGCAAAGATGTTACATTCCCCTCACTCATCCTCTATCAACTTCTTCAATGTGTCATATACAGCACAGGGGGAAATGGCCCATCTGCAAAGGAACAAACTGGAACTAAAATGAAAAAGAATGGGTAGGAATTTATCAAACCAGTTTTGCACATTTTATGAAATAATGACAAAAACACATTTTTGAAATGTCCCTTTCTTTGCTTTTTTGTCACAGATCTATTAAAAGATCCCCAAACTTTAAGAAAAAGTTACAGCCTGCTCCAGTGTCCACTTCCTAGTTCTGCTTCCCTGCCTACCTAGCCTACCTACGCAATACAACTCAAATGTAGCAAACAAAGTCAGCGCCATGGCTCACAAACACACCCTCTGTACCATCTGTACAGACTAAACGACTGCAGTGTAGAACTGGGGCAGCAGCTGCTGGTGAAGACTGTGCTTCCTCATCTTTCTCAAGAAGTACATCCCCTGATGGGTCATAGATTTATCAGAATATGCTCATGATAGGCTGTATTGCTTCAAAAATAATATTGCAACAAAAACATTTGTCTAATTTATAACAAATTTCTGTCCTGTCTCATAGTTCTAGAATATAAAAAAATGTGTGTGAGTGGCATTCATTGTGTGAGATGATTTTTGCTTGTTCCTGTAGCAGACAAAAGGATACCAATGATGCATCTCTGAAGCCATTTTGCATTTTCCCTGTAATTTACGCAATACATATATAGTAGTAAATGTTCATGTTAACAATTAACCTTGAACACTGTCCATTAACACAATATTTACTGTGAAGAAAAACATAATTTAGAAATTAAGATAAATAAATTATGATGAAAATATAAATGTGGTTATTGTCATGTGTTCATCTTCAATTAGATTTTGATATGCATATGAAATATCACATGTACTATGCCTGATATGGTGCTAGACGAGAGGGTGCCAGCATTTAGCCAGTTGAAGCCAATGAATATAGCCAGTCATACAAGGAGTTTTATTTGTCACGTGTATAGACATACTGGGTAGTAGGACATGCAGTGAAACTGATGAATGAGGAGTCATTGGTTGAAGCCTGAGATATACCAAGATGGCTGCCAGTTATGTGACTCATAGACTTTACCTCATGTCTGCCATCTTGGTACTCCCAAAATCAACAAATAAGCCTCACTCCCTGGCTTCAATTGCAATAGCTGGTGTGAATTGCTCGCACCATCTCCCGTTACACTATGTTCTATACAGTATTTAATTGTATTTAATACAGAATTTAATTGTCTAAATGCATTGAAATAAATTACATACATGTAATGGCATGTGTGCTTGATTGTTTTCTGCCTGGACACAGGTGAAGCTACAGATAGCTGCCAGTGGCAGGTAATAATTTACTGTGGGAGGTAATTTACTGAATTATTGTAATGGAGGGAACACAAGTCCTAATAGCCGTTGCTGCCAGGGGGCTAATACATTTGTTATGCCAGACTTAAAGGAAAACCTTTCCAAATGTGAACTACATCTTTGCAGCCAAGCAGCTGTAAAGGGCAGCTAGTTGGGTCATAAAAGCTACATGCTAAAGGGTTTGCTCTATGAAAGATATAATGAGCACAGCATTGTTTTCCGTTACTGATTAACAACCACCACAGCAGGCCCAACAAAGCCAACCATTCTTATGCAGTGAATGAATATATATTTTACAGATTTACAGAAATACATATAATACAATTCCAGTTTGGCTCATATCCCCTGTTATTGGTGGGATGGCTCACTAATAAGTCCTACTGGCAAAGGTGGGTCAGCAAGTTATTGCCAACCTGCCAGTAGGAGGTGTCTTTAGTCAGTTGAGCTATTTGTCGCAGTGCTGTACTGTTTGTCGTTATTGATTAACAGCCACCACAGCAGGCCTACCAAAGCAACAGCCTACTGTAAATATAACGGTGTTTACTTGCTTTAGTTATTATTATTTATTAAAAATTTGCCATAACTATAACACATGCTATAATGGAAATCGATGTACAGTGAGCTAAAAAAAAACACAAACAACTTGAAATAAATCACATAAAATCTATTCTTTGTCCTATCGGTTAGCACATGTTACTGTTATGTGACTTAAATACACACTGTATCAAACTTACTAAGTGGAATTGTTATGTATTTGTGCACCTCTGACAATAACAGAATGAGGCGTATAGGCCTACGGTAAAGTACCATATGTATTAGAAAATTACATATATCACATTGTGGTCCACTGTAGAAAAGATCAATGGATTACATGTATCACTTACAGTTTCTGAAATTACAGTATGTCCCACTACAAAAGACAATAATATACAGTACTGTGCAAACGTTTTAGGCAAGTGTGAAAAAAATGCTGTCAACTAGGATGCTGGTTTGGGATTATTGATGCTGGTTTGAAGGCACCTGCCTAAAACTTTTGTCAATAAAACAACTTATGCCCATCAAGTCCTTTCAGCCTCATGGGTGTTGTAACAGTAAACATGTGGATGGCCAAAAAGATACAGAACTGTGCAAAAGTTTTAGGCAGGTGCCTTCAGACCAGCATTAATTCACACAAAGGGGTACACACAAAAAAAGGGTTTTGCAGGATTGAAGTCAGGTGTATGATCAACCAATTTCCACACAATGGTTGTATATGTCAGAAAGCCTACATCCACAGAAGATCTGTGGTTAGTTTTTCAAGATGTTTAGCTGAGTTCCTTCGAAAATTGTATGCAAGTATATACCTAGAAGAATTAATGCTCTGTTGAAGGCAAATGGTGCTCACACCAAATATTGATTTGATTTAGATTTGTCTTTTGTTCATTCACTACATTTTGTTGATTGAGGAACATAAATTAAGCATTCCTAGTTGACAGAGTTTTTTCACACCTGCCTAAAACTTTTGCACAGTACTGTATGTTGTAAATATATCTAAATATAGTTGTTGTCTGTAGAAGTTGGCTGTGGCCCGACCGAATGTAATGCTGATCTATGGTGCTGCTATATTTTGGACAGGCCATGACTTACACATACATACCGGTAATGGATTACAAGCAACTCCAACATCAACTTTCTATATGATGTGTCACCTTGTATGGAGGGCCAAAAATGACATAATTAATAATAAATACGTATGTAAAAATATGTAGCACAAACAAATAAAATAACTAAAAAATGCACCAAAATGTGCTTAGGAAAGCATTTGAAAAATATATCACACATAAAACTGGACATAAATGGGAAAGAAGTCATTTTTTTACTGCTGTATTTATTTACAGATATTTTCCCTGTAATATTTTCTACATACTGTTTTATATATCCTGCATTTCTTTCTGGCATATTTATTTATTATCACTCCTTTTTACATTTCTTTGTCCTACATTTACATTTATGCCTACATTTATACCTACATTTATGTCTCGGTATGCAAATGAAGTAGGCTGTCTCGCAAGGTGTCACCCTCTTGCCCATTGGTTGGTCGAGATAACGCGGGTACTCTGGTAGTTACGGTGCGTTTCCATTACAGCGAATTTCGCCTTGCTGTCATTGACTTTGAATGGAGGCAATATTTTCGCCTGAAGGCAGGGCGAATTCGCCGAGGGAGGCGAAATACAGTTGGCGAAACCTGAACTTTATTTAACTAAGAATGATGTGATTACCAATTATATCAACGTGTGATGTGTTTCGTGCATGATGCAGGCTGAAGAGGCAGGAGTTACAAAAAAACTCAGACCAACATGGCAGACTCTCGTGGAAGTGAAACGTGAAAGTGTTTATATGATTTAAAGTCTGTGGGTGACCGAATGTGATGGTGCCATCACGAATTGTTGTTTAGATGCAACACGAACTGATTTAAGACAACCAGGCTACTCTAGATTGCCATTTAATCAAAGTTAGCACAGTTAGCTTACGACTAGCTAACTACTAGCAAGCTGGGTAACATATACGGTCACAAGCTTGTACTAGTACACTTCTTGCATTTGTAGAACAATATTGCAACACTTAAATGTTATCTAGACAACCCAGCAATAGTAATAAGCCCATGTAGACCCTGCAGTTCGCAATCCTGAAGTAGTTCTGTGCAAGACTGCCGTTAGATGTAGGCTATCTTGCTGGATAGCTTCTGTTGGCCAGCCAGGCTGCCGTCTCTGGCCAGTATCTACCAACCTGCCTTAGCCTGCTTAAAAACCAATGGGCAAGAGGGTGACGCCCAATTCATTTGCATACCGAGGCAGAAATGTAGGCATAAATGTAGGCATCAATGTAAATGTAGGACAAAGAAATGTAAAAAGGAGTGACAATAAATAAATATGCCAGAAAGAAATGCAGGGCATATAAAACAGTATGTAGAAAATATTACAGGGAAAAATATCTGTAAATAAATACAAAGAGAAAATGGAAAATAAATAAATTATGGAATTAATGTAAATGTAAACAAATACAGCAGTAAATGAAAATGACTTCTTTCCCATTTTTTTGTCATTTTATTTTTTTATGCTACATATTTTTACATATGTATTTATTATTAATTATGTCATTTTTGGCCCTCCATAACCTTGTGCCACTCTGACATGCAGTAATTAGAAGACTATTGTAGGCTCACATTAGACCTGTATCACCTGTACTGATTTTATAATTCTGGTAAGTAATGTATCTCACACACAAATACTGTATATTTGTTTGGTAATGTACAACAGAACTGTAAATGCTGTTGTATTTGACATAATTCACTGTGTAATTTACAGTTACCTTGACCTATATTCATATTCAAATTCTTTCAAAATTTTCTTTCAAAAGACTTTATAACCCAGGAATATGGAAATCTGTCAGAAACCAGAACAGAACGGACAGACCCAAGAGCGTCAGGTAAATCAGAGAGCTTTTATTAAGGGATGGGGGAAAAAGGGATATAATCCAAAGCCCACAATCGGGTGGACAGCAGCTGGAGGTGCGGATGGCGTGCGAAGACTTCAGGGTAGTCAACTGGCGGCGGGTCGGAGAACCGGGGCTGGAGAGCCGGGCGAAGTCGTAGGCAGGAGGCAGGAGTCGCAGCCGGGGCAGTGGAGCAGAGCGGAGTCGTGGACTGGCAGGAGTCGTAGCCAGGGCAGTGGAGCAGAGCGGAGTCGTGGGCAGGCAGGAGTCGTCACCAGGGAGCAGGAGTTGGGTAGTGGGGAGAACTGAAGGCAGGAGAAGAGACAAACGAGCAGGGAGGAACACAGGAGACAGACGAGCAGGGAGCAGACACTGGAACGGAGACGTACACACAAACTCTACGACAGGGAGCAGGGAATCCAGGGAGCAAACACGCAGGCAGGAAACGGAGAGAGGAGCCAGAGTCAAAAATGCTTGCCAAGACAGGTCTATGGTTCGCTGACGGTCTGACAGAGAAAGAGTGAAAAGTGGGAGACTAAATAGTGAGAGCGAGTAATCAGGAAAACGAGTGGCAGGTGAAACTGGGCGGGGAAGTGCAGGTGGAAGTAATCAGTGTGGTAGTAGCAACCAAGGGAGTAAAGTGGCCGGGATTGAAACTAATTATCAGATAACAGAGTGCAGCGAAATTTTGCATAACAGAGGTCAATGACCTCTTGTTGACCCAGGAATATGGAAATCCATATTTAATTACAATCTCTGCCACATTTAGATGATACAATAAACCAGTTTTTAATCCTATACATGGGAATTTTGCATAACAGAGGTCAATGACCTCTAGTTGACCTCCAAGGTCAAACTGAGAACGCCTCCACATCTTAAATGATAGCTAATGCTGTCAGGAGCAAACCCTGAAAGTTTCATGCTTTTATTATCTTGTGCACAATGCTTATGCATATAGGACCTAAATGTTTTCAGTAAATCTAGCTCTCATAAAAGCTTCATAGCTGTTCATTTTAAAGTGTGCCTAGAGGAAATCCCCTGTTTTGCAAGGAAATAAGATATGCTGGTTGTTTTTTTTTAATCTTCACTATTCCTTACCCTACATTTTACACAATAAACAGGCTCTTTGACCTTTGGCGTCATTAAAGTAAGTATGTACCTTTGGATGAACTTCAGTTTATGAGATATGAGTAACTTATTTAATACCAAATCTTCTAACAGTTCATTGTTATCTGAGAACAACATTGAAAGCTGAGGGCTCCAGACAAAGCCGTGAACATATTATGCTCTTGACTGTTTGATGTAATTGGGTAACAATTTAAAAACAAACAAACAAGCAAACAAATCACAGCTTCACTACCGTCTTGTTGTTTCCCTGCTGTAGCTGCTGCTACAGATTCCTCTCCAGGTGGATTTGGGACTTGAGACATGTTTACCCCATGCCGTGTCTGGACTGTGGTGCTGCTGAGCTTCTGCTTCACAGACAGAACCTGGGGGAGTTTTTCTGCACGTAAGTTCAGCACCAAAAAGAAAAGTGAATTTGTTGTATTGGCTTAAAAATATCCAACAGAATATGTTCCTTAAATAATTATTTAAATACCTTTTTAGGGAGATTACGTCTTAAGCTAAGAACAGCTCTTCCAGTTTTTAACCCTGATTCTAATATGACGGAACGATGGAATGTCGGTAGTCCT
>CM050198.1:9839761-9862261 GCA_027475355.1 Coilia nasus
GTGAGATGATTTTTTATACTTGTTTCTGTAGCAGACAGAAGAATGCCAGTGATACATCTGTGAAGCCATTTTGAATTTTCTCTGTAATGTACTGTATACAATCCACAGAGTAAATGTTTGTTAACAATTAACTGTGAACACTTTTCATTAACATAATATTTACTGCAAGTAAAATATGATGAAAATAAATCTATAAATATGTTATTGTCATGTTTTAGTACCTCTCCAATTAGAGTGTGTACTAATGTGTACTATGCTCGATATGGATACAGTATTCAGCACTTCACAGTAATTGGTCTGAAATAAATCATAAAGTTAAATACAATGTAATTGAATTTGTAAGAGAATTTGTCCGCAATATTTATTAACACAGTGCTTGATGGATCTCTGCCAGGTCCCTCCTACCGCCACAGGTGAGTTAGGCTACAGATATTGCCAGCTGCCAGCGGCAGGTGTATTTACTGTGGGGGGGAATTTACCGTATTATTGTAATGGAGGGAACACAAGTCAGAAAGCCTTGTGTCCTTATGGGAGCCAATCGGCTTATACATTTGCTATGCCACACCTGTCACATTTGAACCCGTACTCTGCCTCTAGAGTAGCCTGGTAAACCAGCCCCTTGTACTGGGCAGCTGTGGCCTAGTGGTTAGGGAGTTGGTCTTGCAATCGGAAGGTTGCCGGTTCGATCCCCGCCCTACCCATGGTTGAGATGCCCTTGAGCAAGGCATCTAACCCCACACTGCTCCAGGGACTGTAACTGAAACCCTGTAAATATCTGTAAGTCGCTCTGGATAAGAGCGCCAGCTAAGTGTAATGTAATGTAATACTTCATTTCATTTTGTACAGAGGGTCTGGCAGTGGTTTCACTGACATTGCTGTATTAGGCAGAATTTTGCTTAGCCAATCTGTGAAGAGAGGACGCGCTCATAAGTGATGACATTGACTGTGTGCTACAGTACATTTGAACTGTAGTGGGTAGGCAGGCTACTTGCATATGGGACAAGTAGATGTTAATGATTGGGTAAAGGCAGAGTCACTTGTTTTGAACTTCAGCAGAGTCCACACCTCCAGGAAGAAATTGTTTCTCAATACAGCACTGCCAGACCCTCTCTACAAAATAAAATGAAGTATGAGAGGCTGGTTTACCAGGCTATGTCTCGAGGTCTTTCTGTACCCAAAAGGCTAAAGAGTTACTGGAGGAGATTTTATCTCAGAGGCGAGACTGGCAGAGGTGTGAATCCCGGGTTCAGAAAGTAAAAACCCTGACACGTTTTCCTTGTAACACACCTCCTCCTAGAAAACCTCCTTTCACTTTTCATTTGTTTTATCAGACTTGATTTTTCCCCTTTAGTCACATTCTTCTATTTTTTCCATCAGAGCACTTGAGAGGGGACTTGAGTTGTTAGTGATGATAACAGATGTGGGCAGTGGCAGTGGCAGTGGCAGCAATGCTCTGGTCCGTTTCAGCGCAAGGCAGAGCAGTGGCACCATCGTTCCACCTGAAGATGTAAAGAGGTGAGATTTGTTCAGCATTTATTATTTAAGAATTGTATCTATAAAATCTTCAATAATCACATTCTTTATGTCTTTGTGTGTGTTTGTGTGTGTGTGTGTGTGTGTGTGTCTGTGTGTGTGTGTGTGTGTGTGCGTGTGCGTGTGTAACGTAACTAACGTATCAATTTACTTGGTAGATTTTGGAATTTGGAATTTGGAATTTGTCCCAAATTCCAAATTCAACTGATACTGGAAAGGAATGGCTGTCATACACGTAGAGATGGTGACTTAAACAAAATTTGCAGTGGTCTCCTAATTTCTTCCAGAGCTGTAGTATTATAGTAACCTAAATCTATAAGAAATGTGACAATTTCAAACAATAAGCAAGGTAGGTCTTATATTTAGGTCTTATACTGATTCTTATAAATCAGTGTTTCACATAAAGAAATAGTAAGTGAACAGACAGTGTTGTAATTTCTGTTATTTTTGCTGCCTGTTACATTGAAAAGCTCGTTGATTTTCGCTGTGATAGATGAATGGCCGGGCATTCAATTATCATAACATGCATAATTTGTGGTGCTTAAAATGTAATGAGGAAATGACTGTGGCAAGAAAATGTCTACTTTCCAATTATTTGATCAGGTGACACAGTAAGGGCCAATCCTATTCCTGCCCTTTAACTCTACCACTTAGTTTTGAGTATCCTCTATAGTGAAAAACCCTGTCAATGTTACATTTTTTTTATCTGAATTGTGTATTATTCTGAATCATTTTGTTTTATTGTATTATATTTAATATTTTTGATTGGATTATTCATTGAGTAGTTTCAACACTCACATCCTATTGCTTTTTGTAAAAAAATACATACACATGACAAAAGATGAAAAAAAGCGATTTGGTAAAGGGAGGGCCACTTTTTTAAACTTCAGCAGAGTCCTAGCCTGGTAAACCAGCCACTCGTACTTCATTTCATTTTGTACTGAGGGTCTGGAGTGGAGGCCGTGAGAAACTATTTCTTCCTGGAGGCGTGGACTCTGCTGGAGTTTAAAACAAGTGCCTTTGCCTTTACCCAATCGCTAACATCTGGTCGTCACGTATGCATATAGCCTACCTATGCACTACATTTCAAATGTAGCACACAAATTTAATGTTATGGCTCACAAACACACCCTCTGCTCGCTGATTGGATAGGAGTTGCTCGGTCCTCTTACATGCTCCTCAACCAATTCCGGTCCAGACCCTCTGTACAAAATGAAATGAATTACGAGGGGCAGGTTTACCAGGCTATACCAGACTATAATGGAGAGGAGGATAGACTACAAGGTGTAGCTATCTAACAAGCAGGCAGGTAAACAGGCAACTGCTTGGAGACACCCAGGCCACTAACGGGCCTCGTAGGGCTGACAACAGCCTTTAAACTACAGTGGGGGAATGCAGTTTTCAATAAAAGCATCAGTGGGGTTTTGCTTGGAGGCCCAACAGAGTGTAGAATCATGTCTGTACAGACTAAATGACTTCAGTGTAGAACTGGGGCAGCAGCTGCTGGTGAACACTGTGCTTCCTCATCTTTCTCAGGAAGTACATCCCCTGATGGGACGTAGATTTATCAGAATATGCTCATGATAGACTATTTGTTTATTGCTTCAAAACTATTCTAATGCAACAAAAAATGTTCAAAGAGATTTTGTTTTTCATAACACTTGTTTGTCCTGTCTAATAATTTTACAATGTAAAATGTATGTAAATGACTTTCATTGGGTCAAATGATTGTTGCTTGTTCCTGTAGCAGACAAAAGTATGCCATGGTTACATCTTTAATACATACAGTACACTTAATAAGTGTCCATGTTAACAATTAACTGTAAACAATGTCCATGAACATAATAGTTACTACAAAGAAAAAATAAAGCAGGAATTATGAGAGTTGAAATCATTTTATTGTCATGTTTTACTTCCAATTAGAGTGTGATATGCACATGAAATATGACACTATGTGTGCAATACCTGATATGGTTCTATACAGTATATGGTGTTTCACAGTAATTGGTCTGAGATAAAACCTAAAGTTATAAATTAAATGTCTAAATGCACTGAAATAAAATGCATAAATGTAAGAGAATGGTCCTGCAATGATTTCTACCACAGTGCTTAATGGTTCTCTGACAGGTCCCTCCTACTGACAGAGTTGAGGTAGGGTAAGGTAAGGTAGGCTTGTCATGGTAAAGTTTGGGAACCCCTGGGGTAGGCTACAGATAGTTCCAGTTGCCAGTGGTAGGTAATTTATTATTGTAAAGGAGTGGACACCAGTCAGAAAGCATTGGATCTCTATGGATCAGGGGTGCGTTTCCCAAACAACGACTCGGGTTAGCATTAAACCACCGTTGTACAACGTAGGTTCAAACTACCCCACCCCACAACCGACTGTTTCCCGAAAATCTCCAACCACCAAAGTACGATGGAAGTCTAAACTGTTGTTAGTTTGGACTTAGGTGGTTCAAACTGCAAAGTACCCAGATGTTTCGGAAGTGCTCGGAGAGTATTTAGATGCATTCGTTGCGGATAACGACAGAAACGATTGATCTACATAAGGACATAAACGTCTCATTTCATTTAAGCCGGTATGACAGCTGTAGAAACTCTGGTATATTTCCGTAAACACAACCATGTGCCCTACTCATTAAAAGTAACAACCGACTGACTGTTTGTATCATATGTCTGTATATTGAATTTATACTGCATGGAGCAACAGCTATAAATATAACCACTCCCTCCATAAGTGGTGAGGTGGATGAGTGGTTAGCTTGTCGGTCTGTCAAAGGAAGTGTTGTCTTTTTCGGTGAGATATGGGTTCGAATCCGGCCGAAGAGTAATCAATTTGTAACAGGTGAAAATGATCTACGGGGCAATGGAATAACCGTGCTTGTGGGTCAGTAATCAGTGCACATACATCACAATATTACAAAAATGCTCCTTAACATCACTGACACACATTACCTTTTATCCAACCACATTTTGCAACAGCTTTTTGTGTGTTATCAGGTGTGTTTTCTACCTTCTTTTTACATGATCTGGCAATGCAATACCGATAATTGTGAATTGGGAGTAACATCATATATGCAGATGGTGGCAGTAACGCACAGACAGCCGCCTAATCCGCCACAAAAAGGCCAAAGGTGACGAGCAAGACGTCACGTGAACAAACACGACGGTCTCACGACGGGTCCATGCTAATCGTTCCAACTGCACAGCTTCACGATGGAACTTCCGATGGTTCATCCAGACTTTGTTGTTGGGAAACACTTGCGTCGTTGAACGATCCATCGGACTACTGTAGTTGTAAACATCGTTGGTTGCTAAGTCTGGACGATGGTGTTGAGAAACAGCAGTGTGGTAAGACCATCGTTCAAACCTACGAAGTTGCTAAGGATGTTAGCAACGACGCTTTTGGGAAACGCACCCCAGGCTGCCAGTTGCCTAATACATTTGTTATGCCACACTTAAAGGAAAATCTCAGCGCATTTGAACTAAATCCTACCACTAGAGGGCTAGTGCTACACTGCTCATGTAGATGTAACCTTCCTGACATATACAACCAATTTGGTGTAATTGGTTGATCATACACCTGACTCTAATTCTGCAAAATCCCTGACTTTGTGTGTACACTTGTGTGTGTACACTTTGTGTCCACCTGCCTAAAACTTGTCAGAAAACAACTTATGCCCATCAAGTCCTTTCAGCCTTATGAGTGTTTTAACATTAAACATGTGATCGCTAAAAAGTGCTGTGCAAAGATTTAGGCAGGTGTCTTCAAATCAGCATCAATTCACACAAAGGGGTACACACAAAGTCAGGGATTTTGCAGGATTATAGTCAGGTGTAAGATCAACCAATTACATCAAATTGGTTGTATATGCCTTCAAAACCTCTATGCAAATATATCTAGAAGAACTGATGCTCTTTTGAAGGCAAAGGGTGGTCAAATCAAATATTGATTTGATTTAGGTTTCTCTTTTGTTCAGTCACTGCATTTTGTTAATTGATGAACATAAACGATTAAGTCTTCCATTTTTGAAGGCATTCATAGTTGACAGCATTTTTTTCACACCTGCCTAAAACCTTTGCACATTACTGTATATATTACAATTCCAGTTTGGCTCATACCACCTGTTAACCCTATGGGCCCTAGGCTATTTTCAGGGTATGTTTACTACCTTTACTTTTAAGCTCATATCTTGGTCATTGTAAGGGCCATACATACATGCTATATCTTGTTTCTTTCAGGACAGTCTAGGCTATCCAGATCTGGTTTCATTTGGTGAGCTACTATTTGCACTGATTTTACAAAAAAATACTAAACCAATAAAAAATCATATTGCATATAAAAAAATCTTGTATTCTTGCAAGTACCTGTCCACAGGATGCTGTCAGTAGGGATATCTTTTCATATGTGAGTAGAGGAGATTGTCTGGAATCTGACAATATAAGAACCATGATGGTGGGATATTCAGTGGCTTATCAATGTTGATAAATATGTAGTCTGTGCCTGACGGAAATAAGGGCCGATTTTCCATATAATGAAGGATGTTATATCAGGATTATGCAGGATTATGGACATTATGCAGAAATTTGCATTAATTTCAAAACTGTATGAAACGTGTCTTGACAGAAATGCACGATAGCAGCAGAATGGGTAAGTTCTGTTTACATTATGCATTGACTGATAACTGACTAACTAAAATGGGTGAAGTAAAAATGTGTCAAATCATTACTTGGCAAATATTTGATCCCTTGTTTTAACGTGATAAAGATTCTGTACTTTCTTCTAATGTGCGTGGCTTATCTCTCCGATCATGGGTTCGTGAGTAATTTCAACGAGAGTAATGCTTGTGCAAAGCGCTGATATGAGAGATTTTGGCGAATTTTTAAATATTAATATTTCGCCTATACTTGATCAAAAAAATAAGCGGGTCACGTTGTAAAGCCCTGGTTCTGCTGTTGGTATAAGTGCTATCTCTCTACGATGTACCGTTCCGGAGTAATTAGGGTTAATGGTGGGGTGACTCGGTGTTAGGTCCTACTGAGACAGGTGGGTTGGCAAGTTACTTCCAGCTGGAAGTGGAAGGTTAGCCTGGTCATAAGACCAGCCCTTCATATTACACCGCATTAGTCATTAGTACAGAGGGTTTGGCTTAGCCTGTACTGAGAAATGTTTTCTTCCTGGAGGTGTAGACATGATTGGATCTGTCTTTACCCAGTCACTAACATCTGATCATGACAAATGCAATTAGCCTGGCTATTAGCCTGCCTGCGCACTACAATTCAAATGTAGCACCCAAAGTTGAAGTCATGGCTCATGAGTACTCCCTCTGTTCGCTGATTGGAGGCTGTAAAGCTACCACCATTTTTTTTCTTTCCCCCAGTTCAGTGAATGTTGTATGAATGCAGATGTGTATGTGTGTGTGTGTGTGTGTGTGTGTGTGTGTGTGTATTATGTGTATGTGTGTGTGTATTATGTGTATGCTGCTAGACACCTTAGTAGCCGCGGAGGTCTGAGCCATGCGCACTACTGACTTGATGACCAGCAGCGCCGCCCCCACAAGGCAGCGTTTAGGCAGAATGGTAGAGGGAGTTGAGACCCCCTCGGACGGGCTGAAAACACGGGAAAGGGCGTCGGGCTTGCCATTCTTCGACCCAGGACGGTAGGAGAGGGTGAAATTAAAACAAGAGAAGAATAGGGACCAGCGGGCCTGACAGGGGTTCAGGTGCTTAGCTGAGCGTAGGTACTTCAGGTTTCTATGGTCGGTCCAGACCCGGAAGGGCACCGCTCCCCCCTCCAACCAGTGTCTCCACTCCTCCAGAGCCAGTTTCACCGCCAGCAGTTTCCGATCATAGTTGCGCTCAGCGGTGGAAAGACGATGGGAAAAAAAAGCGCACGGGTGCACCTTACGGTCATCCGCTGAGCGCTGGGAGAGGACTACCCACACCGACATCCGAGGCATCCACCTCAATGATGAACTGCTCGTTCGGGTCTGGCTGCCTTAGGATGGGAGCGGAGGTGAATCGAGCCTTTAGAGCCAGGAAAGCCTCCTCCGCAGCGCTGGACCAATGGAAGCCAACAGCTGAGGAGGTGAGAGCGGTCAGGGGAGCCGCTAGCATGCTGTAGTTTCTGATGAAACGGCGATAGAAGTTGGCAAAACCCAGGAATTGCTGGAGCTCCCTACGAGTCGACGGCCTGGGCCACTCTACCACCGCACGGATCTTGCGGACGTCAATCTGCAGAGTTCCCGCTGAAACAATGAATCCTAGAAAGGAGATGGTGTTCCGATGGAATTCGCATTTTTCTGCTTTGACGAAGAGTCGATTCTTTAGCAGGCGTTGTAAAACAGCACGAACATGGATCAGATGTTCAGACTGGGACGTAGAAAAAATAAGGATGTCATCCAAAAAAACAAAAACAAACCTGTTCAACATGTCCCTAAGGACATCATTCACTAGGGCTTGGAATACTGCGGGGGCATTGGTTAAACCGAACGGGAGGACCAGGTACTCGTAATGACCGGATGGTGTATTGAAAGCGGTCTTCCACTCATCCCCCTCTCTGATTCGAACTAGGTGGTAAGCGTTACGAAGGTCCAGTTTGCTAAAAATTGTGGCTCCTTGGAGTATTTTGAAGGCAGAGGACATGAGAGGAAGAGGGTAACGGTTCCGAACCGTGATCTCGTTAAGCCCCCGATAATCAATACAGGGCCGGAGAGAGCCGTCCTTTTTGCCGACGAAGAAGAATCCCACCCCTGCAGGAGAGGTGGAGGGACGGATGATGCCTGCTGCTAGGGACTCAGAGATATATTTCTCCATCGCCTTGGTCTCAGGTTGTGAGAGGGAGTAAAGGCGACCCCTTGGAGGAGACGTGCCAGGCAAGAGGTCTATAGCGCAATCGTAGGGCCAGTGAGGAGGTAGGGACGTGGCGAGGGATTTGCTGAACACTGCCACAGCCGAGAGGTCAGGGAAGTCTTCCGGGAGCTCGTGGACTTGGGGCTGCGCGGGCGTGGCGGAGCGCAGGCACCGAGAGTGGCAGAATGGGCTCCATCCAAGAATCTTGTTGTTAGCCCAATCGACAAGAGGGTTGTGTTTGGCCAACCAGGGATTGCCCAGGATGAGGGGAGCTTGAGGGGAGTTAATGAGATGAAAAACCACCTTCTCCTTGTGGTTGCCAGACAGGGGAGTAGTGGTATGGGTGACTCGACCGAGGGTAGACCCATTAAGGGCTCTGGCCACTAGGGGTGTCCGGAGGAGAGAGGTGGGTATGCTTAGGTGGGAGGCTAGGGAAGTGTCCATGAAATTCTCGTCCGCCCCAGGATCTATCAGGACCGGGAGGCTGCGAAGTAGTTGCCCCCACTCCAAAACCGCGGGGAACCGGTTGCCAGAGGGCGAGGGAGAGAGAACTACAGATGTTACGCTCATCAGTATTCTTTGCCCTACTAGTGAGCCTTGCCTTTTAGCGGACAAGCAGTGAAACACAGGGAAACAGAGGGTTTAAATACAGCAAGTGAAGGGAACAGAGCCAATGGGGGGGGGGGGGGGGGGGGGCAGGGACATGATAGGCAGCGAATGGGTAATAATTACACACAGGTGAGAGACATCAGGGAAGCGCGGACACTGACAGACAAAAAAAAGGGGTAGTGCACAGCAACGTCCAGCAGGTGGGGTGAAAGGGTAAGCAGACCAGAAACCCTTACAGTCTCACTGTTATACCATCTGGTTATTTATTACTAGAGCTTCTATCAGCAATCTTGGTCCAAGGTCCATGCTCATCAACATTGGACACACAGGGCTCTTGACGAAGCCATAGAAATACAGCTTTCTTAAAAGATCTTTTTGAAATTGGGTAACCACTAAAAAAATCTCTCCAACACAGCTCCACTACAGTTTCATTGTTTCCCTGCTGTAGCTGCTGCTACAGATTCCTCTACAGGTGGATTTGGGGCTTGAGACATGTTTACCCCGTGCCGTGTCTGGACGGTGGTGCTGCTGGGCTTCTGCTTTATACATGGCAGCTGGGGCATTCTCGCAAGTAAGTTCAGTGAACAAAAAAAGTCTAATGTGTGATATTTGTTTACATAAATATATTTATATAAACCCATATGTACCTTAAATAGTTATCTTAAATAGTTATCTATTTGAAAATGCTACATCTTAGAGGACTCTGAATTAATACTTACATACTGAAACAGCTTTTGAAAATACTACATTACAGTATTGCCTAAAGATGAAGTGTTGAAACTGTGAGAATCATGCTTAAGTCATGATGCGATTATTCAAAGCTTATTCAAAGCTCATATGGTTGTAATAAATAATGAGTATCATTCAACGTTTTGAATTACATTTCACATTTGCTATTTCAATTGCTTGAAAGAAAATAAGACACTGCTTAGTACCAATAAGTCATCATGAGTTCTAATGAAGTCTCATGAAGTTTCTGTCTCCTCTTTTGCATTCTGTTATTTTCTTTATGCTGTTTCTCGTTGCAGACACAATTATAAATTGTCAAAGTCCGGCAAACCTTGAATATGGGAACATTTATGAGGGATATACAGGTAAGGTACCTAGTGTATCCTTATGTGATTAGTATGCACCACTTGACAACAGCCTACTGAATGACAGCCTCAAATGCATGCTCCAGAACTCTGGGCTTACAGCTTCCTATTCACAGTTTATTCAAATCACTGACATTGCTGCATTTAACTGGCTGCATTTACTGGTTGCTGCATTTGACTATCTGCATTTACTGGGTGCTGCATTTAACTAGCTGAATTTACTGGTTACTGAATTTACTGGGTGCTGTATTTACTGGGTGCTGCATTTACTGGTTGCTGCATTTACTGGTTACTGCATTTACTGGGTGCTGCATTTACTGGTTGCTGCATTTACTGGTTGCTGCATTTACTGGGTGCTGCATTTACTGGGTGCTGCATTTACTGGTTGCTGCATTTACTGGTTGCTGCATTTAACCAGCTGCATTGACTTGCTCCAAAGATAGTGACCAAGCTCCTTAAAATGTAACATTGTTAGATGTTTCTAACTTTGTACTATCGTGTTTGGGAAGTTTGGTGAGTAAGTCATTATGGCGGAATAAGACCTGACGCAGTCATTCAAGACCACTTCACTTTGCGTCAGTGTGCTGCATTACTCTGTCAGGGCTTATTCCATGATAATGTCTGTCGTGCTGAACATCACCCCTTACACCAGTGCTTCTCAAATAGTGGGGCGGGCCCCCCTTGGGGGGACGCAGTGCCATGCCAGGGGGGGCGCGTGTGACCCTGGGGAACATTTTTTGCCGTACTAGAATAAAGTGTAATTGCAACATCGACCACAGTACAGACTAAAAAACATGGTTAATAAAGTTATTCTTCATTATAAGGTGATCTATATTTCTTTATTTTTTGTTTTCTTTATTGTTAATAAGTATAAAATGTTATGCAGGGGTGTAGTTATAACAATTTTTTAGACAAATTATACTATTATCTAGTTGTGTTGGAGAGTGGGGGGGGGGCGCGAAATGTTTTATTCTTCCTAGGGGGGGCGTAACACCAAATAATTGAGAAACACTGCCTTACACAGACATCCCAACCTCCACAAACTCAGTTCCGGGAGATGTCTAGGCGATGTACAACAGCACACCACGGAGCGCAACACCCCCCCCCCCCCCCCAGAGGCGACGTAGAACAGCACACAACGCTATATAATATACACATTAATGTCTCGCGTGCAAGCTCTTGTCTGGGTTCCGGGATATTTTATTCCAATTCCGGGCATCCGGGAGCCACTATCGATATGCGGGAGACTCCCGGAACTTCCGGGAGACTTGGGATGTCTGTTTACATATTCTAATGTCTGTCGTGCTGAACATCACCCCTTACATATTCCTTACAAGTCCATGGGAAAAACTGGCATAGTCTAGAGCTTAAGATCTTTGCCCAAGGCCAACAGGTTCGGCCGGTTTCGGGCTTAGTTTCTATCATTTCACACAGGCGAACCTGGGCCGGGTTCGAGCATGCGGGCCAAGTGTGCGGTAATTAAAAAGTCAGGTGATTAGTTTTGATGAGCTCGAGACAGATGCGAAAATGAATGCTGCGAAGGTGAAAAGGAGGCTAACCTCTGGAAATTATGTTATTTATTTGTTCCAACTTACATGTTTGTATCAACTTTTCACATTTGTCATAATAAATGATGTTAAAATGTATAAATGTCTCATTCTTGGCGAAAGGCAAAAGATCTGTATGCATGCGCATAGTTGAATATGTCGGGCTACAAACGGGTTCAGGCTTTAGAAAAACTGCCAAGCTCTTGGTCCGGGTTGGTCTCGGGCCGAATTCTACTGGGCTCGGGCCTTGTCGGGCCTAACTTTTAAGGCCCGATCACAGCTCTAGCATAGTCACAAAATCCAATTTTTCAAGTTACTCCCCCTACTACTCGGTAGTTGCATTGAAGCCCCAGCTTTTTCAAAAGGAATCCTGTGAGTAAATGAGCTACAAGCATTTTAAAATAGCATTTACTTAAAATCAAATCAAGAATCATATATGTATACATTTTCTCGGTTTCTGCATTTTGTGACCATTTTGTGACTTCTCATTTCTGAATGACCTACGTTCTGTTTGACATGAATAGGTACTTTAGAACTGATCACTGTTCCTCGAGGAGTAAGTTTAACCCTTGAGTCCCCGTCATGTCTGGCCTGTCGCTCCTTCTTGGAGCTCCATCACATTCCTCTAGATACACTAGCGACAGTAATAACAACGAAACCACTGGACGCAGATATAGTGACAGAGGTGACTCATTTCTCTTTACAGAACTTACAACTTTGATATGTCACAATTGCATCTCATGTGCATTATTTAATTTGTTCCTTTTGTAGTCTAGTACATGCTGTAATACATTTGCATTTTGTCTCCCAAAGTACAATGGATTTTTTCCCTACTCCATCGTATGCTTAAACAGTGGGGTAAGTTCTGCAACACAACAGAATTACCATCGCAGTAGATACTGTAAAAGACTAAGATTAAATTTACACCTGAAAGTTGGAGAATATTGTACATCTCACATATGGTTGTTTCTGTCTTGTTAGATCATAAACAATCGAACTCTTGGACTGAAAGACATAAATGATAATGCACCAGTATTTGAGAAAGATGTGTACAGTGTAGAGGTTTCACAGGTAAGAGCTCAATGTGAAACTGCTGTTTAACTGTCATTATGTTTTTGTATTATCTGATATAAGGTAAAGTTTTGTCCTGCTCGATGTCCACACAACCACGATTTCTTTTCTTTTCCTTACAGCTTTTGCCAGTGGGTAGTTTGGTGGTCAAAGTCAAAGCCATTGATGCAGACGTCACTCCAGTCTACAACACTGTAACCTACAACATAAACGTATGTTCGGCAATCAAAGGACATTTTCAGGGTTTCAGAAGCACCGTTAAAAATGCCCCTAAACATCTGAAACTGATACACAGTTGTGTTATTGTACCAAATATGCTCTCTTCTCTCTATCCACACAGCCACCATCAGATACATTTGAAGTCACAGCAGATGGATCAGTAGTGTTGAAGAAGCCCCTGAATTTTGCCATGACTAGTTTTTACAGTTTCAATATGACCGCCAAGGTATAAAGCTGACTAAACTGAACTAAATTGACAAAGTATTCTTAGCTGTTTTTTTGTCATAAGTATTGCTCACATAACTGGTGGCATTTATACTAACTTGAGATTTATTAAATAGGACATTGACAGCCTCTCAGGCACTACAACTGTTATCGTCAGTGATGAAATAGACACCAGGGATGTTGTAGAAATATACATTAACCAGCCTTTCAACGTGGTGAAGAACAAAGTTCATGAGACAGAAAGGTTAGTGTTTTTCTTGCAATAGAAAACATTCTTTCCCTTTTTATTTGCTGTTGACACTTTTCTTTTTCTTTTTGTCACTTTCTTCCATTTTTCCCATCAGAGCACTTGAGATGGGACTTGAGTTGTTGGTGAAGATAAGAGATGTGAGCAGAGGTCGTCAAAGCAACGCTGTGGTCAGTTTCATCGCAAGGCAGACCAATGGCACCATCGTGCCACCTGAAGATGTAAAGAGGTGAGA
Organism: Coilia nasus; assembly: GCA_027475355.1. Classification (NCBI taxonomy): domain Eukaryota; kingdom Metazoa; phylum Chordata; class Actinopteri; order Clupeiformes; family Engraulidae; genus Coilia; species Coilia nasus. Next base: position 9,853,394 of record CM050198.1, read on the forward strand.
TTTCATGAGATGTACCACTTGAGAATATTAGCTATAAAACCTTCAAAACCATGTTTTTTATACTGTATATTTGTGTCTTTGAGTGAGTCTGTGTATTTGTGTGTGTGTGTGTGTGTGTGTGTGTGTGTGTGTGTGTGTGTGTGTGTGTGTGTGTGTGTGTGTTTGTGTGTGTGTGTGTGTGTGTGTGTGTGTGTGTGTGTGTGTGTGTGGTCTTTCCCCACAGTAACCTAAAGAATAATAAGCAGAGGATACGAACAGAACTTCAGAGGGTGCTAGGACCTAAAGCAGACTTTGGGATTGTTGAGGGGTTAGACTACAATCTAGTACTATATGTCAACCTGGGAGTCGTGATACCTTTCATCTGTATCGGTGGTGCAGCCTTCGTCTTCATCCGAGTCAGGCAAGTGTAATCTTCATATGCTTTCCAGTTCACTTTCACAAGCTCATTAGTTAAGTACAAAAGATCATCTGACTTAATTGGCCATTGGCACACAGACATACACATCCATATATGTAAAATATAGCAACACTATGTAGTTTTTTAAACCTTAAAATAATGTTTCCAAAAGCGTTTTAGTGGTTCCTCAACTTGGAACAGGGTGAAAGGCATTTCTGAATTCGCTTTGCTGCCCTCCATGAGCTACAACCGCACCAAGTAAGTTTGGAGGAGCAGGCAGTCTCTCTGTAGTTCTCTAAAAGACAATTCCGCTTAGCATTGCTTCAAGTAGTAATTTAGTCTTATATTCGCATAATGGAAAAAATTTGATAAATGCTAAATGCAATGTTTTCTTTTTACACTTGCATTTGCATTTGCATACTTTTGTTACTACTAGGGCGATGGAGGCGCAGTTGGTCGAGGTGCTTTCAGTAACTGAAAGGTTGCAGGTTTGAGCCCCGCTCTGCCTGACCACTTTGAAGTGTCCTTCAGCAAGACACTTAACCCCAAATTACTCCCAGTGGCAGGTTGGGACCTTGCATGGCAGCCTCCGACACCAGTTAGTGAATGGGTGAATGTGAGGCATACATTGTAAAACTCTATGAGTGTTCGTAGGAGTGGAAAATGTATGAATTTTCCATACATTTATGGAGTGGAAAATCCTATTTATGGTGGGCCAAAAGTACCGGACACATTTTAAATGCTAAAGTCTTTGGTATAACTGACATACAGATGTTTATGAAACATATAGGCTATGTTATCTGCACATGACTCTAGCCTCGAACAAAATATGTTTTTCATGCTTTTGGCCTACCTTATATAATCTGTGTTAAAAAAAAAATACTGAAACTCTGAACACTCTGCCTGCTTACAAATCTATAGATTTGACGACAGAGAAACAGGAGACGTGTTACTTTTCCCTTCATCATTGTCTTCCTCCCACTTTCTTTGTGTATCATTTACAGGTCAAGAGAAAGAAGTCGACCCGAAGCAGAGAGGAGGTAGGTATTATTAATTTTACCAGACCAGCCATGTAATAGCCAGCAAAATAAATTGTAGTAACTTCTCTTTATATTGTCTTTTACAGAGCAAGTGTTGATTCCATGGATGCTGCAGTACATTTTTGAGAATCATAACATGCACTGCAGTACAAAGTGTCTATACAGACTACTCACAATATTTGAACTAATATACAGCTGTGCTCATCTATTTGCATACCCTGGCACAATTGATGATTTTTTAACCATTTTTCAGAGGATATGAATGATAACACAAACTTTTTTCCACTAATGGTTACTGGTTGGCTGAAGCCATTTATTGTCAAACACCTGTGTTTACTTTTTTTTTTTTGTTATTTATTCTGTCTTAATAGATCCATGTTATTTATTATACAGTGTTGCATTCCTAACCATGCCATACAAATGTGTGTGATGTTTAAAAAAAACTGTAAAAAAAAGTGTGTGTGTGTGTGTGTGTGTGTGTGTGTGTGTGTGTGTGTGTGTGTGTATGTGTGCGTATGTGTGCGTATGTGTGCGTATGTGTGTGTGTGCCTGCAGTTGTGCATGAGTGCCTAGTGGTACACAGACATAAACATCCATTGCTATAAAATGTTCTTAAGTTATAATTTAGCCTTATATGCACATAATGGAAAAGTTAATGAAACAGTCTTTATTGTCACTGTGTTTTTTTATTGTTCTACTGTCAAGGTTACAGTGCATATGTAATTTGGTCAGAGGCTGTTAAATTTTATTTAGAAAAATAATGTAAAATATGCGTTTTTAATATCCACTGTAGTAAATACATTAAATTGCAAACAAAGTGAACTTCAAGAACACTAGTGCATCCTGGAAATTTTGCACTAATGACTGATGCCAGAGTAGTGAAACTCAAGAGTGGGAGCACTGAATAGCCTGTCTTGTAATGTCTATTGTTGAGTATGTTTTTCTGTTAATGTCTGCGTAAATGTGTGGTGTTTGTTTATTGACTTTTACCTCATGTCACTGTACCTCACTTGCTGACAGAAATTTCCCCCATCGGGACAATAAAGTTTCTAACTAACTAACTAACTAACTTCAGTTGAGTATTCTAATTCATATGTTAATAGTTATTCTAAAGTTTAAACAAAACGGTCTGTGAAATACAGGCTATAAATAAAGAGCTACACAGCAAATACTGTATCATAGATGTGACTGATGACTTAAATAGTGGGAAGAGCTACACCTTTGTAGCTGCTTTGTAATGGCTGTACTGATGACCTTTGACCTGGAAGAGCACCTGGTAGTGACTAGAGGTGGCCAATTCATGTCCAATTCACGCCAGCTACTGAAAGTGAAGCCAGACAGCGAGGCTTGTCCATTGACTTTGCATGCTGAACACCATTGTGTAGAGTTAATCAAGATGGCAGATATTGCCAGAAAAGGCTCGCCTCTTGCTCCATTGCACTGACAATATGACATTTTGAGTTGACTAAAATGGCTGCTGGTCATGTGACTCTGCTTCGTCTGGCCAAGGCAGCTAAAGGCCTGGATATACTCGCCGCGCGCAGTGGTGCGCGCGCAAAAGTGACGTGAAAATGACGTCAGTGCACACCTGGCACGGCGTTCTCAAGCGCAGGTTTGCCGTGCCTGCACCTCCGATTTTTTGTAACTTGCGCGCGGCAGCCCCATTGAAAACCATAGGCAATGGCTAGTCTGGTTTCAGCTAACTTTAGCCTAGTAACTACCAGCCTAAACATGTATTTTCCATTGCTACAAATAAGCTAATATTGCTGGAAACTCACAAGAAATACAAACACTGACTAAAAACTTTTAGGATTTTGTTCAGTTTTATTCACAAACCAACTTAGGTGCAAATCTGCAGTTCGTTTATTAAGCTAACTTTTTGCCTTATCCTATCATCACTCATAAGGTCTAAACACTGTAAATATACACACTGAATCAAACCTTTTCGGATTTATCCAGTTTAATTCCCAAATCATGATGTAAATCTGCAATTCAGTCATGTTTCACTCCGCTGACACGCAAGGCTCCCGAACTACTGAGGCATTTGACACCTCTGACGAGGAGAAGATTGCCGTGTGTGTCGAATGAAGTATGTATGGGCGTGCGGCGCTGTGACGTCACGTTTGCGCGCGCACTTCTGCATGCGTCGAGTATACACCTAGCTTAACACCCCCTGCTTCCACCCCACATCATGGGAAAAAAAAAAAAAAACATTTTGACTTGAAGTACACTAGACATTTTCACATGTGCAGTGCTTTGAGGCTGCGCTGGGTACCTTGCAGGCCTGTGGCGCCCGCTCCTGGGCCGAAATGGGAAATTGTCATCTACAGCAAAGTAACAGTGACAAATACAAAGGCAATTTAATTATTATTTTTCTGAACCTGTGAGACACATTAATGAGTGTTGGACGTGGTAATCATTTTTATTTTACAATTCTACAACAACTATGACAGACACAATCAGTAAATACGGTGGTTGTTGTTAATTTTTCTTAGCTTGTGTGTCACATACAGATATTAGTTTTGGTGACTTTTGGTTATTTACAGAGATTGCTTTTAAATCTAAACAAAGGTCCACACCTCCAGGAAGAAATAATTTTTCAATGCAGCACTGCCAGCATTGATGGTTTTTATATTTGATGATCTGTTGCCTTTGCTATGGTATATGCTACTGGACAATGGCCAGTGCTGTTATTGTGTTATTGATTAAATCTGGCTTTCAAAAAAGCTTTACAGCTCTTCATTTTAATAGGTTTTGTCCTGGAATAAATCCCCTGGTTTGCAAGTAAATAGGATGAGTTGGTAGCTTTTTATCTTCTTCACAATAGTGTAGGCTAGCTTTACTATAACCCATGTACTGCTGTTTCATGTGTGTGAGGCCCATAATGTTTTTGTACATGATCATTATTCCTTTTAATTATTTTATGTTCATGAGATGCAACTTTTTAAAAGCCCCCCACGCATCCCCACCCCACCCCACCTTTAAGTCTTAGTGATTTAGCTCAATCATGATTTTGCCTTTATGTATTATTGTAGGCATGTTGTGTGAACACTACTCCTTACCCACATTTTACACAACAAACAGGTTCTTTTTAGCTGAAACAGACTTGTTAAAGTAGAAATTAACCTTTGGATGCACTTCAGTTTATGGAATATGACTGACCAAGTCATGAGTGTCGCTGAGCTTTTATGAGCGATCTTTTATGAGCGATCTTCCAACAGTTCCTTGCTGTCTGAGAACAAAACCGAAAACTGAGGACTCCAGACAAAGCAGTACACATATAATGCTCTTGGCTTCTCTTAAAAGCAGTACACATATAATGCTCTTGGCCTCTCTTAAAAGCAGTACACATATAATGCTCTTGGCCTCTCTTAAAAGCAGTACACATATAATGCTCTTGGCCTCTCTTAATGAAATTGGATCACCATTTTAAAAACTACTCTCTACCACAGCTCGCCGACAGTTTCATTTTTTTCCTGAAGTGGTTTGTTGCTACAGATACCTCTACAGGTGGATTTGGGACCTCAAAGAGTAGACGAAGATGTTTAATCCTGGCTGTGTCTGGACTGTGATGCTGCTGGGCTTCTGCTTTGCAAATGGAAGCTGGGGGGCCTTTCCTGCATGTAAGTTCAGTAAGCAAAAGGAAAAGTGATTTTTTTATATTAGGTTAAAGTATCTAACAGAATATGTTCCTTAAATAGTTATCTAAATATCTTTTTAAGGATATTACATCTTAAGCTAAGAACAGCTCTTCCAAATTTTAACCCAGATTCTGATATGATGGAACAATGAAACGTCCGACAACTGGCCCAGACATTCCACCGTATCAGAGTAAAAAATCATGAGGTCTGTGCCTAGTTGTAACTAAAGCTAGTCAGGGTGATCAATCACAAAAACTGTAGTCATGTTTGTTAGGGAGACCAATTTCAGTATGAAATTATATTTTCCATATTTTCCAATGGTGAAGCAATGCAAATTAACCCACATGATCCAACATGAATAAAATGAATTCAGTCAGCCTGTTCTATGTTGTTTTGGCTGTGATTGTGACATGGGAGTCCACTGTAGTTTTACCCCATCTTCATGCTTACAATGACTCAAAATTGCATGCGATCCTGTCTATAGGTTTGGTGTCCTCAGTCAGGTTCAATTAAAAAAAAGTCTGTTCCTAGCTTTAGAGAATACTACTTACATAGTCCTCAGGTCCTTACTATCTAATTCAGGTAAGTTTTAAACAACACTCTCATGAAATGCTGTTTCCTTATTGCTGTTTTCCTGCAGACACAGCTATAGATTGCACAACCCCCACACCATTTGATTATGGCAGTGCAGATGAGGGACATTCAGGTAAAAGACCTGGTGACCTTAATGTGATTAATGTAAAAAAACATGACTGACATCACTGCATTTTACCAGCTGCTTTTTGATGCTTGACTTGCAAAGACTGTGATATGATGTCCATGTTATAATCTGTGATTCCATACAAAATGTTAAATAACTGCTTTCAATTTATCTGAATGACCTACAATGCATTTGATATTCACAGGTACATTAGAAAATATCAAAACCCCAGCAGGAGAAAGCATAGCCCTTGAGTCTCCATCATGTCCAGTCTGTCTCTCCTTCTTGGACCTCAGCCACTCTCCTGGAGATGCATATGCAACAGTGAACACAAAGAAAGCCCTGGATGCAGAAGCACTGACAGAGGTAAGTAACTCAATTTTCTGAATGGAATTTTTAATCTGGATTTGTCAAAATTGGATCTTATTTTATCTTTCATCACGTAACTAGGTAAAGGTCCAAAAAAAAGACTTGCTTCGGTCTATATCTGTATCAGCATGTAGAGATACTCGCCATAACTACAGCAGCCTTGCGTGATTTCAATCACCACGGTGGTAATAACTATCTAGCACTAGCTAGCTAATATTCAGTGAAGGAATAGTCAGGACGCCATCCCCTCTTTGACTTGGGAAAGCACAACTGGTGCAGCCGTTTATTACACGCATGTTCTAAAGCAAACTCAGTGCACGCAGGCACTCACGTTCAATGACGTCACTACGTAGGCTATTTAACATGGCTTTGCCCATATCACTAAATATGCTCAACACAGCATAAAATGAATTTGCGTTTTGTCTCCCAAAGTACAATGGATATTTGAACTACACTGTTGCATGCAAGGACAGTGGGGTGAGTTACACAAGATATTACAGTCATCATTACAGTAGTAAAAACACTGAGATAGCTTGATATAATACATTTTATAATTATCTTACATATGGTTATTCCTGTCTTGTTAGGTCAGAAACAACCGGACTGTAAAACTGAATGACTTAAATTATAATGCACCAGAATTTGAGGAAGATGTGTACAGGGTACAGGTTTCAGAGGTAAGGACACATCCTTGATCAGTATTCACAACCACTTTTTCATTTTCAAAGAAATATCATTAAAGCTCACATAATGCCTATAAATATAAGGCTAGTGTCAGTTTAACATGTTTTCCTCTTTAATGTTACAGTTTTTGCCGGTGGAAAGTTTGGTGGTTCAAGTCAAAGCCATTGATGCAGATGTCTCTCCAGATTTTAACGCTGTAACCTACAACATAAACGTATGTTTGGGAATCAAATTACCTTCTCAGGGTTTCAGAAGAACTGTTGAAGATGCACTGTAAAGTGCTGCTTAGAACCATCTAAAGTAGATATGTGCTGAATGGATCATTTTATGTTGGTTTAACCTTGTTTATTTAAATAGTTTTGTTAAGTACCATGAACATATATTACTGAAATATTATGTTCCCATTTTTAAATATGTTTATGGGTTTGTAACATGCATTTTAAACTAACATGAAGATGCATACAGCGTGTTGTCCTAATATGTGTAGGTGTGCTACCATACAAATGATCCTCTCTTCTCTCTATCTACACAGCCACCATCAGACACATTTATAGTCACATCACATGGATCAGTAGTGCTGAAGAAGCAGCTGAACTATGCTGTGACTCGTTTTTACAGTTTCACAGTGACGGCTATGGTAAATATTGACATGAGCGGTATTCTTGCACACATTATTGCCAAAACTGTCAAAATGGCTTCTATATTAATTTCACATGTATTAAATAGGACATGGGTGGTCTCTCAGGTGCTACAACTGTTGAGGTCAATGTAACTGGAGAAGTTGACATTCATGATGTTGTAAAAATAGCCATCAACAAACCTTCTGACGTGGTGATGAATCACGTTTATGACACAGAAATGTGAGTTGTTTTTCTTATAATAGAAAACCTTTCTTTCACTTTTCATTTGTTTTATCAAAATTGATTTTCCCCTTTACTTACTCTCTGCCATTCTTCCCATCAGAGCACTTGAGAGGGGGCTTGAGCTGTTGGTGATGATAAGAGATGTGGGCTGTGACATTTACTGCGATGCTGTGGTCAGTTTCATCGCAAGGCAGAGTGACACTGGCTCCATCGTTCCACCTGAAGACGTAAAGAGGTGACGTGTGTTCAGATTTACATCTTGAGAATCTTATGTACAAAACCTTTGATAGTCACACTGTGTATGTCTTTCTGTGTGTGTGTGTGTGTGTGTGTGTGTGTGTGTGTGTGTGTGTGTGTGTGTGTGTGAGTGCTCGTTCTCCACAGTGATTTGAGAAATAATAAGCAGAAGGTGCGGACGGAGCTTCAGGGGGTGTTTGGACCTGACACGGCCTTTTGGGTTGTTGATGACGGACAGAGCTCAGGATCCAACCGCGCCCTAAGTATTGGCCTGGGAGTTCATTAAAGTTAATTAATTACCTTAACAAGTCGGTAGATGCTTATAAATGAGTCATTACCAGGTGAATAGAGACTTCCCCCACTTGCAATATCTGGGTGTCTGATCTGATAACTTAACAAAAAAGTTATGGATGGATTTTGATTAAATTTTCAGGGTAGGTCAAAAATGGTCTAACTTAATAGTCATTAGATTATTAGATTAGATTAGATTAGATTAGGAGTGTGTTAAAAATATGGCCATTCAAGTTAATCTTTAAATAATATTGATACATTGTGACACAGCAAATGTTATGGTTTAAGTAAGGGCCTGCTTTGATGGAAATCATAAATGATAAAAAAAATAATGACAGAATGTCCATATATTTAACAAATTATAATAATAAATAGAAAATGTAAGCAGGATCTGATAGAAAATATTGTTTCTTTTAACATGTCTTTTCACATGTCTCTTTTGACAGGGTAATGAGGGGGAGGTAAGTCAAACACTCACAGAATAGTTTTACACTTTGTGGAATAACCAGGAAAACAGTGATGTAGTTTACCTTTTCTGATCTCTTTCATAGAAAAAGTATGGCTGCTCAAGGAGTTAATGTTGATATATTGTGACACAACGAAAAAAATTTTGTTCAATTAAGGGCCTACTTCCATTGGAACTATG
>CM050198.1:9867261-9952261 GCA_027475355.1 Coilia nasus
TTAATTTTGCTTGGGTGTGTCTATGTGTTTGTCTTTCTGTGTATTTTTGTGAACATCTTAGTACATTTCTTGGAATAAAAGGTTATTTATTTAAGCCTTCCCATAAATACCACAGCTTGTGTTTGTCTACCTGCTGAACAAGGACATTTTCAAAGAAGTGCATTAACAGAAACAGACCCTCACCTTTTCACCTTGTCTGCGGATATGACGCTGCCACTAGTATCCATGGCGACAAAGCTGACATACGTCCTGGCCCCTCGACTGGAGAGAGACCGTCGGTCGCTGGCCCCGCCATTGCTGTTGCTAATGCCGACTACCCTCACCGTCCAGCCCAAAACTCTCCCCATTGATCTGAACAGGGTGCAGAGGACAACGAAAGAGAGGAACACCATGACATGAGAAAAGAAAGAGAGAAGGTGGGAATGCTAAGAGGCAGCATTGTCTAGTGGTGAGGGAGTTGGTCTTGGGATCGGAGGGTTGCAGGTTCCTACCCATGGCTGAAATGCCCTTGAGCAAGACATCTAACCCCACACCGCTCCAGGGACTGTAACTGAAACCCTGTAAATAACTCTCTCTGGATAAGAGCATCAGCTAAGCGTCATGTAATGTAAGAGAATGTAGCCAGCGGTGGCCCACTGGTTAAAGTGTTGGTTTTGGGATTGGTAGGCCGCAGTTTCAAATGTAAATGTAATGTAAAAGTTCAGATGAGTATTATCACTCTCAGGGCTGATTCAAAGATTCCAACACTGACAAGGGGCCCTTTGAAGATATTATTTCAGGAGTATTATATTACTACTAATGCAGTGGGGAACCCTAAATTGTGTTCTGCCATAGGCCCCACTGGCCTGAGCTGATTGGCTAGGACTGGCTGGTACCTAATACAGCAATGTCAATGGCAGCACGGCCAGACCCTCTGTACAAAATGAAATGAAGTATGAAGAGCTGTTTTACCAGGCTACTGACAAGGAGTCCTTTGAAAATATTATTTAATGAGTATTATATAATTACTAATGCAAAGGGGAATATATATATTTTATATATATATTATATATATATATTTTTTTTTATATATATCTGAAAATACACACACACACATTCAGTGTTAATTTTTGTTATTGTAAAGTTCAAAAGAACACTGTTTGCCTCAAGCTGTAGTGTATAGTAGTGTAGTGTAGTGCATGTCAGAGCTTTAGTACACAACAAAGACTTTGAGCGACTTACTCCTCCAGCTCCGGTGTTTTCTTTTCCACCTCATTGATTGGCTGGTTCAGGGAGATGACAACAACATTGCTGTCTTCAATCTTTGTCACTGTCACCTGGGGAAATTGTGTTACCGGATAAAATACTAGTGATTAGCAAAAGGCAGAGATGTGAGGCAGCACACACACTCTCTCTCTCTCTCTCTCTCTCTCTCTCTCGCTCTCTCTCTCTCTGTCACACACACACACACACACACACACACACACACACACACACACACACACACACACACACACACACACACACCAACTCATCCTCACCTCCACTGTTGCTGTGGCGTACAGTCCATGCTGGTCCTCAGCCTTCACCTGCAAGCTTTCCTTCCCACTCTCACCTTCCACCGATACCACGTACACCTGGCCACTAGAGGGCGCTATATCAAACATGGAGCTGGGCTCCACCAGGGAATACCGCAGCATCTCAGTCTCCCCCACATCAGGGTCCATGGCCTGGGAGGATTGGAGAAGTAAATGACACAAAAAGAAGGTTAAAGTCATGACAGAAGAGGGTGGCGGACACACAAAGTCAAAGCCAAAGTGAACTTCATTTTCACAGTGAAACGCAATATTGAAGCTTAGGGTGTACAGGGTAACAAATAACAAGTAATTATTGTATACAAATAATAGTGCATACACTGAAAGGGTTTCAGCTAAAAACTTCTTTTTACACGTTATACAGGTTCCCTTTGAGCCCTGAAGAAAATACTAACCCTACCTGACTGATGTCATTGTATACGTGACACTGTACCTTTGCAACCATTTTACAGTCTGTTCCATAGTTCGAATTACGTGGGAGCCAATGGGAGCTGAGCTCCCATACCCTCAGGCTCCAATGAAAGAAGCAAATTTCATTTACTGTGGAGGCTTCTCGAATATGTCATATTACCATGATAAGCTTAAATATATCACCATATAAACATACATAAAATTCGCTTCATTTACGATCACCATGCAGCCATCTTTGTATTGAATTACGACGTGATATTGATTCACCATCACACCACTATGCGCGCAAATCTGAAATTTGGGGCTTGCGAACGTGACGTTCAGTCCGAAGAAGACTTCTCATCTACCTCCTATCTTATATCAGTGGTTCCCAAAGTAGGGCTCCTGACCCCCAGTGGGGTCGCAGGGGCGGTGGCGGGGGGTCGCGTGATGATTTCCAGAAACAATGATTTTGCCTGTTTGCTAACCAGAGGACCATCACTCTCCCATTAGCGAGCATCAAATGTGTGATTTGTGCCCGATTAGCATAGCTATCAGCAGACCCTCCTCTGGCAATGACCTACTGTTTAAATCTGCGTCCCAACGTCGGGTTTCCAGAGCTCGTGGATTATTACAAACACCAAGCATCCCAGCCTCACAGATAAACCCAGTGACTTTTTTCGCAGAAAAGAGAGTTACGGGGGGAGAAGAAAGCCCTTACTAAGCAAACAACTGTCTCTGTAAAGACGCAGAAGGCTTCATGTGAGGTGGCATATTTAATTGCGCAGACAAAAAGCCACACACGATTGGGAAAATTTAGCAGCAATATCGATGAGTCGGATTATGCACGGGCATAGTTCGAATTACGTGGGAGCCAATGGGAGCTGAGCTCCCATACCCTCAGGCTCCAATGAAAGAAGCAAATTTCATTTACTGTGGAGGCTTCTCGAATATGTCATATTACCATATAAACATACATAAAATTCGCTTCATTTACGATCACCATGCAGCCATCTTTGTATTGAATTACGACGTGATATTGATTCACCATCACACCACTATGCGCGCAAATCTGAAATTTGGGGCTTGCGAACGTGACGTTCAGTCCGAAGAAGACTTCTCATCTACCTCCTATCTTATATCAGTGGTTCCCAAAGTAGGGCTCCTGACCCCCAGTGGGGTCGCAGGGGCGGTGGCGGGGGGTCGCGTGATGATTTCCAGAAACAATGATTTTGCCTGTTTGCTAACCAGAGGACCATCACTCTCCCATTAGCGAGCATCAAATGTGTGATTTGTGCCCGATTAGCATAGCTATCAGCAGACCCTCCTCTGGCAATGACCTACTGTTTAAATCTGCGTCCCAACGTCGGGTTTCCAGAGCTCGTGGATTATTACAAACACCAAGCATCCCAGCCTCACAGATAAACCCAGTGACTTTTTTCGCAGAAAAGAGAGTTACGGGGGGAGAAGAAAGCCCTTACTAAGCAAACAACTGTCTCTGTAAAGACGCAGAAGGCTTCATGTGAGGTGGCATATTTAATTGCGCAGACAAAAAGCCACACACGATTGGGAAAATTTAGCAGCAATATCGATGAGTCGGATTATGCACGGGGATAAACTGCGGAGCTGGAACAAGTGCTGCTCTCTGGGACTGTATCCCGCCGCATCTCCCGCAACCTTTCAACATTGGGCATAATTAAACAGCGCCCATCAATCACATTCATTTTTTTCTGCATACATAACTTTATAACTGTTCGATGTTACTTGCTTGTTCGTAATATGTCTGTATATGCTCAGCATTATAAGTTATGGTGGGATGTTGCCTATTTGTTTTCGCTCTTGAGTTTGGTAGTAAAATACACCAGCTCAGAGATCATGTTCAGTTTTGTTTTTGCTCTACTGCCTTACGTGTGTTGCGTAAAACAGCCACATTATGAGAGAGGAAGGGGGAAGCGAACGAGATAGAAAGCGAGAGCGCGCACGAGTGTGACAAAGAATGGTCGCGGGGGTCGGGGGTCGTCAGCAGCCTAAAACTGGGGGTCACGGTCTGAAAAGTTTGGGAACCCCTGTCTTATATCAATCTTCCTTCATTTTGTAATGCGTTTTTAGAAATACAAAAATAATACGTAGGTTGCCTAAACTTTCTGCCATGCCACCGAAAAAAAACAGCACTGGCTGGCCTTGTGTCGTTTGGCTTCCCAGCGAAAAAAATGAAAAAGGACAGTGCGTTTTGCTTTTTTTTTTTTTTTTTTTTAAAGATAGAGACCCCCATAGGGTCAAATTTATAATTCGAACCCTGGTCTGTTCCTGTAATGTTCCTGACAGACACACACACACACAAACACACACACAGACAACACACACACAGGCCTTAAGGCTGACCCCTGGTGGGGCATATGCCCTGATAACATTGTAGTGCCCTATCTGTACTTTAGATATAAACCATGGCAAAGATTCCTGTCAAAGTAATAAAGGTTAATCACTGTCAGTTACTTAAGTATTAGTACCGTAAAAGCAGTTTCTGCAACTACCATAAACGCAGTTTCGTCACAGAACCTTCCCCACCCTGAGATGTACAGAAGTGATGGTGAAAAATATGCTGGAAGACTGCAGCAATGTCAGACACGGAAATAAAGGGTAAAATACAAACACTGTACATTCATGTTACCCATATTTAGTATGCTTGTTCAAAATGTAAAATGACAAAATGAAAAAATAGATGTTGGGGAAAAAAGAAACAAAAACTCCAGCCAGCCAGCCAGCCAGCCAGATCGATAGATAGATAGATAGATAGATAGATAGATAGATAGATAGATAGATAGATAGATAGATAGATAGATAGATAGATAGATAGATAGATAGATAGATAGATAGATAGATAGATAGGGGAATAGATAGATAGATAGGGGAATAGATAGATAGATAGATAGATAGATAGATAGATAGATAGATAGATAGATAGATAGATAGATAGATAGATAGATAGATAGATAGATAGATAGATAGATAGAGAGATAGAGAGACAGACAGACAGACAGACAGACAGACAGACAGACAGACAGATACCTTGACTTTGATGACAGGTGACTTGAAAGGAGCATTGCTGAAGATCTCTGCCTTGTAGGTCTTGTGGTCAAACACAGGCGCTTCATTCACATTCTCCACCTCAACCGTCACCTGCAGAGGAGAAAAGTAACAAAATATACATAGAAAATAGAATATTAAAAAAAAAAAAAAACTATATATATTCTACTTTAGATTTTATCCAATGTATACATACATCTAAACATAAATCTTTGAAATATGTCAAATAAAACAGTGGGTTATGTATAGTCATATTTACCAACAAAATGGTCTGGTGTCATTTACTCACACGGTCTGAACATTTGTACAAAGTATGGGCTAATGCACAATGTATGATCTATAATGTTCTGTCATATAATCTATATTAGACTGTATTCTATAATACAGTGTTCTAGTAAGAGTACTCTAGTAATGTTCTAGTAACAGTGTTCTAGTAGTGTTCCAGTAAGAGTATTCTAGTAAGTGTTCTAGTAAGAGTATTCTAGCAAGTGGTCTAGTAAGAGTATTCTAGTAAGTGTTCTACTGAGAGTATTCTAGTAAGTGGTCTAGTAAGAGTGTTCTAGTAAGTGGTCTAGTAAGAGTGTTGTAGTAAGTGGTCTAGTAAGTGTTCCTGTTTCTTCTGGCCCATTACCCCACTGTCCCACCCAATACACGGTGAGGTGTCACAGCCTTATCCAGGGTGTGGGCTGGTGATACAGGACTGTCATTATCGGGACAGAGGAGATTAGGCTGGAGCTCCCTGATAAAGCCACAGTTAAAGCAGTTCTTGTCTTGGGTGTTGCTGGTTGAGTGTCTCATTCAGTGTCTAGGGCACAATCCATGGCAAGTGTGAAATCTACCTCTGCTAGTTTTAGGTTTGCTCCACAAAATGTAAATTGCTGTAATTGTTTTACCCTTGCTGGGCAGTGATGTTTTAAGTCTGTCAATCTCCTCTGTAAGTCTGTCAAGCATCAGTGATGTTTAAGTCTGTCAAATGATGTTTACGTCTGTCAATCTCCTCCCTGATTTATGCTGCTTTTATGAATAAAAAGTATCCATTTGTTTCATCTGCCATTGCCCACATGCAACTTCTTCTTTTACATTTGCATGGCCACTGTCCCCCCAGATTATCTATGCAAGACTGTGCAAGAGTTTACCATAGTCTTGTTTCATTTTGTTTTGTCTGCATTTGTTAGCTCTCTGACAACATGCAGAAATACAGAAGAATTGCACACTGCAAAAAGACTCAAGGCCATATCTGTACTGTAGGTGTCTTCATATCCATTATTGTTATAATGGCTATTAAGTGTAAATATAATGACTTGGTAATGATTTGTTTATTTATTTGTCTTTTAATTGTTTAACAACACAATATGAACTCTGATATACTGTCACTTGTTTATACAGAACCGCACTGGTCTTTTTTAGATTAGAAATCTATTAATCCGTACTAGTAGTGACGATGAATATAATAATAATAATAATAATAATAATAATAATAATAATAATAACAACAAGAAGATAATGAATGAAAAGAAGAAGAAGAAGAAGAAGAAGAACTCACAACTGCCAGGGCGGTGTTGGGTGGAGTCCTGGTGTCGGTGGCTTCCACGGAGATGACGTAGAGGCCCTGGGTCTCCGTGTCCAGTTCCGCGAGGGTGAGCACGGACCCGGAGGCGTTGACGGAGAACACGTCCGCGTGCGTCTTTAGGGCGTAGCTGACGCTGAAGAGGGGGCTGCCAGAGGAGGCGAGCACCACCCCCACCATGCTCCCTTTGGGCTGGTTCTCCGCGATGCTGAAGTTGTAGGTGGGGCTAGCAAACACTAGGCCGTCCTCCAGGCTCACGGTACGGATGAAGATGAGGACGGTGGCTGAGGAGGCACAAACAGGACAAAGAAGAAAAAAGAAAACATTTAAATGATGAGGCTGGGACTCTATTGGTCATAGCCAGCATACAGTTGTGTGTGTGTGTGTGTGTGTGTGTGTGTGTGTGTGTGTGTGTGTGTGTGTGTGTGTGTGTGTGTGTGTGTGTGTGTGTGTGTGTGTAAAACTTGAGTTTTATCACCTGTGGATGATCGCAGAGGCTTCCCATGGTCCTCGGCTTTGACCGTCAGGTTCAACAGCATGTCTTCTTTGACATCAGCGAGGTCAGAGGTCAAGATGATGTCACCAGTTTCACTGTTGAGGCTAACATACTCTGAGGCCCCAGATGTGATACTGAAGGAGCAGAAATAAACACATGCTCTGTTGGCTAGGTGGTAGTATGGAAAGATCTCACTTCGCTCACTGATTGAAAAGAGCTGTAACAGTAAATCAATCAATCGTAATGCAAAAGCAAACTTTCACATTAACATAAATATCTCAGGCAAGCAGAAAGCATTAGTGCATTAGTTAGGCACTAGTGCATAACCTGAGGTGCGTTCAAATTTAAACAGTTAAGGAGAACAGTTGTTGTCTTGGAATACTTTATATACACCTTTGAATTTAAGCAATTTTGTCAATGAATGCACAATTGTGCTATACAGGTTTTGTGTATAAACTGGTTCCTGGATCCTTCATACAGTGTCCCATATACATTTCAAGCTAGCTGTCAAAATGTGTTTAAGAAACTGTAAATGTTGCCCTGTTTTTCATGATTTTTTTTTGTGAAAACATTTAAAATTTTCAATTTACATCATTCATCATGAGTGTTTGTTCATCACAAACTACACATTAAACACATTTCCCTATGTTTGTAGACCTGCTCTGCAAACTCAGTGAGAAGAATGTTTGCATACTGTACATTTGCAAATTTGAATGCACCACTTGTGTTAAGAACAGGAAAGCCACAGTCACCTGTATGTGATGACAGAGTTGTTCCCTGTGTCTTTATCTGTCGCTGTTATAGTCAGCGCCACGTCTCCCTCTTTGGCCTCCTTGGACAGGATACTCTTGGAGTACGTGTCTGTACTGAACACTGGGTCGTTGTCATTCACGTCGGTGACAGTGACTCTTATGTTGGTGACAGTCTGTGGAAATATAACACTTGGTCAAGGGGGGTGCTGTGGCACTGTTAGCTAAGGCTAAGGTGACCAGATGGGACTGGATGAAATTCGGGATGGAGGGGGGGGGGCTCGCTGATGATAGCCTACTACATAGACAATAAATGTAGGCTACGTTCTATGTACCGCAGGGGGGGGGGACATTGAGTACTGTTCCTTCTATCTTCTATCTACTTTATTCCCACAGCTGCTAATGTTTGCAGCTGTAAGGGGCATTAGTAACACTAATCCCTGTGACCCTTTCCTTCCCCCTCACTCTCAAGTATCAGCACTCTGTGTTGCTCTGTGTTGATGTGCTTAGCAGTGGAACCACTTGGGCATGTATCAACTTTCAAAAACTACTTTCCCACGCTTTTCACTGTATTACACACAGTCAAACACACACACACACACACTCAGAAAGAGCGAGAGAGAGAGGGAGGGAGAGAGCGACACAGACAGACAGACAGAGATAGACACATACACACAGACACACACACACACACACACACACACACACACACACACAGAGAGAGGGACGGAGAGAGAGGGAGGGAGAGAGAGAGACAGACAGACAGACAGACAGACAGACAGAGATAGACACATATACACACAGACACAGACACACACACACACACACACACACACACACACACACACACACACAGAGAGAGAGAGAGAGAGAGAGAGACAGACAGACAGACAGACAGACAGACAGAGAGAAAGGCAAACAGAGATAGACACACACACACCCACACACACACACACACACACACATACACGTACCTGTCTCTGAGGCTTGCCGTGGTCTGTGGCGACGATGACTAGGTTGTATGTGTCCTGTGTTTCTCTATCTAGGTCAGCTACAGCTATGAGAGTCCCATCCTGAGAGAAACAGAGATACAGAGACACATAGCACACACTCTACAAATAATAACCTATTAACCTATGACCTTTTACTTTCAATTACCAATGAACATAGATTATGATAAGACTATGAAAATTAAACTGCTGCTAACATATCCTTGAGTGGAATTGAGTTTACTGCAGGAGGTAAAAACTGGAGTCATTAATGACCTCCATTAAATCCATTAAAAAACTGTACCCATTAAAGGCCTCCATTTAAGGCCTCAGCCAGATTAACTCTCAGTCCGTTTTCATGGTTTAAGAAACACTATTGCAGAGCCCATTGACGCAGTCATGTTCACACAGCCAAAATGCAACTGAAGCTTGTTTAACCAATATATTTTCCATTTTTTGTGCTAGCATCATAAAACTTGGTAGCAAGACCCCTACCAAATTTGAGCTCAGTGGAATGAATAGTTCAACAGTTGTGTGTGGAACAGACAGAGTGACAGACACACGCACACAGAAGACAGATGTTTCTTGCATTTTGCGTTGACAGCTCTGGCAAAAATTAAGAGACCACTGCAAATTTTCCTAAAATCAGCATCTCTACATGTATGACAGCCATTCCCTTTCCAGTGTCAGCTGAATTTGGAATTTGGGACAAATGTTGTCAGTAGTTTGCAGAAGAAAACACAAATGTGAACCTCACTCACACATATACCTATAAATAGTTAAATCAGAGAAGCACATAATTTTACAGTGGTCTCTTATTTTTTTCCAGAGCTGTACGTAGATACACATATCAACGTGTAAAAACATTTTAGAAACACACACAAGACAGCAAGGCAGCAGCAGCAGCAGTATGTATTTCACCTCCGTGAAGGTGAAGGTGTCGTTGGAGGAGGTGGAGAGGGTGACGCGGCCGTTGTCCCCCGTGTCCTTGTCCTCGGCCTGGATCTGGCACACGACCCCCGGAGCGGCGGGCGAGTACTCCCCCTCGGCGATGGCGATGGGGTCGGGGAGCGGCAGGAACTCGGGGTTGTTGTCGTTGATGTCTGTGACAGTGATGTTCACCTGGGCAGTCGCACTCAGGCCGTCCTTCGGCTGGTCCACTGCCACCACCTGGGAGAGGGATACAATATGATTATATATATATATATATATATATATATATATATATATATTACCATATGAATATATATATATAAGCCTTGAATAAATAAACTAATTGCCCTGAATACTGTAATACTATAATACACAGATTTTATTGTGATGTTCACCTGGGCAAGGGTTACAATATGATTATATTTGAAAAGTCCAGGAAAAACGGGCATGGACACAAAATGCAGAAACTTAGAAAATGTAAGTTATAAGCTTGATTTTTAATTTGAAATTAAAATTAAAATGAAACAGAATAAAAACATTCATTTCCAGTTGAAAAAAAAAAACAAGATTTCCAAACTATTTGTAGAAAAGGATCTACCCAGGAGTTTTATATTTTTAGACTCTCACCTGTAAAGTGTAGCTGTCCTGCTCTTCTCTGTCCAGAGTGGCATTGCTATTTAGGGAGATGGCGCCCATTTTATTGATGTTGAAGGTATCACTAGTCATAATAAAATGTCCATTGGAGAAACCATCCTGTGGCACAACAGACAAACATTTATTCTAGTAATACACACATGCAACAATCCTGTTCAAACAGTCAACCAGCTGTTAATTAATGTCATGTATTCCATTTATGCTGTGTAATTCATTCACTCATCTGTAATCCAGCAATCAGATCATTTCATTCTTCCAATTTGTACGAACTCTTTCAAGTCTCATAAGCAGGCCCGCTGACAGTCTTGGCTGAACCCGGGACAAGATAAGCTGATGCCCCGCCTCCCTCGCATATTCCATTATGTAAGAAGGGACCAGTTCTGGGTTCCCCCTTTCCCTGGGCATGGGACAAGAGACCAGTTTGTCCCCCCTATCGACGGGCCTACTCATAATGAATACCTAAGGGAACTTCTAGCTGCTACATCTATCCCTCATCCTCATCATTCACTCTCTCTCTACCTGTCCATCCCACTACACCATGCCACAGCCATTGTCCGACCTTATTCTTGCCTATCTATCCATCCTTACCCAATGCCATATTCTCTCTCTCTCTTTCTCTCTCTCTCTCTCCTCTCTCTCTATTCTGTCCTTCTTTCTCTCTCTGTCTCTCTCTCTCTATTCCTGTCTCTCTCTCTTTCTCTCTGTCGCTCTTTCTATCTCTGTCTCTCTCTCTATTCCACGGTGCCTCCGGCCAGGTTCTTGGGCACGGCCACGTGTCTCTCTCTCTCTCTCTCTCTCTCTCTCTCTCTCTCTCTCTCCGCTCCTCCCCTCACCTTGTCCTTGTCCGTGACCTCCAGCGACACCACCACGGCGCCTCCGGCCAGGTTCTCTGGCACGGCCACGTCGTAGCGTTCCCGGCTGAACTCCGGCGGGTTGTTGTTGACGTCCTCCACCTGCACCGTCACCATGGCGCCCCCCGTCAGGGCCGGCGTGCCGCCGTCCACCGCCTCCACCGTCAGGACGTAGCGCCTGACGTCGCCGAAGTCCAGCTTCTCAGCCAGCGTCAGCGCCCCGGACGCGGGATCCAGCGCGAAGGCCAGGGGGTCCGAGAGCGGGTCCTGCACGGCGATGCGGTACGCGACCTGGCCGTTGACCCCGTCGTCCGCGTCTGTCGCCGTCAGGTTGGCCAGCAGCAGGCCGGGCTCATCCAGCTCCGAGACGGTGAGGAAGCGCTGTGGCACGTCGAAGGCGGGCTCGTTGTCGTTGACGTCGGTCAGGGTGACGGTCACGGTGGCGGTGGCTGAGCGAGTGGGCCGACCCTGGTCGGTGGCGACAACCTCGAACGTGATCTCGTCCTGCTCCTCCCGGTCGAGAGCCTTGGCCACGGTGACCCGTCCTGTTTCGGCGTTGACTCCGAAACTCCCACCTCCGCCCTGCAGGCTGTAGCGCACCTCGCCATTGAAGCCGGCGTCCGCGTCCGAGGCCGTCACCACCGTCACGTTCTCCCCGAGCTCGGCGTCCTCCGACATGCTGACGGCGATGGGGTTGACCGAGAACACGGGGCTGTTGTCGTTGACGTCCTGCACCGCCACCTCGACCTCCGCTTCGTCTCGATTGACGCCGTCGGACAGGGACACGCGGACGCTGTAGTTAGCCTGGGTCTCATAGTCCAGCTTGACCATGGTAGACAGCACCCCAGTGTTGTCAATGGAGAACTTGTCAGTTTCGGTTTCCACCCGTAGGACCACCGACACCACAGGGGCCACGGACAGGAAGCCGACCTGTAGTCAAGAAGGGTGGTAAGACACTCGCAGCATGACCTAAATTATAATTACATCATGACTAGGGTTGAATTAGCGAACAGGCCAACTGCGGCCTAGCCTGGTAAACCAGCCCCTCGTACTTCATTTCATTTTGTACAGAGGGTCCGGACCGGAATCTTTTGAGGGTCATTTAGTCGGCCCCAGCAAGACCGATCCAATCAGCACACAGAGGGTGTGTTCGTTAGCTGTGATGTTGACCTTGTGTGCTACATTTGAATTGTAGTGCATAGGTAGGCTAATTGCATACGTGACGACCAGGCGTTAGTGATTGGGTAAAGGCAGAGGTGCTTGTTTTAAATTTGAAACAGCGTCAGAGTCCACACCTTCAAGAAATTGTTTCTGACGGTGTCTGGTCCAGACCCTCTGTACAAAATGAAATGAAGTACGAGGAGCTGGTTTACCAGGCTAACTGTGGCCAGGCCTGGGGGGGGGGGGGGGCAGAAGTAACAGGGAAGGGCGGTGAGGATGGGTCCTTAACACCAGGTACAGCTACTTTCTACAACTATCAAATGTTCCAGAGTACACAAACATGCAATCATCCCCTGTGAAAATATGAATCCATATTGCAACTCTGACCATTAAACAATATTAAACATAAGAATATAGCCTGGGGGGCTGTTCCCACCCATGAACTCACCGCTCATTAATCATGATGTTGTTACTTATTCATTTGAAATACCATTATCCCACTCATGTCTGTATATAATGTTCCCACATAAATACTCTTTTTCATATTTATTCCATATTTAATATCTCCTTTCCATATATCTCCTTTCTTTCTTTCTTGTGAGAAATCAGGAAGCAGGCTTACTTTAAGGACCTCCACAGGAGCATCCCTTTCTTCCTGCACTGTGGCGTGGTAGGTCCTTGCAATGAACTGGGGCCTAGAGTCTCCAGGAGCCTGAATGGCCACGAGCACTGAAGACGCCCGGGAAATGTCGCCACCTATAGGAGTGAATGTGTGTTGCAGTCAAAACCTATGTACCATTTCTGTGAATAGGGTTTAAAATGTTATACAAAATACAAATAAATGTATACCAAATGTATAAAATGTGTTATTATAGAACACACAACTCATATATTACACAAAGTAATCATGTAATCACTGGGGCTATACTTTCTGTAGTATTTGGGGCTATACTTTCTGAGCAGCCAACAACAGATGCATAGAAGACACAGTATATAAGAATAGAATGAAATAGATAAAAAATGGTTGGGTAGAGTTACAAATATAGGTTCAATTTACAGCAATATATACAAGTAAAACTATCAAACAATATGAAAAACAATATGTACATTTACACTGTACATTTGTACACTGTACACTGTACATGTACATTTACATCAAGCCATGGATAAATAAGGGATGTGCTATTCTCATGATGCCCCCAGAAAAGACAACGATGACTTACCATCTCTGGCCGTCACATACAGGGCGAAGTGCAGGAATTTGTTGTCCTCCAGTGGGATGACTTTTGCCAGGGTAATCTCCCCGCTGTCTTCATTGAGTGTGAAGTAGCCTTCCTGGTTGCCAGCGGCAATGGAGTAAGTCAGCTGCCCGTTCACACCCTCGTCAGGGTCCGATGCCTCAACCTGAGAAAAGGCATAAGTAATCTATTTCAGGCAGATGAATGGATTTCCCTAGACAGACAGAGAGACAGAGAGACAGACAGACAGACAGACAGACAGACAGACAGACAGACAGATAGATAGATAGATAGATAGATAGATAGATAGATAGATAGATAGATAGATAGATAGATAGATAGATAGATAGATAGATAGATAGATAGATAGATAGATAGATAGATAGATAGATAGATAGATAGATAGATAGATAGATAGATAGATAGATAGATAGCATTAATTGGATAGATAGATAGCATTACAGTAATGAGAGTTCACCTACACTTACACAGACAAATAAATATTAATTCAGATTCAAATCAAATAAAAAAGAATTAATTAGTTTTCCTGGTGAGCATGATCAAACAACATACTGTACTGACCATAAACTAACAGATAGGACATATCTGAATTATCCAGGTGTGATCACATTCAAAACAAACAACACGTCACCTTGACAACGAGCATTCCAACAGTCTGATTGCTGAAGACTTTGCCCTCGTACTTGGCACTCCCAAACTGGGGGCTGTTGTCGTTCGCGTCCAGAAGGGTGATGTTCACGTTAGCCGTCGCTATATTGTTAGGGACAGCGTCCTCTCTCGCCTCCACCTTTAACATCACACAGGGATCACTCATGTATACATTACGTAAACACATAGTATGCGTGACATTACAGAATATATATTTTTTAATTACATTCAACTTTATTGTCATTACACATTAGAGTTAAAAGTTCATAAAAATGTACAATTGAATAAGTCAACTTTAAATCACTATTTGCCTGTATATGGGCATATTCTGACCTGAAACAGAAAGCTGGGGGTAGTCTCCTAAAGTGTTAGCAGTGATTTTAATGTTATAGACTCAATGTTTCGACCAACATGGTCTTCGTCTGACCTGAAACTGAAAGCTGGGGGTAGTCTCCCTGTCCAGCTCGGCTGGGGTCTTCACCATTATGATGCCATCTGGACTAACGGAGAACGGCACTGTGTCTGGGATGAGTCGGAGTGTCCCAACAAATCCTCCCTGACAAAAAAGGAAGTGGCTACCATCAGAGAGATAAAAAATAATGTGTATATATACTAATTTATATGTAGGTGTGTTGATAAATTTGTGGCCTTTCTTTGGGCTTTCTATAACAACAAATGAAATGACCATCCAATGACAATCGCAATTAATTATCAAACATTTTCAAAGATACCAACATCAATAACACACTAAATATTGTGGTCACGTGGCATTTTTGCATCCAGGGGAGTCAAAAGGTTCGAAGAGTTAAGATGAAACTTTGTAGTCTTTAATGGGACCCAACATTTGTAGTGGCATCTCTCTTTGCATAAAGGCCTATTATTGGTGATAAAAATCTATAAATAATATGTAAACCACATATTTAGATGAGTCAGATGATAAAATCTAGTTCTAGTAAAAATGACACCGGAGACATTACCAGGTCTTCATCTGTGACTTTGGTCTGGAGAACGAAGTAGCCCGCTGGGGAATTTTCCAGAACAGACGCGGAGTAGTCGGTCTTGTCAAACTCCGGGGGGCTATCGTTGACGTCCTCAATGCTGACCACCACCATGGCGTTGGCAGTCTTGGTGCTGTCGTCCTGCTGCGCTGCCTGATAGAGCCCAGAGGATCATGGGTAATAACACAGACACATGGATACCAATCAGGAAATGTCTGACATGTTTTAGGTCTTGCTTTTGAAAAAAAAAGAACATGTAATTGGTATTTGTGAAGCATAAAACTGTTAAAGAAGCTTGTGAATCTATTTAAATAAAGTATGTAATATATACAATGTATATGTATATGTATATGTATATAGACACATATACAATAACCAATCAGGTGTAATAAAAACACATACAGTACACATATAATTGTAAGATCATTCATGTTGTTATAATAGATGCCTTACAGAGCATGCTGCCCTACAAAGCCAAAATGCAGTAACTAAATATTTTGTCAAAATTGAGTTTATAGTGGACATTGACAATATGACACCTCCTTTGTCTTGTGACTACGCCTCTTGCTTCTTCCGCTTAAGAAAGTACATAAAAGCATTAGAGCCATCACATGTTACATGTTACATGTATGTTGCATGTATGACTGACAACTTTGAAGGCATTTTTCTCAGTTTCATAGTTCGTGTAGTTACTGCACTTCAGCTTTGCAGGGCAGCATACTGGAGAGGATCATTTCATTTAACAGTAAGTAATAAAGGCGTATTGCCATTTGATCACAGATAGTAAACCTTAGACTATCATCTAACCATCACAAACAACATTCTGTCCTCAGGAATGGCCATAAAACACTTTAGTCTGATTTATGTGCATCAAAGGTAAAATATTAAACTGTCCCGGATAACTTCATGGTGTAACAGTACCTTTATTTGAAGATTGATAGTCGATACGTCCTCTCGGTCCAGGACACTTGCCACACTTATGACGCCAGTGCCCGTATCAATGAGGAAGTTATCTAGGTATTTGTTTGGGGCCACTGTGGTGATTGTAGATTAAAAAATAGTGACATTCATTAGTAGAACCTCTAATTGAATTTTAAGTAGGAATGTTTGTGAGCTAACGATTTTAATACCTTGTCATACTAAAGTTGAGCAAAGCTCTTAATTGATTAAACATTCGCAATTTTCTTTCTTTCTTTCTTTCTTTCTTTCTTTCTTTCTTTCTTTCTTTCTTTCTTTCTTTCTTTCTTTCTTTCTTTCTTTCTTTCGTTCTGGGGGTAAATTTGCAGTAGCTGCAAGCTGCAGTGGGTTATTTTTTCTCCACAATCAGCTGTCTTTCTGTCTGTCTGCCTGCCTGTCTGTCTGTCTGTCGGTTTGTCTGTATGGCCATTCACCTGCCTACCTGTCTGTCTGTCTGCCTGTCTGTCTATCTGTCTGTCTGTCTGTATGGCCATTCACCTGCCTACCTGTCTGTCTGTCTTTCTGTCTGTCTGCCTGTCTGTCTGTCTGTCAGTCTGTCTGTCTGTATGGCCATTCACCTACCTACCTGTCTGTCTGTCTTTCTGTCTGTCTGCCTGTCTGTCTGTCTGTCTGTCAGTCTGTCTGTCTGTATGGCCATTCACCTGCCTACCTGTCTGTCTGTCTGTCTGCCTGCCTGCCAAATTATAACAAAACTACAATGTCCACCCAAGGACCCTGGCAGTGTGAGCAGACTGCCATGCAGACCTACCTGAGGTGATACTGTAAGTGACGGGCTGGTTGATGCCCATACGTGAGATTCAGTTGTACATTTATTTATTCCCATGATAAACAAAGACACGTTTCTTTGCAGGGAACAGGTCAATGTACAGTAGACATCAACATACTCCAATTCATCTAACCATCATATCACTCTTGTCTTAAAATAGACAATCCCAAACAGACACTTTCCCTTGTATGGCCCTCGTATGCAGACCTACCTGAGGTGATACTGTAGGTGACAGGCTGGTTGATGCCCACGTCGCCATCTTGGGCCTTAATGGGCTCAGGCAGAACAGAGAGCAGAGGCCCAACCTGAGGTTGGGCATGAAGGCAAAACTTTATACGTATATGCAGGGTGCAATAACTTATATAATTAATGTGCAATATCACCCTGTATATAAACAATATCACCCTGTATATTGTATTTTCTTCCTTTATACAGACGGACAGCCAACAGACAAAATTTAAATACATCACACTTAGCTGATGCTCTTATCCAGCGATTTACAGTTATTTACAGGGTTTCGGTTACAGTCCCTGGAGTAGGGTGGGGTTACAGGGCTTGCTCAAGGGTATTTCAGCCATGGGTAGGGCAGGATTTGAACCTGTGACTGTCTGATCCCAAGACCAACTCCCTAACCACTAGACCACAGCTACATTTGTAAATGCTTTATTGATGCACAACAATGTGACAATAATGGTTAACAAATGATGAATTGAACTAAGAATTAACAAATACGATTTTTGACTTTGACTTTATTTATTTTGACAGGGACAGGGTACAATGACATTAACCTAACGGAGAGATGTTTTGTACCAGGTTTTAGCAAACTTTGCTATTTTCCACCTGTAGTCCCTGGGCAGGTAGTGCAATAGTATATTATTCATAGGGAGGAGTTATTCTAAAGTATTACCGATTTATGGAAAGTATGTTTTTAGTACAACCCCCGAAAGATAGTAAACTTGCCTGGTTTTCTGGTATGGTGGCTTCATAGACATTGTGATCAAAGTACGGGTTCATGTTGTCATAGTCAGTCACTGTTACACTGACAGTGGCTGTGTCTGACAGACCTCCTGGGTCCTGATGGAAACAATGCAGGCAGATAGTGAGCGCGGTTATACACAGGCAGAACACAGCACACAAACACAGGAAAATAAATGAGGAGTCCACGGGAGAAACAGGCATAGTCACAAAATCAATTCTCTCAAGTTACTCTCTATATCTCTCTATAGTTGCATTGAAACCCCAGGTCAAAGAAGCTAAGTTGTAAGCAACTGGACTTCTTCTCGGAGCTTGAAGACTTTTTACCTTTGACTACCATGACCTGGATGAATGAGAATCTACACAGACATCATGGAAACCCCAGCTTTTTCAAAAGTACACCTGTCAATAAACGAGCATAGTCTCAAGCTAGAAGCATTTTTAAAAATAGCATTTACTTATAAAATCAAGTCAAAAATCAAAGTTAAAAATGGCCTTTTCCCAGTTTCTGCAATTTTTGACCATGACCATTGTTCCCACTCAAATATATACAAACACACCATGACCATTGTTCCTGCTCAAATATATACAAACACACTTGCACAAAGACACAGAAACACACACACACACACACACACACGCACACACACACACACACACACACACACACACGCACACACACTCTTCAAGGAGAGGGGTGAGTATATGTAGCACACACACACACACACACACACACACAGACACACCACATCTAAAACTACCACTACTACTAGTAGCATTACCATTGTGTATTGCTGCTAGTGACTCTTACCCGTGCTTCCACTGTGAATGAGTAGCTGTTGTCCGTGTTGTAGTTCAGTCGCTCCTTCAGCGTGATCAGTCCATCAGCTCTGATCTCAAACACCCTTGGCTGTGGAGCCTGGAAGGGACCATTACATTACATTACACTTAGCTGATGCTCTTATCCATTACATTACATTACATTACACTTAGCTGATGCTCTTATCCATTACATTACATTACATTACACTTAGCTGATGCTCTTATCCATTACATTACATTACATTACACTTAACTGACGCTCTTATCCAGAGCGACTTCAGTTATTTAGGTACAGGGTTTCAGTTGCAGTCTCTGGAGCAATGTGGGGTTAGATGCCTTGCTCAAGGTAGGGTGACCACCCGTCCCACATTGTCCCTCAGAAACATACCCCTTGTCCCCCCTTATTAGCTTATTAGCAGGTAGTCACCCTAGCTCAAGGGCACTTCAGCAATAGATGAACAACTTAGACTATTCACACCGCACGCATGATCTGAGCGTATTCTGTCAGACATACACACATATTGTACACGGTTACGTGCTGTACATGCTCAAGTCGGTGTGAATGAGGCCTTAGGGTGTTTACAAATGACTTTGAGTTAATTTACCTGGTCGAGCCAGCAAACCATGCACGTGCACATGACACTGGCCCTATATCAATCAAAGGCGTAGCTACCCAACAGGCAACACAGACAAGGTCTTGGGGCCCACGGGCCACTAAAGAGTGTTGGAGGGCTGGCAACCTTTAGACTACAGCAGTGCCAATGTCCAGCCTTATGAGATGTTACACTTTTATTTATGTGAAATGCCCTGAAAAAGGCCTATTAGGCCAAAACGCGTTGGCATGTTTTTTGTAGCCTAAGAAATAAATGTACTTTAACCTCTTAGCGGTCACCGTATCGCCAGCGCTACGATTGACTGTGACCGAAAAAAAACTTAACTACAACATTACAACATTACTACGACATTACAGAAAGTCTTTAGTAACACATTATAACTTGGTCATTGCCATTTTGGTAACAACAAAGTTATAATAGGGGTGCATCTCAAAGGGGTAATGTATCAATCTTGACTGCCTCAGATCTGTTTTCACTTCTAACAAATCTGGAATCCCTACACCAAAGAACCCCAAGAACAGGACCCTACAGCACTCCAAGGACACCTGTTTTTTTCTGACTACACTTTTATTTATATTGAATGTGTACATGAAGCAGTAAATACAACCAGCATTGTCGTTCAAACCGTTTATTTGTTTACTAAAAAACATAATTGCCCTGTACACTCACCTGGATGGAGTAGGTGACTATGTTGTTGTTATTTGTGATGTCAGCGTCCACTGCTGATACTTTCACCACTGATGATCCCACAGCCAGTGCCTATCAGGGAAGACAGGACATCACAATGCAATTATATACATAACCATGGATAAATACGTTATCCCAAATAACTGTCATTACATTACAACATAATACAGCACAGTAATATGTGGTATATTTCTACACTAACAGCAACACCTATACTAGTACATTTTACACTCTGGGGGTAGGAGGAGGCAGGGGCTTGGAAGCTGTCTTCAATAACATTGTTATTATTGTTATGAACCTCCTAGAGTTACAGTAAGTAATATAGTTAAGCAGTAGAGTTTAGTTTCCCTAAACTAACAATGGTGACATGTTATTATGTCAAGGTTTAGATAGATAGAAACACTATACATTCATTGTACATATATTTACTATGCTAGTTGAAAATGTAAAACAACCAAAAAAAAAACATATGTTGGTAAAAAAGAAACAAAAACTCCAGACAGACTGACAGACAGACAAACAGGCAGACAGACAGGCCGATCGATTGATCGACAGACAGACAGACAGACTGACAGACAGACACACGGACAGACACACGGACAGACAAACAGACAGGCAGACACACTGACCGACCGACCGATCGACAGACAGACAGACAGACAGACAGACACATGGACAGTCAGATAGACGGACGGACGGACGGACGGACAGACAAAGATAGATAGATAGATTTTATATAAACATATCAAGTGTATACCTCAGAGATGGTTGCGTTGTACGAGTCTTGCTGAAAGACTGGTGGTTCATCGTTGATGTCGTTAATCTGCAGTTTGCGAACATTTTTCACCTGAGGCGGAAGATTACATGTCATTACACAAAATGATGTTGCCATGTTTAACCGTTTGTACCATTACCCATAACATTTCTGGATAGCACTTTATAATAACTATTTCCTAATAAGCATTTA
Source organism: Coilia nasus (assembly GCA_027475355.1). Taxonomy (NCBI): domain Eukaryota; kingdom Metazoa; phylum Chordata; class Actinopteri; order Clupeiformes; family Engraulidae; genus Coilia; species Coilia nasus. The sequence goes on from CM050198.1 coordinate 9,888,424, forward strand.
CTTTGCATTTGCTAATTCTTACTTTGTTCATCATTTGGTAACCACTGCTTTTACACTATTTCTACATCAGTAAATTATTTACAGACATACTGACACATATCTGTGTGAATGTCGGTTGGCTATTTGTCTGCATGTTTGTCTTTATGCTATCTGCTATCTATCTCTGAGCCTGCTGCCTTTCTGTCTGTCTGTCTCTCTGTCTGTCTGTCTGCCTTTCTGTCTGTCTGTCTCTCTCTCTGTCTGTCTGTCTGTCTGTCTGTCTGTCTGTCTGTCTCTCAGCCTGCTGCCTTTCTGTCTGTCTGTCTGTCTGTCTATCTCTCAGCCTGCTGCCTTTCTGTCTGTCTGTCTGTCTCTCTGTCTGTCTGTCTGTCTGTCTGTCTGTCTGTCTCTCAGCCTGCTGCCTTTCTGTCTGTCTGTCTGTCTGTCTGTCTGTCTGTCTGTCTGTCTGTCTGTCTGTCTGTCTATCACCTTTTCTGCCTGCTTAAACATTTGCAGATATGTTTATAAATGATTTATTGATGAGAAGTAGCGTAAAAGCAATGGTTACCAAATGATGAACAAAGTGTTAAGTAAGAGTTAACAAATGCAAAATAAATTCTTATTAGAAAGTAGTTATTATTATTATTATTATTATTATTATTATTATTATTATTGTTGTTGTTGTTGTTGTTGTTGTTGTTATTATTATTATTATTATTATTGTCATTATTATTATTATTATTATTATTATTATTAATAATAATAATAATAATAATAATAATAATAATAATAATAATAATAATAATAATAATAATAACAATAATATAAGTGCTACCCATTTCTGCAATCTTTCACCACTTACCTCAGACCCACTGCATTTCAGAGCATAATATATCAGTCCACCAAACTGCAGACACAGGCACAAAATAAATAATTACAACACAAAACACAATACAATACAATTTTAGTTTGTTACACATGTTATAATCAAGTTGTACCTCAAAATATGTTACAAGTCAGTCTGACATAAATGTGTTGCATGCCATTTTTAATAAACGAGTTAAAAACATTTCCATAATCATCATCATCGCCTTGTTTTTCTACTTTTTCATCGCCAATAGTAATAAAACTAAGTAATGGACACCTTGGAGGGGTATACCGTTGGTGACATTATATCACTAACTACAACTTGGGTACAACAGACAAAAAGCACAAGACTGCTTACTAGACGGACAAACCTAGCTTTGTTGTGCTTTTTGTTTTTAAAGCAATATTAAGTAGTTTTCAACTTCGGTCCCCCTAGAGGTTGGAAGCGGAATTGCCTCTCATAGAGAACTACAGAGAGACAGTCCGCCCATGGAGGGCATTCAACAGTGCCTTTCACCCTGTTACAAGTTGATGAACCACTAAAACCATTTTGGAAACATTATTTTAATTTTGAAAAAACTATCACCATCAACACCATCCCCACATTACCCATATCCAGTGGTTAGGTTGGCTTTTGTAAAGAGGGGCAGCCCTTCTTTAGTCACAGAGGTCACTATCTCACTCTATTGTATTACTATAAATACTGTAGCAGAGGGGGCTCAGCTCCGGCTGGCTGTATTGCCGAGGTCGGTGAGGAGGTGGAGCTGAGCTCCAGGGAGCTCCGGCCCAATTTAAACTCCACCCATAACCCTCAATCATGACCAGGTCGACCTACTCCGACAGAGCAGTGTGACGTTTGTTGTTTGTTTTACCCAGAGGTGTCAATCCAGGGTTCAGAAAGTAAAAACCCTGCCACGTTTTCCTTCTAACACAGGTGACTTCGCTGAGCAGCTGATCTACCTGTCTTGAGTGCTCATTACGATCAGCTGATTCACAGCTGGTTAGATCAAATTTGTGGCAGGGTTTTTACTTTCTGAACGCGGCATTGACACCACTGGTTTTACCTGAGTACTATCATCATGAACATCATCCCCGCATTACCCAAAACCTCAATCATGATCAGGTCGATTGACCTACCCCGACAGAGTCAGCATCCAGGGGCCTGTTGGTGGTGACCTTGGCGGACGAGCCCCCATCAGTGATGACGAGGTCCAGGAAGGTGTGTCCAGGGGAGTTTAAAAAGGACTCCAGCACCAGCGTCTGTCCAGCTGGGATGCCCCGCAAGATCTCCACCTCGCCTGCAGAACACCAACACAGTATATACAGTTACATGTAGAGTAGAGCAGAGTAGAGTAGAGTAACTTTATTGATCCCGAAGTAAATTAAGGTGTCCAGTAGCATACACATAATACACATTGCAAAAACAGATCAAACATATTGCACACATCTGCATTAATACAACATTCATTGAACTGAGGGGAGGGGAAAAAAAAATATATATATATATGTTGTTTATTACTTGGAGTAGGATGCATTTGTGCACCAGAGGGTTGTCCAAAAGTTAGGCCAAAGACATTAAAGTTGGGAACACAAACATATTTAAGTGAGGTACTGTAAGCACATTTTTCTCACACAGTGTATATTAGAAGAGATAAACAGTGAAAGAGATCCCATTATCAGCATATCGCCACTTCTTAGCCTGCAGTATATGTATATATTATACATACACAGTATACACAGTAATATTTATTATTACTTTTGCCAGTTTAACGTTATTTCAGTGACCATTGTTGGTTTTAACTACTAGCTTCTTAAAGACCACATGTGACAGTGAGGGGAGAACACGCAGTCAGACGTACCTTCATAGCCTTCATTGACATTCCCCAGTGACACCTCATGCTCTTCATACTGGCAGTTCACACTCGTTTCTGGGGAGGGTCAGGGTAGAGGGTAAAGGTTATTTGGGGTGAGGCAAGAGTGTAAACGTTATTTGGAAAACACTTTTTACCTAGAAAAGCACTCAGAGAGAGTGCAGACCTCCACCAGGGCAGCTCAGATCACCACCAAAATCAAATCACTTTTACGTTAGCCCATTTTTGACCTACCTTGAAAATGTCATCAAAATCCATCCATACATTTTTGAGATCTGTTGCTTACTAACAAACTAACAAACTAACAAACGCAGATGATTACATAACCTCTGCTGGTGGAGGTAATTATTACCAGTGTGTATCTCTGTGGCGATTCTCATTCATCCAGGTCATGGCAGTCCAATGAGCTAAGTTGTAAGCAACTGGACTTCTTTCTGGAGCTTGAAGAAGTGTTTTTGGATGAAAAAACGTCTTCAACCTCCAAAAAGAAGTCCAGTTGCTTACAACTGGAGCTCCTTTGACTATTATCGTGTATCAGGCTATAACAGACTTGCCTTGCTTTGCCTTTTTACAGTGCAATCGCCGTCATGAGACAGCCACTATAATCCTGCAGCTGTACTGTTTTTATGTCTCGCTAATGTTTGAACCAACAAAAAATAGAATGAAGAATGCCTTCATTCTCCGATTTGTTGTAATAAACCTTTTGTGCAATGCCATTTAGTAAACCATTCAGAGCTTTCAGTGTGTCTGCGTCCGCCATGTTGAATGCTGTTGAGTCACGTTACTGTAGTCATGTGTGTTACATTCTCATATCATTCTGAAGTAGGCCTCTGTGCAGAGTCATTCTTGTAGACCCCACCTACTGCTGTATGTTAGTAGTTAGTAGTACAGCATTTTATTTATCACGAAGGACACTAAGGAATGTGTATATGGAATATGTTGGGCTATACTGTAGGCCTACTGTGCTGTTGGGCAATACATAACAACTCCCCTGGCAGGCCAAGGCAGCAAGACGCTCTTGCAACCACAGAGACTTTCTTACTTTGTCTTACATGTTGTTATGAGTTTGATTATGTGCTCTGTCGCTGAGGTGTTTTTTCCTTTCCCACACCTTAAGAGCATGGTCTGGGGGTGGCTTTTTTCTCCTCCCCTTCCTCATGTGATGCTGTATGTGTATGCTACTGGACACCGCAATTTCCTTCGGGATCAATAAAGTTTCTCTACTCTACTCTACTCTACTCTACATTACAAATGAGGATGAATGTGGTTGAGGGTGAATGTGAGGCATTTTAATGTAAAGTGCTTTGGGTACTCTGCCGAGTATAAGAATGCGCTATATAAATGCAGTCCATTTACCATTCTTGTCTAAGGTGTGATTTACTGCTGTCCAATCTGTGAATACCATTGATAAGATTGGTGGCCACCCAGACATTATCTCAGCTTTCCCAGGAACCACAAATAATTTAAATTAAAATGTTGTAAACTGACTAGGAAGATATAGGCATTGTTAACTAAGTTAGAAAGAATAATTTGTGGCTTTGGTGACAATGTTTACTATCTAACAGGAAGCAAGTCAATATCTCATCAACACCCATTGCTATATCTTAAAGGAGAACTTCGGTGTAAAATGAAAATTGGCATGTTAAAACATCATACCGAGTTGGTATGTGTACTGAGGAGCAAAATTGATTTAGCCTGTTGCATTCAGAGTTTAACTATTTTTTATCGTTTGTCCAAGAAGGCTAACAATGGAAGTGGTAGGTGCCCTTAGACTAAGCATGATGACTACGCTGGAGTAGTCGTCATGCCCCCTGCAGTCGAAGGGCCTCAGGAAGGACTTGCTTGTAAGGTTGTGTGCTCCAAAGGCTCCAAAGTGAATTAAATAAAAAGTCTATGTCATAAACTTTGGTACGCAAAGCAAACAGGGTATACAATCAGAGTTGAAATTGGGCCGGAGCCCTCCGGAGCTCAGCTCCCCCTCCTCACCTCAGCAATACAGCCAGCCAGAGCTGAACTCCCTCTGCTACAGTATTTAAAGTAATACAATAGAGTGACATATTGACCACTGTGACTAAAGAAGGGCTCCCCCTCTTTAAAAAAGCCAATTTAACCACTGTATAGAATATAGCGGTTAAGCCGTCCTACCTGTTGGTAGACACCAGGAGCTGTATGGCAACAGGATTCCCAAAACGAGAAACACCTTAGAGAGACTATGCGCCTCCATCTTCTCCCAACTGCTCTGCTAGTAGGCTACCTTGTGATCTGCGCTAAACAGCAGTGTGAAGCATGCCGTGGTCTCTGCCTCTGTTCAACTGTGATGCCTCTCCCTCTCCACCCCATACACCCACCCACACCTGTACACACACATGCACGCGCGCACACATACACGCACAAACACACATACTCACACACACACACACACACACAGACACACACACACACACACACACACACACACACACACACACACACACAGATATGCACGCATACACACACATAGACATGCACGCACAAACACACACACACACACTCACACACACACAGATACACACATGCTCACACACACACACATACACATACACACACACACACACACAACCCCCCCCCCCCCACACACACACACACAACACACACTTTATGACTTTATGTCATTTTATGACAAAGACCTTAGTGACAGTTTCCATTGCCTGAGTGTGTTTATGGCCCCCCCATAAAGCGCAATATCCACTGCTGCTGGTAACACAGAGTCCAAGGGCCACAGGCAGAACCACCGCCGACTCTTCATACGACAAATGAGCACCGCACACTCGGTGAAGGATAGAAGGAGAAATAAACAAAATAATTCATTTAAATGCTGTTATTAAATGATGGTTTGCTCTTTTTCAATGAGTGTGAGCGTGTATATAGTAGGCTACAGGACAGCATGCGTTTATCTGCTGTCCTTATTTAAGTCTATGAAAGTCTATTTATAGAATAAAGTGAGTGAACCAAGGTGACACCTGACTGGCAGAATACCTGGCCAATCATCATCTCAGCCAGGGCCAAATTAGTGAATGGGCTAACTGGGCCTATACCAGTGTTTCTCAATTATTTTCTGCCCCCCCCCCCCAGGAAGAATAAAACATTTTGCCGCCCCCCACTCTCTGACACAACTAGATAATAGCATAATTTGTTCTAAAACATTGTTGTAAGTACACCACTGCATAACATTTTATCCTTATTAACAATAAAGAAAACAAAAAAGTAAAGAAATATAGATCACCTTATGACAAAGAATAACTTTATTAACATTGTTTTTTAGCCTGTACTGTGGTCGATGTTGCAATTACACTTTATTCTAGTACGGCAAAAAATGTTCCCCAGGGTCACACACGCCCCCCCCCCCCCAGCATGGCACTGCGCCCCCCCAGGGGTGCCCGCTCCACTATTTGAGAAGCACTGGCCCAGACCCATAGGGTCAGAGGTGAAGGGGGACCAGGACAGCAACACCATGTAAGCAGTGCTGACCAACGCTATAATTCTTCACAAACCCCTATAACGACACCTCGCATTCAAAATTCCATAATGAAATGAAATGGATACAAGGCCACAATGGTATCTGTAGCTGCACCGTTTTCAAGGAAATTATTGGTTGAGGAAATGACATGAGATTAACCGGTAGTCTTAATCTTAGTTTCCCTGTACTGCTGTAGGCTACAGGCGACAGGCTATGATATGAGCGAGGGAGTCGTCTCAGAATGTGGGCCAGGTGGCACACCGAGAAATCTTGGGAAATCAAAACTGATCGTGTTATATTTCCCTTGCCTTCTCGCCCAGCACGTTATCTACTTTGAACTTCAGTCAGATCAGATACCGCAGATGGTTTATAGGGGTGTAGCAGGTGAGGAATGGAAGGACATCGAGACTCAGGTGGTGATGCTGTGGAGGTGAATGTGGCATAATCAGTTTTGATTTCCTGGGATGAAAAACGTTAGCCTGGTAAACCCGCCCCTCCTACTTCATTTCATTTCGTGCAGAGGCAGAGGCAGAGGCAGAGGCACAAAATGAAATGAAGTACGAGGGGCGGGTTTACCAGGCTAGAAAAACGTGTGCCTCTTGCCTACATTCGGAAATAACTCGTCATTAATGTTAAAGGTTTCCTTTGAGGGATGGTTACAGATAACGCTAATCATGGCATTAAAACTTGCCACCCTGTTCAGAGGTGAACCATTCTGTAAAATGGTATTACCTCTGCCAGCAGAGGTTTTGTAATCATCAGCATTTGTTTGTTTGTTTGCAATATAACTCAAAAGTTATGGATGGATTTTGATTAAATTTTCAGGGTAGGTCAAAAATGGGCTAACTTAATCGTCATTAGATTTTGGTGGTGGACTGGTGATCTGATCTGTCCTGGTGAAGGTCTGCACTCTCTGAGTGATTTTCTAGTTTAATTTATAGTATTTAACATATAGCATGAAACTTACACTGTATTTGTAGTGTACGCCTATAGGTCTACAGAGGTGTGCTACATTTTTATTTTCTTTTTAAATCACTTTTCCTGTACACGTCTGGCCATGGAGGACTTTTGTGAGATTGAGGCACTTACGACTTTTATTTTGATATGAGAATGTAACACACATGACTACGGTAACGTGACTCAACGGCATTCAACATGGCGGATGCAGACACACTGAAAGCGCTGAATGGTTTACTAAATGGCATTGCACAAAAGGTTTATTACAACAAATCGGAGATAACCGAGGAACTTCTGAAAAATGAGTTATATCCTGATCTGTCTCAGGAGGAATTCCACGCCTTGCACGAAAAAATGAAGGGGCTTGTGAAGGTGATTTGGGAAGCTGCAATAACCCTTACTCCTGTGGTTTTGACAAGTTAACTTTGGTTGATAAGTATGTGCATCGTAGTTAAACCAGACAAGTTTTCTGTATTGCACTTAGACGAATATACTTACGCGACCCAGCCTGTTGTTTGTTAGCCTACTTCCAACTCGCATAAAGCCTACTTCCGACAATCTACGTCAACGTTACACTTGACATGGCCTATTTGACATACAGTCGCGGGTAAATAGACAAAAAGACGAATTATTTGCAGAAGGTATTGCGGGCAAAGAGCTATACTCTTTGTTATAGGTGTTATAGGACCGTAATGTTAAGAAGTTATTTACTTGAAAGCCTGCAGTGTTATAAGTGAGTACTGTTGTGAACGATATGTACTTACTGACTGTGACCACAAGAGGGCAGTAGAGTCCGCTTTTTTACTCAACAGGATGCAGTTCTTTATGAGCACGCATAATTAATTTTGGAATGTTTGTATTTTTAATTTGTTGTCATTTCTTCTTCTTACGATTGGCCCATCTGGCCCATTTCTTGTCTTTTATCCTACCCGGCCCTTTCCTTCCCTTTAATCTATTTTCAATCTCTTATTCCTCCTAACCCAGTGTTTCGTTCTTCACCCCAACTCAACCCGTACCCATTTTATACACCTGTTGTATTTTCTCCACTTTTCCTCATGTGTACGCTCACACCTACACATCTCATCTTCCTCTACCTCCTCATTCCTCATGTGTACGCTCACACCTACACATCTCATCTTCCTCTACCTCCTCATTCCTCATGTGTACGCTCACACCTACACATCTCATCTTCCTCTACCTCCTCATTCCTCATGTGTACGCTCACACCTACACATCTCATCTTCCTCTACCTCCTCATTCCTCATGTGTACGCTCACACCTACACATCTCATCTTCCTCTACCTCCTCATTCCTCATGTGTACGCTCACACCTACACATCTCATCTTCCTCTACCTCCTCATTCCTCATGTGTACGCTCACACCTACACATCTCATCTTCCTCTACCTCCTCATTCCTCATGTGTACGCTCACACCTACACATCTCATCTTCCTCTACCTCCTCATTCCTCATGTGTACGCTCACACCTACACATCTCATCTTCCTCTACCTCCTCATTCCTCATGTGTACGCTCACACCTACACATCTCATCTTCCTCTACCTCCTCATTCCTCATGTGTACGCTCACACCTACACATCTCATCTTCCTCTACCTCCTCATTCCTCATGTGTACGCTCACACCTACACATCTCATCTTCCTCTACCTCCTCTTCCCTGCTCTCCTTCATCCTTTCTGTTCCCCAGTTTTGTTTAATTTTGTTTTTAACTTTACCAATTCTCGTACACTCTCCCTCTCATCTTCCTCCTCTTCCTCCCATTTACCTAATCTATTACTTTTGCCTCAGCCTTGTCTTGCACTAGCCTACTATTTATCTATTCTATCTTGTAAATAGTCTTTATAAATGTTTGCACCGGAGAAGGCGTTGTTTTCAATCTTAATCTTCAATCTTCAGTTGTGCAGGTGTACATGTGTGTTTTGACAATACAAGGGAATTCTTCTGTTCCGTTTATCTTGGATGTTTGCATTGGAGATAAACTTGCTTTCAATATCAACATGCAGGTTTATAGTCTACATAAAAGGCATTCTTGTATTCTGTCTGTCTTCGATGTTTGTACTGGAGATGGATTCTCTGATTTAACTATTTATAGGTATATGTGTGAACGTGACGTGAACATTTTTGTTTTATTCTGTTTGTTTTATTCTGTTTATTCTGTACTGGCAACATTTCTCTCAAATTCCAAATTCAACTGACACTGGAAAGGAATCGCTGTCATACATGTAGAGATTCTGATTTTAAGAAAATTTGCAGTGGTTTCTTAATTTTTTTTCCAGAGTTGTATATTGACAATAAAAGTGAATTCTTCTATCCTATCTATCCTCCCCACCCCACCCTATTCTATCTTTCTTAGATGTTTGCACTGGAGAAGGAGTTGCTTTCAAAATCATTGTGCAGGTTCATAGTCTACATTGTACATGTGTATACTGACAATAACAGTGAATTCTTCTATACTATCTATCCTCCCCACCCCACCCCACCCCCAAACCCCCACCCCCCCCAGTCTATCGCCTCCGCAGACATGGACCATACCCAGCTGGAGGCCTTCCTCACGGCCCAGACCCGGAAGCAGGGGGGGTCAGGGGGCGTGAGCGGCGAGCAGGCGGCCGCCCTCTCGCGCTTCTGGAAGGGCCACAGGGCGCGCGTGCGGGACAGCCTGGTGGGCCAGAGTCGCTGGGAGCCAGCCCTCAGGGGCCTCAGCTGGAGGGTGGACGTGCCCACGGCCCGCAGCCAGGGGGAGCCCTCGAGCAGCGCCGTGGCCCTCGTGGAGCTGGAGCTGGGCAGGCAGGGGGAGGTGAGGACGCCTTGTTGGACAGTTTTACACACACACACACACACACACACACACACACAAACACACACACACACAAACACTGATACTCATGCACACACACACAAACACACACACAAACACACACACACTGGACAGGCAGGGGGAGGTGAGGTGGCCTGGTTGGACAGTTTTACACACACACACACACACACACACACACACACACACACTGATACTCAAGCTCACACACACACACTCCTGTTAGACTCAGAACAGCGAGGGCAAGGAAAGGTGAGGTGGCCTGGTTGGACAGATGCACACACACACTCATGCTCACACACACACAATGATACTCATGCACACATACACACACACACACTCCTGTTAGACAGCGAGGGCAACTAGAGCTGGGAAGACAGGGAGATGTGAGGTGGCCTGGTTGGAAATGTTTACACACACACACACACACACACATTGATACACATGCTCACACACACACAAACACACACACTCCTGTTAACTCCTGTTAGGCAAGGAGAGGTCAGGTAGTTATGTTAGACAGGTTAAAACACACACTGGTACTCATGCACACACACACACACACACACACACACACACACACACACACACACACACACACACACACACACACACACACACACACACACATACATACATACATACATACATACATACATACACACACACACTCTCTGATACTCATGCTTACACACATACACACACAAACATACATACTCTAAAACTCATGCTCTCACACAGACACACACACACACACACATACTCAAACACACACATTCTTAGACTGAGAACAGAGAGGGGAACGGGAGCTGGGCAGCCAAGGAGAGGTGAGGTAGGCTGGTTAGACAGGCTCAAACACACACACACACACACACACACCACAAACGCACGCACACACACACACACACACACTCTGATACTCATGCTCACACACACACTTACAGTACACACACACACACATACGCACTTACATAGACACACACACACACACACTGAAACACACACACACACTTGTTAGACTCAGAACACCAAAGGCAACTAGAGCTGGGCAGGCAAGGAGAGGTGAGGTAGTCTGGGCACACACACACACACTCTGATACTCATGCTCACACACATACACACTTACATACACACACAAACACACACACACACGCATGTAAGGTACAATGCATAGGTGTAGCTACGTGCCCACCCACTTGGCAATCAGGCCCACCCAATCCAAAGGCTTTTTTTGTTTGATGGACTGAAGTGACTGACATGTTATGGGCTAGGCCCACCCATTTTATGATTTCTGGCTACGCCCCTGTAACTATGGCGGTACAGTACTATGGTCGCACTAGTCTGGCTAGAGGTGAGTAGCAATTACAGACAAATTCAAAAGAAAAGCAAAAGCCGTCAGGGACACTGTGGACAGAGATAGAGATAGAGATAGAATGAGTGTATGTCTGTGTGTTTGCGTGTGTGTGTGTGTGTGTGTGTGTGTGTATGAGGGAAAGAGATGAAATATAAACTTTGGTTTGGTTGTTAGGCTGGCAGCTAGGGGGAGCACTTGAGCAATTCTGTGGCCCTGGTGTAGCTGGGCAAGGAGAGGAAGAAATGGGGGGAAAGGCAAAATTTTAAAGTAGAAAGAAAGAAAAATAAAAGGGAGAAAGAGAGAGGGGGTAAGGCAGGGACAGGAGGGAGAGAAAAACACAGTTATTAATGTATCCATCAAACTGCTGCATTTGTTGGTGAAGTTTACGTGCATTGTATTTTATTAACGCCTTACGGTATGTTTTAGCTGGAACGATGCCACCATTTTGCAATATGTTCTCTGTCTGTCTGTCTGTCTATCTATCTATCTATCTATCTATCTATCTATCTATCTATCTATCTATCTATCTATCTATCTATCTATCTATCTATCTATCTATCTATCTATCTATCTCTCTATCTCTCTATCTCTCTATCTCTCTATCTCTCTATCTCTCTATTTCTCTCTCTCTCTCCTCCTCTCTCTCCTCCTTTCTCTTATCTCCGCCTCTCCTCTCCTCTTTCTCTCAATCTCTCTCTCGTTCTCGCTCTGTCTGCTTTTATACTCTACTATCTTGAGAGACAGAAGGGAAATTGCATTGGATGGAAGTCTGACAGGCTTATGCATCCCACTGTCTTGGCACCAGACTGCAGACTGTTTGTTCTGCAAACACAATCCATGTGCTGCCAGACTCTGGGAAGGATAGTGCCCCCTGTGTGTGTGTGTGTGTGTGTGTGTGTGTGTGTGTGTGTGTGTGTGTGTGTGTGTGTGTGTGTGTGTGTGTGTGTGTGTGTGTGTGTACTGCAAGTGTACCTGGGCACATAAGGATGTATTACAAGGATGGTCAGAGTTGAAGCAGTTGAAATACTGGTGATGTTTTAGTAGATTTGTATTATAGAGGTCTCTGTGTGTGTGTTTGGCCCTTGGATTTGTGACTGAGAGCATTAAAAACTTCCACGAGAAACCGTTTAGTACTTGCTCTTTTGAAATACGACAGGTCACCCCGAGTTGCATATGCATGCTGCACATGAAAATGTTCTTCTAACCCGATTGCCTCCATTAGTCAATGAAAGAAAGTAGGCGGAAAAACGAGTGAATAAGAAAAAGGCCAATAAAGTGACGTAGGTTTGTAAATTAGAAAAAGCTATGCCACAGTTGTGATTACTGGAGAAGTTTTGTTGCAGCACACATTCACTTAGCGAAGTATAGGTAGGTATGTGTGTTTGTGTAGAACGTTTAGAACTTCTATTTGGTTCGCTATGACCGAATGGGCTTCGAATGATTGTGTCCTGTGACCAGCATAGCCAAGAACCTGTCATTCTCCCTGCTCCATCTCCTCCACCAAACTAGAGCAGCCTGAAACAGAAGCACTAAAGCATTTTTTTCACGAAAGCCGGCTCATACGGCATTCATTGATACTAGAGACCACCGCAAAATTAATGAAAACACGATGGAAGGACACCTTTAATGTTATTATTATTGTCACTAGAGTAAAGTTTTACGACATGAGAATCACTGTGTTTTTGGATCACCGGAGGCTGTTAATATTACACCCCCAAAATAAATAAAAAATAAATAGTGTGACCCCTGAAAATCAGCATCAGAGGTCTCTTTAATCCGCAGACACCCAGTAATAGAACAGTCAGGGCTGTGTGTACATGGTACGGCTAATCTTTTGGTCTGATGCTGGTTATCATTTTATGGCTGTGATGAAAGGAAGTGATTGTCGAAAAGACATTCTCATCCCAAAGTTAATGTCTTGCCGGGCACATCTGCAATCAGATGGATGCACCTGATGACATCTCCTGTCAGGTCACAAGTCTTTGCCTGATGAGTAGTCATAAACTGTTTTATGGACGGTATATTGCAATACTGCACTTGTATACAGTTTTGGTTTTGAAATTATGCACAGAAGTGGTCGATATATATGCTCTTTGTTAAGCAGTCAATGTTAAAGTGCTATAAAAAAAATACTTGAGATATGTGAGTGTCAGATACATTAAGCTATATCTTGGTGCCACACCAATGTACTATGATGGATATCTCTACACATGAGATGATGTTAAATCCTGTATGCTACTGTATGTGTGTTTGTGTGTGTGTTGGTCACAAGGGTAGTTTAACAAAAAATAGTGATCGTGTTAAGCATGTGTGTGTGTGTGTGTGTTTTGCCGTTTGATATTGTGTGTTTGTGTTTGCTTGAGAGGCATTGCACTTGCTGCAACAATAAAATTTCCATTACGGACAATAAAGACTATCTGTCTATCTATGTACTGGTCAGAGATTTTCCAGCTATAACCGCACTAAGTAAGTTTGGAGGAGCGGAGCATCTCTCTGTAGTTCAAATGACAGACAATTCCACTTCTAACCGAATACGAAAACTACTTTGTGTTGCTGTAATATTAATAGTGTCAACAAATCCTTTCCTCATCAGTGCTGGACCATAAGCATCATCCTAACTCAACTCCCACCTATGAATTCTGTATAACACCAAATTTATACAACATATTTAAGTCTAAGTAAATGTAATAATCAGACTGACATCACTTTTGCTTTTGTTGGCATGAAATCGCACTGACTAAAAACAAGATATGGCATTACATAATTCAGTAAAGCCACAAGATGTAAGGAAAGACCAAAAAAATAATTTTAAAAAGACCAGTTCTCCAGTGAGTCGTTCTGAAATCATCTGCACTTCTGTCACTCATCATCTGCACTTGTGTGTGAACGGGTGGTTCTCGCCCTTGGCCTTCTCAATGGCCCACTATCAGTCAGACAGTCTGTGGACTTGCCAGTTTGGTAGGCCTTGATAAAGATGTGTGGGAGGCTTTGAGTGCATTTGACACACACAGTCAGTAAGGGCGGGATAAGCGCACACCCAAGCATACTCACCAGTGCACATACACATAAAAACACACACAATATAGCAGTGAGTTACACACACATACACACACACACACACACACAAAAAAACACTTAAAAGGGGATGAGCCGTTTTGCTCCCTGGAACCAGATTAACCACTTCTGCTAAACATTCTTATGCAAACACACACACACACACACACACACACACACACACACACACACAGTGACTGTTGGAGCCCTCAGGTGTGTCGATGGGCCTGCCACAGCACAGCACAGATTTCCAATTACTCTTCGTCATATTTCCCTATACCTATTTATTTAAGCACCCTTTTCCTTCCTCGCCAATCTAGTGTTCCCATAAGCCCGGCTTGGCTATGCATTGAATTATGAGTAGTGAAGCCTGGTTATGAGTGTTAGTATTGCAATTAAGACTGACCGATGATAGAAAGCCTCTCTTAATTACCCAAGCTCGCAGCACATGGCAACAGTAGCCTGGTAAACCAGCCCCTCACCTCATACTACACTACATATTTCATGCAGAGGGTCTGGCTGTGGCACCATTGACATGGTTGTCAGGGCAGCATTTTGCTAGACCAATCAGCGGTGTAAGAGCCATTTTGTGTATGTCCTTGTTGGTTTGTATTTGTCCACAGGGTGGCACTGTCATGTATTTTGGGGGGGGGGGGCATGGCAATAAATGGGGGAACATCAACTCAGGTGGCAGGTGTTGCCTGACGGAGGGGAACACAGTTTTTGACCGCTTCGTTTGATCTGCTTGCTGCGTTCATGGCTTTCTTTCTTTCTTATATGTGTGGGAGTTCTTTGTTGAACCATTGTAAGCTACATTTGCTGAATATGCACGTATGCACCTGGGACAACTGGAAAATGTGAGCAAAAAATAAATATACAAAAGACACAGCAGCAGAGTAAGCGCGTCAGATAGGTGTTCTGTCTAGCAACCCCTCAGGTGCTTCAAGTATTAGTCTTAGCCTCTACAAGCGGACAGAGGGAGGGTTCGTGAGTGATGAGTGGAGTGCGTAGACAGGCTTATAGCCTTGCATAAGTCACAACCAGACATTAGCGACTGGGTAAAGACAGATCTGATTGTTTTAAACTTCAGCAGGGTCTACACCTCCAGGAAGAAAACGTTTCTCCGTGCCGCACAGCCAGACCCTCTGTACGAAATACAGTGTAGTACGAGGGGCTGGTTTACTAGGGCAGCAGTGAGTGTTGGTAATACAATAAGGAGAGACTGATGATAGAAACACAGCCTCTTAATTACCCTAGCTCACAGCACATAGCAACAGTGCGTTACCAGCCTCTGCTTGGTTAACCATTAACCACATGTAGCATCTGCCGCTGTTTGCTTAGGCATGGATCATGTCTGGGTTTAGCATTTATTTGTTAACCCAGATGAACCTTCACCGTTTTAGCATTTTCCATGGCAATCGCTTTTTGAATTTGAATGTAGCGCACTCTCATCCATATTTATAAAAGGAAGGAGCTTGTAGAATGTCTGTTAACAGCTGTCTATTTGCTTCTGTTCTGTCAGGATCTTCTTTAGTCTACTGTGGCTGGTGTGCTGTTTGCCTTGCTACTGCATTGATAGCAGTACTGCATCGTTACTGCATTGATAGCAGTAATCACTAGTCAGGATTTTTTGTGATGAACTGGCCAGTGATTTTGCCGCCGTTTTGAAGCACGTGCTTTCAAAGCGTCATGGTGAAACTGGAACTCTTCAGCCCTTCACCTGACCTCCGATAGCCTTTCCACGAGTCTGGCTTTCATTGGCCTGGGGACAGCAGTTGGTACACCTCCAAGCCAGCACAGGGAGGCTCCCGATAAAGCGCACGCAAGCACTTAAGATAAGGCTCCGCCGTGTCTAATTACCTCCGCCAGCAGAGGCAAGAATAAGAATTAACCGCACGGAGCATCTGGCGCTGTTTGCTTAGGCATGGATCATGTCTGGCTTTAGCCCGTTTCACCGCAGTGCACCCACTCTGACCTTTTTTTAAATCGAGACCAAATGAGTTTGCTGCCAAGTCCCTCATTTACAGTTGTCAGTATGTCCCATGCCATACGGTCACACAACCAGCGGAGGTTATGTAATCATCAGCGTTTGTTTGTTCGTTTGCTAGTTAGCAACATAACTCAAAAAGTTATGGATGGATTTTGATAAGATTTTCAGGGTAGGTCAAAAATGGGCTAACTTAAAGGTGATTAGATTTTGGTGGTGGTCTGAGCTGCCCTGGCTAGGTGTCTGCACTCTCTGAGTGCTTTTCTAGTTGCTCTTTTTTTTATTTGGCGAAGGATTGAGGAGGCGAGTCGGAGATTAGTGTTTCTGTGAAGTGTTGTGTGCAAGTGCAACCACCATGCTGGCCTATTTCTCTGTCTGGAATGTTTGTGTTTGTTGCTATGGCGCCCCTGGGCCTAAATCCACTGTGTTGTTCGGGGATCTAGAATGTCTTCAAAACAAACTTGCGTGTACATTGTGTCCAGTGGAGCTTTGTGCGTTCCACCTCCCCTCAGTTCCAGTTCCTTTATTTATTTATTTATTTTGGTCTCCTTTTTTGCCTCCCTCCTTTCTTTTTTATCTTTCTTTATCTTTCTTTTTTTATCTTTCATCTGTCTCACCCCTTCCTAACTGGGCATGACCATTCCCAAGTGCTTTGTCACTTTATTACATCATGCCGCACAGACTGGGTCACCTCCCACGTGTAACTGTGATTGTTAAGTCAGGTGCTTGTCACCTGTCATTTGTCATTTGTCACATTGGTGGCCTCACCGCTGCCGCAACCGTGTGGTTTGGTTGCACTGGGTTTGTCTCCCAAGACCTGTTGCTCCTGTCCATGGCATCAACGCCTCCACAAACACTCCATCCAAGCATCTTACCATCTGAGCTACTTAAGCACACACACACACACACACACACACACACACACACACACACACACACACACACACACACACACACACACACACACACACACAATCAGATCCTAGACAGGCAGCCCCAGCTTTTAAGATTTGTTTTTTCTCCTAATCGGAACGGAAAGAGTAAAATATTGTTTACAGTTTTTCAAAACATTTTTAATGCAATTTATGATGGTTATGTAGCCTCCTATAGAGTAAGAGTAGTAGGTCAGTTTATTTTTTATTTCTGGACTGATGAAGCTTAATGGTAAACCACTCCTGTGCCATAGACAGAGCCAAGTCAAGACAATCTACCAACTAGGACGCCCAATAAGAGCATAAAGCGATTTGGACACGTGCCAGTATGCCATTATGGGAAACCTTTTAAAAACACTTCCTGGTTGAACGTACAGCCTGTTTTTACACACACACACAAACACATACACACACACACACACACACACACACACACACACACACACACACACACACACACACACAGTTTCTCACAGACACACACACACACATGCATATACCAATTCTGCCATACAGTCACACATGCACTGACACGCACGCATGTACACACGCACACACGCATGCACACACACACACACACACACACACACACACACACACACACACACACACACACACACACACACACACACACACACACACACACACACACACATTCTCTGAAGCTGTTTCCTGAGTACATACCATCCATCACATTTGTCTGTGTATGTATGTGCTGTTGGAACATGGAACTCTGTTGTTATGTAGCAGCCTTATCTGTCCTATTAGTGCTGGTTGCAGAGGGTCCTGGACCCCCCCACCCCTGCCCTCTGTGGGGATAAATTCAGAGAGAGATTGAGTGCGTAAGTGACTGAGAGAGGGAGAAGACTAAAGACACAGATAACACCAGGCTTTACTGAAGTATCACCGGCATCTCTCTGTTCTCTGCAGTGAGATCTGAATGTTACGGCAAGAGTACCTCCTGTGCCTTGAGTGGATGTTTCTGCTAGTGCCATGGACTGAATGTTCAACCTTGTGAATATCATATCTAATGGTTGAGATTGTGCCATCAGGCTACCTTTTTTTTGGTTGGCTTTTGTTTGTAGTATGTGTGGAATGAAGGAGGAGGAAAAGGAAGATAAAAAATGCATCAGAGACAGCAGCAATAATGCAACTGTACTGTGTAAAACTCTGTGCACCATTTGCAGTTATTGTAAATAACATGGAAATAACTGACCAAAGGGTGTATTATGTTTTCCTACGGTGACCGATGGCTCCTTGTCAGCTGTGATGATGAGGCATTTTACACTACCCAGTTGAGCTGTAACAGTGACCTCTTAAAGAACCATACTGTCAGGCATCACTTTAGGAACAAATTGGTGAATAGTATGTTGTTCTGTGAGTTGAGTCAGAACACATTTGTGTGGCTTTTGTATGCCTTTTACATAATTCACTAGGTGTAGACCAAAATACCTTACTGGTTTAGTGTTTTGCATGTTTTTGTGTACCTTTTAGTTAGTTAGCGTGCTAGTTTTAGACCACAGCCTCTTACTGCTCTATATGGATATAATGTGGCATCTAGCACATTAGCTAGGTAGTTTACCACTTACTGCTGTGGTGTTTTGCATGTTTTTGTATATGCCTTTGAGCTTGCATTCTCCTTTGTTTGGAAGTCCGTATGAACGAACAAACAGCGTTTTTGGTTTCCTTGATATGATACGAACTGTGCTGTCGGCGTTTGATATTACAAGCAGTGCATTCCAGTGCATGCGCATGCGCATGTGCAAGCGGATTAACATCGGCTTAAGCCAGGGGTTGCAATCGGATTCGCGAAACCAATCCCTATATGATCTTTAGCCTGTGCACATGAATTCGATACTATCCCAATCCCTTTCCAATCGGATTCAACTCGTCCATGTGCACGCAGTGACTGCTACAGAGTAAGAATTAGACTAGCGCTAGCAGAGAGCATCAGCTGGCCTGCAGCCGGGCCCCATCCGTTCATCTCTTAACAGGAACCCCTGCGGTGCTTACAGCATAAACTCTCATTAGACCAGACGCACGGCACGGCAGCTGCTGTATGTCCAGGGTCCCCCACCACCCCCGACCCCCTGCCCGCCCCTCTTGTTCTCTCCCCTCTAATATTTTTATTAGCCCTGCCAGTGGGGGGCATGTCATTGATGTGGCCTGTGTTTTAAACAGGATTACTAAAAAAAAAAAACTATGGTCCTTATGCTCATGTATTCTCATGGATGTGGGTTTAACTGGTGTAGCATGTCCCAGTAGAGAAATCCATTGAATTGAATCGAGGATATGAGCAGATCCACAAATATTACTCTTCATTATTGCATTTTAGCTAACGCAGCATGATACGGCATGTAGCATTGGGCTTTGGCAGGGGTCTGCGCTCTCTGACTGCCCATCTGTAAATGCCTGTGTAGATGCCCGTAAGGTGGGTGGGAAAAACAACTGTGTGAAAGGAGAGGCCTTAACAGAATCATGTCCTCATAGATGGATGTTGTGGCACCTGATCTAAGTACTGGGTTGGCTTTCTCTGCATCCAGACAAATGGAAAATGTAAATAATTTGCTGGGTAAACAATAATGATACCAAAGTGGTCGATTCCCGGAGCACTCTGTTAATGGAGACCATCCAGTCATCAGGGACTGCTATATAAAAGTGTGCGAAGGAGGAACGCAGGCCTAAGTGGTCTAAAAGTGACACAACGAAACATAGATTAGAGGTCAAGGCAGACAGGGGGAGAGAAAAAAAAAATCCACTCTGCATCTGCTCGTTTGTAGCAAGCAGCAACATGCCATGCCAGCTCTGTGTTACCAAGCCGGCTATGTTGTTTACATGACTATCTGCATTCGCATGTACATGTACTAGGGCTGCTCAATTAATCGAATTGTAATCGTGATAACGATTTCAGGGCCAAACGATCTCAAAACAAATAAAATCGAGGGCAACAATGTTTTTGTCCTAATTATTTTCCACTGTTTGTACTGTACATTAGATGTATAGATTAGACATTTCTACTGTTTGTACATTAGACATCAAAGGAGACTTACTAATGTTTACGAAGAAAGGTATTAGGTACAAGAATGTTTTTTCGAAATGTTTTTGAATACATTTTCAATAAATGAAGCATGTTACTGAGGAAAACAAAATAATCGTTTGAATAATCGTGATTTCAGTTTTGGCCCAAATAATCGTGATTCAGATTTTTTCCATAATCGAGCAGCCTTAACATGTACTGTATGACAGCTCAACAAGGACTGTTTCAAAATGTGTGTATTTTGCTCGTCTAATATTTTATTTATTTATCTTTTTAAACATGTCTCTCTGTCAGCACAGAAGACTGTTTTAAATTCTGTGTGTTTTGGTCATATAACACACATCATGTGTGAACTATAATGGTGATGTAGCAATATATAGTGCTGTAAGATGACGGTTGTGTTGCGAACGTGTTCCTTTCCACATACCTATTTATCGTTTATGCTTTTACATATTGTCCTTTGCTTTTATTTAAATTGCCGTTGTGCATGAAATGCGCTATACAAATAAACTTGCCTTGCCTTGCCTTTCATAGTTTTGATGTCTTCAGTATTACTGTAAAATATAGAAAAATTAACAATGTAAAGAAAAACTAATGAATGAGAAAACATGTCCAAGCTTTGGAGTGGTACTGTAGTTTAGAAAGCAGGATGGAAAGACTTTATAAAAGTGTAGCAGGATGGAAAGACTTTATAACAGTGTCCAAGAGAGGGAAAGCAGGCCTAAGTGGTCGGACAGTGACACGGCAAAACAGCAGTGCTGTGAAATGACAGTTGGGTTGTGAATGTGTTCCTTCCTCAGTTTGGATGTCTTCGGTATTACTCTACAATGAAGAGAATAGACATAAAATGACGTTTGTGTTGTAAATGTGTTCCTTGGTACAGCACCAGTCAAACGGTTGGAGACACTTTCTCACTCAATAGCTGTTTCTGTACTTTTTATTTTCTGAATTGTAAATTAATACTGACAACCTTCAGCTGTGTGCTGAATGGACTGTGTGTGGGAGGGGAGCAGCTCCACAATGTGTTCCTTCATAGTTTGGATGTCTTCAGTATTAATCTACAATGAAGAAAATAAACAACGTAAATAAAAACTATTGATTAAGAAAACATGTCCAAGCTTTTGAGTGGTACTGTAGTTTAGAAAGCAGGATGGAAAGACTTTATAACAGTGTCCAAGAGAGGGAAAGCAGGCCATAGTGGTTGGAAAGTGACACAGCAAAACAGCAGTGCTGTAAAATGGCGGTTGGGGAGGCAGTTAAAAAAGCAGGATTTCAAAGCTGACAGTTGGTGAGGTACAGTACCAGTCAAACGTTT
This sequence comes from Coilia nasus, assembly GCA_027475355.1. Lineage (NCBI taxonomy): Eukaryota > Metazoa > Chordata > Actinopteri > Clupeiformes > Engraulidae > Coilia > Coilia nasus. Next base: position 9,910,104 of record CM050198.1, read on the forward strand.
GGACACGCTTTGTCTTTAAATAGTTTTTTTTTTTACTTTTTCATGTTCTACTTTGTAAATTAATACTGAAGAAATCGAAAGTATGAAGGAACACATTCTGGAGCTGTGTGTGTGTATTTGCTACATTTGTAAATGAATACTGGTGACCTCCAGCTGGGTGTTGAATGGACTGTAGGAGGAGGGATGGGAGCAGCTCCAGAATGTGTTCCTTCATAGTTTGGATGTCCTCAGTATTACTCTACAATGTAGAAAATGAAAAATGCCGGTAAGGCTTAACACAGTCTTAAGCAGAGAATGGTGCAAATGCTAGATTTGGAAGTGCAAATATTAGCCAAACAAACTAGGAGTGGTTTCTAAAGAACCAAAGAAACAGCCCCAAAAGCAAACTCTACAGACAAGTCATGTGTTGTGATCCCTCAAACCTGTATAGGTGTGTGTGAGAGAATTTGTGGTGTGTATAGTATGCTGTTGTTGGTGGGTGAAACAGTTGCTGGCCTTATACCTAAAGAAGCCTCTTACAAAAGCTTTAGGCAAGACAAGGCTATTATAATTATACAGTATAGCACATTTCATACCAGTAGCAGCTTGAGGTAGCCTTTTAAACCATTCCCTCGTACTACAGTTCATTTTGTACATTTGAGGGTCTGGCAGTGCTGTATTGAGAAATTATTTCTCCCTGGAGGTGTAGACTCCGCTGAAGTTTAAAACACATGGCTCTGCCTTTACCTAATCGCTATCATGTGGTCGACACGTATGAAATTAGCCTGCTTACGCACTACAATTCAAATGTAGCACATAAAGTCACCACCAACACCACACACCCTCTGTTTGCTGATTGGCTAGGACAAAATTCTACCTAATACAGCAATGTTAATGACAGCACTGCCAGACCCTCTGTACAAAATGAAATAAAGGTTTACCAGGCTAAGCTTAAGGTGTCTTAAATAAAAAGGAAAACCACCAGTCAGCATCAGAAAACACCCGGGCCTAGGCCATTAAAATGCCTAAGAAGACATTTCTTGGAAACATTGCTTTACCACAAGCACTGAAGATATAAGTATCCTGAAATGTAGACAGCTTTTTTTTTAAGGTTTTTCCACAGCATACAGTATATCTGTCTCGTTCTCTGATCTCCATTTCCATCAATCACTGAAGGGCATCTTACAATACTAAGCAGTTCCAGGAACCGTATTACTCTGTCCATCGTCACCGCCACCACACACTAAGTCAATATAATCTATTTTTCTTCTAATGGGTGTCTGTGTCTGGCTCTCAGTCTCACCACTGTCTTGCCATTAGCAGACCAACACACCCATCAGTGCCGAGAGAGGCAGTGGGGTCGAGCGCCCTCCTTCACTCAGCAGTCCGCAGACACTCATGAATTATTTATGCTGGTGAAAAAGAGGTGTGTGTGTGTGTGTGTGTGTGTGTGTGTGTGTATATATATATATATAAAGATGACTTGGTTTGAAGTGGCTGTGTGGTTGTATTGGAGGGGGTGTTTGTATGTGGTGGTGCAGATAAGTCTGTGTGTGTGTGTGTGTGTGTGTGTGTGTGTGTGTGTGTGTGTGTGTGTGTGTGTGTGTGTGTGTGTGTGTGTGTGTGTTACCACCTGTGATAATAGGTATTTGGGAGTTTTGGTGTTCATTAAAAAATCTACATCAACAGTAGTCTACGAATATATATTTAAACGGGAGGTAAAGAAACAGACACAGAATAGGAAACAATCGATCATGAAGTGTGTTGTTTATTCTTAAGCGTTCAGTACAGCCTTAGCACACTTTCTCTTGGATGTGAAAGGACACGAGCAGTCTAAACCCCGGCCACTTCGTCCAACTCTTCCCAAAGCGTTCGGATCAAGTTTCTGTCGCTATTTGGCTTGGACCCAAATAAAAGCCGAACTGTTTTGCCTCCATTTGTTTACAGGCGTGTTTGCTTTTGCGTATGTCTCCGCATAACACAGTGCTGTGCTCGCCTGTTATGATGAGATGAGATGACAATAATGATAACAGTGCCTGCCCCACCCAGCGGTGCTCTTTGTGTGTGTGTGTTTGTGTGTGTGTGTGTGTGTGCGTGTGTGTGTGTGTGTGTGTGTGTGTGTGTGTGTGTGTGTGTGTGTGTGTGTGTGTGTGTGTGTGTGTGTGTGTCTCCAAGCGCATTCTGTGTCACCGCTCCCTTTTGGTGCCCCCATTTGGGGTGACGGGATACCCTTCAACACACTGGGGACTCTTTAACCCAGATGATGCGATAAGAGAGACAGAGAGAGAGAAAGAGAGACAGAGAGAGCAAGGGAGAGACAAAGAGAGAGAGAGAGAGAGAGCGAGGGAGGGATGGAGAGATGGAGCGAGAAAGTGAGAGAGGGAGGGAGGGAGAGATAGAGCAAGAAAGTGAGGGAGGGAGAGAGATGGAGTGAGGGAGGGAGAGATGGAGTGAGAAAGTGAGGGAGGGAGAGAGAGATGGAGTGAGGGAGGGAGAGCTGGAGTGAGAGAGGGAGGGAGGGAGAGAGAGATGGAGTGAGAACCTGAGGGAGAGAGAGAGATGGAGTGAGAAAGTGAGGGAGGGAGAGAGAGATGGAGTGAGAACCTGAGGGAGAGGGAGAGATGGAGTGAGAAAGTGAGGGAGGGAGAGAGAGATGGAGTGAGAACCTGAGGGAGAGAGAGAGATGGAGGAAGGGAGGGAGAGATGGAGCAAGAAAGTAAGGGAGGAAGAGAGAGACATGGAGTGAAGGAGAGAGACGGAGAGTGAAAGAAAGAATGAAAGAAAGAAAGAGAGAGAAAGAGGTCTTGTTTTTTTCCCCCCACTCTCAGCCTCTCTTGATAGGCTGCCAGAAAGAGAGTGTGGGGTTTTCAGGATCCACTGTCTTGACTTGAGCAACAGTTGTTACCTCCGCCAGCGGAGGTTATGTAATCATGGGCATTTGTTTTTGTTAGTTTGTTTGTTAGTTAGCAACATAACTCAAAGTTTTTGAGATTTTGATCAAGGGTAGGTCAAAAATGGGCTAAATTAAAAGTGATTAGTTTTTATTATTGATATATATATTTTGGTGGTGATGTGAGCTGCCCTGGCAGAGCTCTACGCTGTCTGAGTGCTTTTCTAGCTTTGAATGTTGTCGTGAATGAGTGAGTGGGAGGGAGGGATGAACGGACGAACGGTATGTTGCAAAATTAGCGTTACTAATAGCAGCCAAAGGCTAGTTAGGTTTGTTCGGTCAGGATTTGCATATTGCTCCTCATATACAGAGGCCGTGCATATACACAAGGCTACACAAAGCTAAGTGAGCTAGGCTAAGTATATACAAACAAACACACACACACACACTTAGCCTAGCCCAGAGAATGCCATCATGCAAGCACACACACACACACACACACACACACACGCTATGATGTAAACAGTGTACGTGTTTCTCCTAACCTTTCCTCTGTCCAGTGTATCTATCCTTCTAACATTTCACTAATGGCCCAAGAAACACACACACACACACACACACACACACACACACACACACACACACACACACACACACACACACACTGTGATGTACTGTAAACAGTGTAAGTGTTTCTCCTAACCTTTCCTCTGTCCAGTGTATCTATCCTTCTATCATTTCACTAACTGCCCAAGAAACACAAACACACACACACACACACACACACACACACACACACACACTCTGTGATGTAAACAGTGTACGTGTTTCTCCTAACCTTTCCTCTGTCCAGTGTATCTATCCTTCTATCATTTCACTAACTGCCCAAGAAACACACACACACACACACACACTGTGATGTACTGTAAACAGTGTAAGTGTGTCTCCTAACCTTTCCTCTGTCCAGTGTATCTCTCCTATCATTTCACTAACTGCCCAAGAAACACAAACACACACACACACACACACACACACACACACACACTGTGATGTACTGTAAACAGTGTAAGTGTGTCTCCTAACCTTTCCTCTGTCCAGTGTATCTCTACTCCTAACATTTCACTAACTGCCCAAGAAACACACACACACACACACACACACTGCCCAAGAAACACACACAAACACACACACACACACACACACACACACACAGTGTACGTGTTTCTCCTAACCTTTCCTCTGTCCAGTGTATCTATCCTTCTATCATTTCACTAACTGCCCAAGAACACACACACACACACACACACACACACACACACACACACACTGTACGTGTTTCTCTTAACCTTTCCTCTCTCCTGTGTATCTCTTCTCCTGTGACAGGAGTCGGAGTTTGTGTGTTTGGAGTTCGACGAGACGAAGGTTACCCAGGTGCTGAAGAAGATGGCCGAGATCCAGGAGAGCATCGACAGCATTGTGCACAAAACCTAGTGTGTGTGTGTGTGCGTGTGAGTGAGTGAGTGTGAGTGTGTGAGTATGGCTCTGTGTGTGTGTGTGTGTGTGTGTGTGTGTGTGTGTGTGTGTGTGTGTCCAATCAGATCTAGCTCCAGGGGACCATTGACATTATCGTGAACAAAACCTAGTGTATGTGTGCGTGCGTGTGTGTGAGTGAGTGTGACTGTGTGAGTATGGCTCTGTGTGTGTGTGTGTGTATGTGTGTGTGTGTGTGTGTGTGTGTGTGTCCAATCAGATCTAGCTCCAGGAGACCATTGACATTATCGTGAACAAAACCTAGTGTGTGCATGCGTGACTGTGCGTGAGTGTTCAGTGAGTTCAATGTGTGTGTATGTGCAATAGTGTGTGTGTGTGTGTGTGTATGCATTTCCTGAGTCTGAGGGGCTTTTTAAATTTGATATATGTACTGTTTGTAAGGTAATGTTGGTGTGTGTGCGCGTGCACATGCGTGTGCGTGTGTGTGTGTGTGTGTGTTTGTGTGTGTGTGTGTGTGTGCGCACGTGTACAGACACTTGCATGTGTAAACACACTTAAAGTCAGGCACATGCTTGATTTGTATGTGTAGGTTCTTGTTTTTGGCATGTTTCACATACTAACGTCCAGACTCCAGCACTTGGTATTAATACAAACTTGTAACTTCTGCTAAATCTGCTGTCGTCTTTCAATTCCTTTTCGTGTCAAATTTCATACAACACAACATGTCAGTCTCAGCACACACACACACAAGGATACAAGGATACAAGGAGTTTTATTTGTCACGTACATAGACATACTTGGTAGTAGGACATGCAGTGAAACTGATGATTGTGGGTCTAGACTGTGCATGGGGAGTGGGGAGTAAAGTGCGTAGAATGCATTTGGGGGGGCCATAAGAAGGGCAGAGGTAGAAAAAAGGTGAAGGGGGGTGGGATAAAGTGCATAAGTGCAGTTATGATTGTTGGTGTGAGAGCTGTGTGTGAGGGAGGCGACGTACTGTAGGACCGTGTCTTGCATGCTTACACACACGCAAACACACACACACACACACACACACACCTATACACCCTAGAAAGGTCTGTAACAGTGTTGTTTAGCTTAGAGAGACACAAAGTATGAGCAGACACACACACACACACACATTAATGTAATAATAGCCAAAGGAAATAAGTATAAGAACATATACAAATGTGAATATAAACCTTTATGGTACACACATAAACGGGGGGGGGGGGGGGTGGAGAACAGCATATCAGATACTACGGCAGCCATGGGGCTCACATGACTTGGTGGGCGATGTGGCGAGTGTTACGGCTTTGATAAGCCAGCCCTTAAGTGCTGAGTCATAGCTCAGTTGCTTTGGATAGGGCTTTTTCCCCTCCTCTCAAAGGGCCTAGCAAGAGGTCATGTCTTAAGCAGTGGAAATATTTCTATGGAAACAACCAACAAAGCAGCTTACAATGTCCAGTTTGACACAACCAACACCCCTATCCCCATCCCCACCCCCCTCCCCGCCGGCTTTCAGTCCTCTTGTTTCCTAGATAAGGCTGTTGACACACACTGCAGTTACACAGACAAAGATTACCTGAACGCAGTTTATGGTCGCCATTGATAGAGGGCCTATTTTTAACATGGGAAAGTCTTTGTACTAGAACAGGTCACCTTTCTTTGCACTCTCTTCCCTTTTGAAAGCAATGTTACACCAACACGGTGATAGAAGGGTGGGGTTTCCAAGTGTATTTGCCTCGTGACTAACACAGGCACGTCAACACAGATCCCTGTGGCATTGTTGTGTGAAGGGAATGAGGCCTTAGAACCACACTCTGTTAGGAGTTCATTAGGACTGAGATATTTAACTGGGTGTTTGCCAAGTTATTTGATCCATTTTTTTTTTGTCTTACAATGTCAACAGAATTGCCGTTTTGTCATCTTTGTTTCTGCTTTTTCTAGACCTATTTTTTTTCCTTCTAAAGTGAACAGGAATGTTGTTACTATTAGTAAAACTATTACTAACACTACTATTTTCCTGTACATAATTTATGGCGACACATTTTTAGACATTGCAGTGTGTAATAGTGGATTCCTCTGTCACTTGTGTCAGCCAAGGATAGTGTAGCCCAGCAAAATAAAATAAACAAATAAATAAATAAAAAACGAAAGTCTCTGCATTGAACCTGGGTCAGTCCCCAAGCCACATTCTTAGAATGTTCATCAGTGTGGTTGCCTAGGTGGTGATCTTGATGATCAGCCCAAGATAAAGTGGTAGCACAACAAAATTATTAGCTGTTCAGCATTGGCTGTCGACATTAAAGCACTGATGCGTACGAGGAAGGAATGTGGGGCGTGAGCAGGAACAACAACATTTGTATTCGCGTGCGTCACGCATCAGACCGAAGACTTGCAGCTGGCAGAAAGCAGAACGACTGGTTTTGTCAAAGAGCACTCGGTAGTCGAACATTTGTGTGCTTACACCTGAGGGGGTTGGGGTTGGCTGTTCGTGAGTGAGTGAGTGAGTGAGCAAGCAAGCGGTGAGGTGTGTGAGGTTTCTGTGGCATCTCCTCCTACTGTTTGTCATGACACCCAGTTGACAACACACCTGGTTGGATGCCTTCTTTCTTTTTACGAGAAAAAAAAATGAGGTCACTTGAGGGCGAAGAAGTTGACAAGGTTTAAAAGATAAGCTTGGCAGAGGGGTGGGACAGGTTTGGCACTGTGTGTGCGTGTGTGACCGTCGACAAATATGTTCAAAGCTCAAATCTCAAATCAGTGCGTAGCATCAGCCAATAGAATGGCACACAAATAACAGCACTCCTTGACTTTACAAGCTGTGTGTTTGTGTTCAAGTATTGCTTATTAGGGAGTTCCCACTGTGATGTAACAAATAGTATGGGGGATTTTTAACACAAAGTCAGGGCTGATAGTATTCAGGCACCGTGCCTGATTTCGGGCTTGGCTGTGTTTGTCTGTGAGAAAAAAAAGTATAGGTCTACACCAAGAATATCCAATAGCAAAAGTTTGTCAATGCTGAGATGTTTTCACCTAGAGAGGTCTAATAAGGGGAACCCAGCTTTTACTGTCAACCAAAGTTAGTTAGGTTTATCTTATTCCAAAAAGTACTTAGTTAGACCGAGTGTAGTAAAAGTTCAGGCTCAGGATTTTTTTGTACTATCAGCCCTGCAAAGTTCTGTGAGTGCTAAGAGATGTTCATGTAGATTTCTAGAAGAACAGGGGGAAATAATTCACTCCTCAAAGGACTAGAGGGGGCAGTGATTCTGTCTGTGAAGATTCTTAAGATCGTGGTAGTCAAAAGATCTGTTGCAGGCGACTGGACTTCTTTTAGAGCTTGTCGACCTTTCACCTTTTATCCAAAAGACTTCTCCGGTTTAGGAAGGTGATTCTAAACATCATTTAGGCCCCAGGCAAAAAAAAAAACACCACTTTTATTAAAGATACTGCTTTCTGCCGCTGTAGTTTAATGGTTGTCGGTCCTCCGAGACCCCTTAACGGCCTGGGGGCCCAACACAAGCAGTTGCCGGTGTGTGTGTGTGTGTGTGTGTGTGTGTGTGTGTGTGTTGCCTGTTGGCTAGCCACGCCTCTGTCTGGAAGCCCTGAAGGCACACTCTGGCAGATAGGTTCCCCACTGATGCCAGGGTCTCCCTATAATTAGGGGGCAGAAGTGTCCAGGCTTTACAGTTACTCATACACTTAATAAGAAACGCGAGCTGGAAGTAGGCCTTCATGGAACAGATGAGGCTAATCGAGCTGGAAGGAGGCCTTCGCGGGACAGGTGAGGCTAATGTCACACTAGATAACGTCCTGAGAATGTCCTGAGAGACGGTGTCCGGTGACATCCCCGAAACATGAGAGCTGGGGAACTTTGCACCTGCCAGACACACACACACACACACACACACACACACTGCAACATCTCAAAGGTGTAACCCTGCTTTGTCTGGCAAGCTGTTGTGCAAGGCTCTCAGGTGCCTGTGGTTTAGTCTTCGTGGAACTATTTTCTTTAAAGGTGTCAACATACAGTATGAAGATAATGTTTAAACACTTCATACTTCATACTAAACGCTATGTTTAAACACTTCATACCTAAACCTTTCATACTGTTGGGGTTATATTGACCCAGGACATTTTTCATTTTTCATTATTATTTTGGCCATTGAAATCAACAAATGTTTTTCATTATTCAGAGTTCTACAGTCTGTACATTCTGACCACAATTCATAACAAATGTGGGCAATATGGTGAGATTAATGATCATCTATTTCTGCTGTACCACATTTAAAACATAGCCTTACACATTGACCTCAAAATGACCTTTTGTTACTGTGTGGCTGAGATAAGGGATCATTTTGAATGTGTTTTTCCTTATTGTACATGACCACAAAATTACGAAACTAGTAGGGGTGGCATGAATGATAAAAATAAAATATATATAATATAATAATAAATCCATCAGATCCCTAACCTTTGACTGGGCCTGCCATCCATGTCAGGACCTAATGTTTCCATTTGTGTGTGTGAGTGTGAGTGACGTTTCAAGGTCTGTTGGTGTGTGATGTTTCCAGGTATGTGTGTGTGTGTGTATGTGCGTGAATGTGCAAGACTGGTGTTTTCAGGTGTTGGTGTGTGTGTAGGGATTACGCAAACGTGAACGCAAGAGCCAGTGAGCGAGTCCTTATCTTGAGGCATGATGAAATGTTGTAGGGCTGTGGAGAAGTGAGGCAAGGGGATAAACTCCTGAAGGGTGTCACCCGCAGCAGAAGGGTTCAAAGGTCAAGGTGCTCTGTGGTGACAGTCACTCTGCTGAGTCGGCAGGAGAATAAATAAGGAGTTTCTGGTACAGGTGGAGCGTATTCAGTCCTGGTAAAAGACTGACCCCTTAATAAACTATGATGAAGGTCTGACTTAACCTGGTAAACCCGCCCCTCGTACTTCATTTCATTTTGTACAGACGGTCTGGACCGGAAACTCTTGAGGGTCATTTAGTCGGCCCCGGCAAGACGGATCCAATCAGCAAACAGAGGGTGTGTTCGTTAGCCGTGACACTGACCTTGTGTGCTACATTGAATTGTACCTACTGCGTAGGTAGGCTAATTGCGTATGTGACGACCAGGCGTTAGCGGTTGGGTAAAAGCAGAGGCACTTTTTTAAAACTTCAGCAGAGTCCACACCTCCAACAAATCGTTTCTGACGGTGTCTGGTCCAGACCCTCTGTACAAAATGATATTAACTACGAGGGGTGGGTTTACCAGGCTAGGTCTGACTGACCAAAACTTTGTTTTATCTGTGTTTTTTTTCCATTAAAAGTGGTTTGTCTGTCTAGTACGCAGTGTTACGCTTTTAATTTGCTATACCCAAGTTGAAGCCAGTGATATAGCAGCACCTCTACCCCACCAAAGTGTGCAGGACTACTCTAACCTCTGTAAAAGATTGACACCTGCTATCAGTAATCTCAAAGGCACATTTTTGATTGGCCTGGAAGAATTTTATGTTCAGTTTCCTGTCTGCAAAAAACAGAGCACTTTACAAGATGTTCACTTCAAGCACAGACACAGATGGGTAAGGCTGGAAATAACATTATTATAAAGGACTTATTGCCACTGTATACAAGACACAATGAAATTACATCTTCCCAATCCAGTGGTATTAAAAAAAGAGAGACGTGCATCATACAACCACATAACAAAGACACCCATCATCATACAGAACAGAACAAGTAGAACAAGTGAAACTTCAGACAAAATAAAGTGCTGATTAAGTGTGGCGTCACAGATATCGCACCAAATCTAAATACTAGTGATATTAGGTATTGCACTATGGTTGAGGACCAATACAGGTAGGACCCACACAGATGGAGAGTGTCTGTAGCGAAGGGGAGGAGAAGTTACCCCACCTGGCTTCGAACCCGGGTCTCGGGGGTACCAAACAGGGGCTCTGACCGCAACGCCAAAGAGCCAGGCTCGTTGGGATGGCAGTCAGAACACACCCACAACCCTAGTCATGGTCACTCCATCAGAGCCCCTGTTTGGTACCCCGGGGGCCCGGGTTCGAAGCCGGGTGGGGTGACTTCTCCTCCCCCTTCTTTTGATGTTTTTTTGCCCTGAAGAGGTATCAGGTGTATGCAATGTGCTCCAGTGAGGGAAGAGAGCAGCCTATGATTTTTTTTCCGCTGACCTACAGTAATGACCCTGTGCAGGGCCTTTTTGTCAGCTGCTGAACAGCCTATACAAAGCAAAAATGGAAGAGTTAAAATTTTAGGGTTACAGATTTTGGACTTAATTTTAACTCCTAAAGTGTAATTTTAACATTTTCTGATTTAAATGCTGTCCGAAGTAGTAGTTATTTCACATCGTGAAAGTGTTAATTTAACTATGCAGAGTGTAGAGCTATATAAACCCTCAAAGGTGTTAAAATTCCACTCAGTGAGAGTCAATTCAACACTGGTATTTTTGCTGTGTACGTACCACACTGTGAGGTCATATGACATGATGATGCTCTCTTCAGCAGAGCTGTAAAAGACTATATTTTAAAGTAAAGCTATCTGAGGGAAAAAAATATGAATTATGCAAGGAGCTTTGAATTTCTTCTAGTTGCACTGAGGCTATTCAAATGGCTATTACCCTAAAGGCAAACTAAATTGCCAGGTGGTCTTAGAGGCAAAATGAAAATGCCCAGGCATCAGGTTAAATGGCTCTTCAGTTATCTTGGTCTATTGTCTCTCAACTGCGGTAAAGGTATAAGTTTAAAGAGGACAAGGTTTAAAGAGGAAACTGAGAAGCATGAATAAATTATTACCTAATTGTGGCCTTTTTGTCCAGTATTAAAGAATTTATTAAAGACTTTAAAAAACCAAGCCCGCCCACACAGGCCTGTCAGTAGTGTGTGTGTGTGTGTGTCTGTGTGTCTGTGTGTGTGTGTGTGCGCGCGTGTGTGTGTGTGTGTTTATTATAAGGACTGGGGTGGTGGTGGTGGTGTGTGTGTGTGTGTGTGTGTGTGTGTGTGTGTGTGTGTGTGTGTGTGTGAGAGAGAGAGAGAGAGAGAGAGAGAGAGAGAGAGATAGTGAGAGGGTTTGGGGGTGCTGGCTTTGTGTGTGCCCCCCACCTGATCCTCTGTATTCTGTTCCTTCCACACAATGGACTCCACACCCCACCCCAGGACCTAATCAGCATAACTCCTCATGAATTAAGACACACCCAAACAACACACTGACACACACATCCCATGCCCAACCCCCACTCTCCGTATCTCTTTCAGACACACACACACACACACACACACACACACACACACACACATACACATACATACACACACACACACACATACACACACACACACACATACACACACACACTTACACAAAAGACAGGACCGCCTGGCCCTCCACTAATCATGTCAAGGGCCAGAGTATGACAGACATAGCCTCCCATACTAACGAAGTGGGAAATTCGTCGACTTCTGGGCAAGGCTGCTGCTAGAAATTTTGGGCACTATGAAAAAATACAATCATCTCATTCCCCCAACACCACAATTTTACATCAGAGATGCATTTGTTTTTCCAATCCAATTACATCTACTGATGAGTCAATTATCAAAACTATCAGACATTCCTTCTTAAACGAAGAGAGGAATACCTTTGTAAAATATCACCTCTGTGACTAAACAGTAGGCCTACAGTGCAACACAATATCACTGTTTGAATCTTTTTTTAATAGGCTATTTCAGACAACAGATGGCCATGTAGGCTACCTGCCCTTTAAAACAGACTGACCAATTCAAACTAACAGTGCAGCAATCAGCCAGAACAAATAACATATCTACCACGTCCGTATCACAAAGTAAACGTAAAATACTGTAAACAAATACATGAAAGGCGAACCTTGACTTTGAGGTCTATCCGCGAAGGAATTGGTCTCGAGTGTGCACAATTTCTAGGCTGTAGTCGACTGTGTGCAAACATAACAGGGCATATTAAACCTGTCAGTGTTTGCTGAGAGATGAACAGTGTTGACATCTAAGGCGACGGGGAGATGGTAGACTATTATTGGGACTTGCCTGGGGAACACTTTTAATAAGCAAAGAGAATTGCTGTCAGGCTGATCTAGCGCTCCTCTTTCACGACCAGACTCCATTAACACACGCACACACCCGCCAGCGCATATGCAAGAATGGGAGGGGCTGTTGTCTGTCGACACAAGTGAACCATATGGGTAACGTAGACTACGCGCTCCGCACATAATTCAAGGTCTAACCCCACACACTTCAGGTTAACTTCTCAAGGTGACGAAAGGAGACTCTGCATTGAGGAATCGATTTACCGGTCGGAGTAATAAATGGTGTACGTTGGGGGTATCATTACGAGCACAAGTTGACGAAGAACTCCGTGACTCAGTCAGATGAAGGTAAGAACTCTTATACCAGCGGTAGATTGACAGACTAATACACAGTAGAAAGACTGTAAAATAACAGCCTTTTCGAACTGCATGTGTGTGTGGACTATTTAGAAGCTCAACTGAAGAGTATGTGATAGGCTACGTTAACCTTTATATGTCTACAATCAAGTTGACTGTGCGTCAGTAGCAAGTTTGTCTTTCTTTCTCAATTTTAAGCAAGTTAATTCTCGTTCTTTGTCAAAGTATTTCTTCTAACCACACAGAGCACAAGGCACTTTTTTTGCAAGGTATACAGGTTATAACTTGTGGTTGACAGGCGTGTCAGGGTAAAAGCGGAACGGTTTCGTCAGGGAGACGGACAGTTCTGGTACAGCGACTGTTTGTAGCCTACCTGTGAGCTGCGATAATTGTGCCTGACTGTCATGTTTAGCAAGACCGTGTTGTAGACCTGCTAGGCCAAATATTTAGAGTAGACCTGCTTTGGTGTTTCGGTGTTCCAGCTTAAAGTCTAATTCCACTGACCCAGGAGGCTATAGTCCTCGTTATGTGTCTACATCGTTCACATTTTACTTCCCATACAATGTTACTGATTGACAGTGCAAAAAAAACTGTTCAAATATTATCGGAACATTAGGATTTGATTTGTTGGGTGCCTTAACTTGTCCGCTCAAGGCCAGAGGAGTTTTTTCAAAGAACTTGAAATACCAGCATAGAAAAGTCAAAAATCACCAAATCGCCCAACAGCTGCAAAAAGTGTAGGTTAATTCGTGTCATTTGACTCTGCCACCCAGCGACAATCACACGAACCTTTACGAACCATATGGCTGGTGCTCTGCATGGCTGTTTTTTCCCCACATACGCCTATAAAACATGCATCAGCAGTAGTTAACTAGGTAAGCTGGAGTATCCATATTTTGGAAATAGATGGAACATTTTAATAGAAAGAAAACGTGCCGCATATTTAAAAGTTAGGTGGGTATCCAATTGCTTATTGTTCAGTTTTCCCACTTCGCTGACGGTAAGCTATAACCCTATGACGATGTAGGCTAATTGAATGCCCTTTCCGTGCCAGACCTTCTGATAGGAAGACACCGAAACACTAAGGGCTCATTCACACCAAACACTCTGCGTATTCAGTGCGTGGCCGTTTCCCGTCCGTATTCGTTTAGAATGCATGTTAACAAATTAGACTCTTCACACCCCACGCGTGATCTGCGCGTATTCTGTCCCTATACAAACATATTGTAGACGGATACGTGCTGTACACGCTCAAGTCGGTGTGAATGAGCCCTAACTGCACTGTCATGTCACAGAGGCTGAAGTTATGCAGAAGGCCGATTCATTAGGCTACGGGTCTAAGCTGGGCAAGTAGCACTGCCTCAGTGCTTTTGCAGACCAAGTGACTATTAATTTCCTTTTTTTTAGCAAAACACTGACTTTATACAGCTACCTTTTCAGGTGATTTGGCTTTTTAAAAGTCGTATGTGGTACTGTATTTACAACAAACATTGTGTCCCTTTTATAACCTTGGCTATATGTTACACCAAACAGTGCTGTAACAACAAACAGCACCTGGTTTTAGCCTCAGGTATTGACAGTCTGATGTAGGCCTATATAAACACCGTGATTTGTCAAAATGTTGTTGCGGTGCCTACTGTTGCTTATGAATCCTCTATCATCCCCTGTCAATGTGGATGGTAGTAATCTATTTCGAATCTATTTAGGTCTGTTGTTGCTCCCCACTCCCAGTGCTATTGTGTTGTGTTAGAGGACCCCTGATAGTATATGGCTGTGGTCATTCTTCTTCTTCTTCTTCTTCTTCTTCTTCTTCTTCTTCTTCTTCTTCTTCTTCTTCTTCTTCTTCTTCTTCTTCTTCTTATTATTATTATTATTATTATTATTAGTGAATTAGTAGTAGTAGTAGTAGTAGTAATAGCCTAGTAATAGTAGTAGTATTCCCTCCCCAGTGCTAGTGATGGTGGGTGTTGTATTGTATCCTATGAGGTGCCTTCTGCCAGTTAATGACTTTTGAAATCCTACTTGCCCCGCTCTGCTCCACCGCACCCCACACCCCTGCAGCACCGCTGGCTGGCACAGACAGACACTGACTACACCGTGCCGGGAGGACTGTCTCAGGCCGGGGTGAAAAGGCCATGGGTCTTCCTCGTGCCAGCTCATACATAACTTATCCATATACATATATCCTGCCCTCCCTCCAGGACTTGTACATTGGGAGGACCAGGAAGCGGGCAGAGAACATAATAATCAAAGACCCCTCTCACCCTGCACACACCCTCTTCGACCTCCTTCCCTCTGGTAGACGCTACAGATCCCTGCGCACCAAAACTACCAGACACAAAAACTGCTTCTTCCCCACTGCCATCACCCTACTGAACAGCTGAACTACACATGCATACATACATACATGCACATATGTCTATATGTTTACTGTTATGCCCTTGTATTCCCCCCCGCCCAGCGCTTCTCTTGCACATGACCCAAGAAAAGACTTGCCTAGGTGTCCCCTGCCCAACAACTCAAGACTCAAGACCCCCCCCCCCCCAAAAATTGTCATACCGGTTGTTTAACCCACTGTGATACCATGTGCCTACTTGTACATCATTGCCCATATTGGGTGCCTGTATGTATATTGTTGTCCCTACTGTGCAATACAAGTACACATACTTGTTTAGTCTATTGTATTTATTGTATTGTATTATGTTCTGTGTTATGTGTATAGAGAGCTAACATCTGCCGGAGTCAAATTCCTTGTATACGTAAGTATACTTGGCCAATAAAGCTGATTCTGATATAACGTGACATAAAGTATTTTCTTTACACTATACAGGTGTTATGCTCGGATGTTGTTTGTTGTCAGGGGTCTTCCTCGTGCCAGTGTATACAGCCGAACATCAATGCTTAATACAAATTAGTGTCAATACACAGCCCTATAAAAGACGTGAATCAATATAACACGACGTAAAATATTTCATTTACACTCACTATACAGGTGTTATGCTAAGATGTTCTCAGAGGTTTGTTTGTTTGTTTGTTTGTTGGTTGGTTTCCTGTTAAAAAGCAAGGCACCTCGAATTTGTCTCAGAGGCAGTTGCAGAGGGTTAGATTCAGTCTGTACGTCACTGCCGTCAGGATGTGGTGTGAGCAGATTACGGTGACTGGTTACACGTTTTGCAGAACGCTTCTTATAGGAAATCTGTACGGCTTTTATAATAATATTAGCCTAGTTTTCAACGTTAAACCACGCTGGCACTATGTCAGAGGTTGTTGTAAATTAGTGGTGCTCTGGGCATGGTCATGAAGCATGCGGAGACCTGTGTGTGTGTATATGTGTGTGTGTATATGTATGTGTAAGTGTTATGTGTGTGTGTGTGTGTGTGTGTGTGTGTGTGTGTGTGTGTGTGTGTATATGTGTGTGTAAGTGTTATGTGTGTGTGTGTGTGTGTGTGTGTGTGTGTGTGTGTGTGTGTATGTGTGTGTGTAAGTGTTATGTGTGTGTAAGTGTTATGTGTGTGTGTGTGTGTGTGTGTGTGTGTGTGGCTGGCAGGGGTGGGTGGGTAGGCGTGCTTGTAACCACAGACATGTCTGTTTATCTATCGCCACACCACAAAGTACGTTGTTTCATAAGTGCCCCCACCCTCCTTCCTCCTCTCCTTAAGTAAGTGCTCTGCTGTCCAAAGTCTCCCTTATCAGCCCTGTAAGCCGGGGAGGGGCAGTCCATGTTCACTAGGCCTACCCGTGTCTTATCATGGCACCTTCTGTAAAGCAACTTTCTTGACAAGTTGGGGCTGCTGCCTTTATAATAATAATAATAATAATAATAATAATAATAATAATAATAACTAGAAAAGCACTCAGAGACCATAGACCTCCGCCAGGGCAGCTCAGATCACCACCAAAATCTAATCACTTTTAAGTTAGTCCATTTTTGACCTACCCTGAAAATGTCATCAAAATCTGTCCATAACTTTTTACGAGTTATCTTGCTAACTACAAGGATACAAGGAGTTTTATTTGTCACGTACATAGACATACTGGGTAGTAGGACATGCAGTGAAACTGATGATTGTGGGTCTAGACTGTGCATGGAGAGTGGGGAGTAAAGTGCGTAGAATGCATTTGGGGGGGCCATAAGAAGGGCAGAGGTAGAAAAAAGGTGAAGGGGGGTGGGATAAAGTGCATAAAGTGCAGTTATGATTGGGAGGAAGGATTGGCTGTGGTGGCAGATGACGGGCTGTGTGGGGGGTGGCACTGCGTGTGCAGCTGACAGCGCTGAGGTGGGGTTGGACACACGTGTGTGGAGAGGGCTGGGGAGCAAAGATATGTGCTGTGTGCATGTGGGAGGGGGGCTTGAGCCGTGAGGGCTGTGACTTCTGTGCTGTGTGTGGGGGGGGGATGGAGGGAGGTGGCATGAGGCGGGCAGCAAGACTATATTCTGTGTGCTGTATGTGTGCGGGGGTGGGGGGGCTGTGAGTGGGGGGGGGGGGGGGGGGGGCAGTGAGGGTGACGCAAGCTCCGTGTGTGGTAACTTACTAACAAACCAACAAACTAACTAACAAACATCACAACTAACAAACAATGACTACATAACCTCTGCCCCCTGACGGTCCTAGTAATAATAATAATAATAATAATAGTTATCGTCATCGGCATCATCATCATCATCATCATCATCATCAACATCCTCCAATCCACGTCTACTGCGTGTCATAGCACTTTCTGTAGTCCTTCCCTCTCAGTCTGTCACGGCGAACCACCAAGGGCAAGGGTCGTGTCTTGGCACAGGTGTTGCATACCAGCAGTGCCGTCACTAGGACTATTTTGGGGGGCTCAAGTCCCCCCCTGCAGTGCCCTTGAGCCCCAGTGGACGTAAAATGCCCAAATCACTCCCATTCTCCTCTGTTACATTAGCAAGACGCTACGCATATCATCATAACAGAAAGAGCACAACCTGGGCTTTCCAACGGTATAGAATAGAGTACCTATCTGTGCACTTAAGTCAAAGTAAATACTAGCACATAAAATGATGACAGATTTGGACAGCCTGGAGTGTCCAATAAACAAGATATTGGACATGCATAGCATGCATAGCGTGCAAGCCTTTATAACGACCAAGATACGAGCTTAAAAGTGAAGGTAGCAAAAAATAAATAAATAAATAAAATAATGAAAAACATTTTGGGGGACGATCGGCGTGCACATTTCTAAGCCTCCCTTTTCTGTCAGTCCTAGTGACACCCCTGCATACCACAGACTAGGTCCACTACGTGTACTAGGGCTGGGCGATATGGCTGAAATCTGTATCACGATATAAGTGTTTCATATCGGTCGATATCGATAATTATTGAAACATTGTGTGACCTATTTAAAAGTAACAGGAGGGAAAAATCTATTCATTTTTATTTTTTTAACTTAACCTTCCTCTGACAGGCAATAAGCATTCAGGCAAAATGACTGTCAAAACACGTTCAATGTTACGATCACAATGAAAACTGAGTGATCCGAGAAAGCTCCGGCTGTCTGAACAGCGTGAACACATTAGGATAAGTGGTTTTGATAAAGTGGTATTGTATCATTGAAAATATATCGATATGGCGATATAGTGTCAAATACATATCGATATAAATATTACGATACGATATTACGATAATATCGATATATCGCCCAGCCCTAATATACACACACAGTCACTTGCAGACACACAGAAGTAAACACACACATACCCCTACAAATACACACACACCTACCAAAGACAATTCTTAGTCCACATACAAATCTGACAAATACACACATACGAAGCACACATAATCATCGGTACTTTGATCACACACACACACACACACAAGTTTGAGATAGCTGTCTTTATAATAGTAACAAAGAGAAGTAGAAGATGTCCTGTATTTTCTATTATAAGTTTGATTGATTAAGCACTTTCAGATACAGTTTGTATATGAGAAGTGCTATACAAGTAAAGCTTATTATGATTATTGTGATTATGATGATGATGATGATGATGATGATGTCTGGTCCCCGGAGGAATTGATCAGGTATTGCAATGACCCTGTCCGTCTGTGTGTCTGTGTGCCTGTCTGTGTATCTGTTTGTCTGTCCGCCCATACGGGGGGCCAGGCTTGTATCTCTGATTGTGTGTATTATTTATTTATTTATTTATTTATTTATTTATTTATTTATTTATTTATTTATTTATTATTATTATTATTATTATTATTATTATTATCGTATTATTATTATTATTATTACATAACGGTTACACCAATTGCTGAGAGTAGCGGTAGTGTCAGGTTGGCACAGCCGGCGTGCACCCCAACTCAGGTATCATCGAAGATCATTTAGAATTCTTTATTAACCGCCTCTGGTATCACCATGGTGTCATCGTCTTTTGTCCTCCCCCTTTGGCTGCTCAAAGCAGAAGTTGCAGGATGGTGTCAGGCGGCTGTTAGGAACTGATACCTGACACCTGTTTCCCCACTCTGTTTATTTTGTTAAAGCACTGCTGTTAAAAAAAAAAGATGTTTTCTGACCGCAAAGCGTATGTCACTTTAAAGCATTTTCTGGTCCATAACTGACATACTTACTCTCTTTAAAAGTATCTACTAGCCTACTTGTTTTGAGGTGTGCACAAATGGACAGGTATTTTCATAATTCGTATTACAGTGGGTGATGGGAGGTACGGTACTCCCTGATGAAGACCCAGTGCCCCCCAAAGAGACACCGATAGCAGGGTTGGGGGGTACCGATATATTAATGTAATTAATGCTAAAAGTAAAAGGTAGCACCCCCAACTATGGAGGGGTAATTCACACTCTGGGTATTTTTAGGCATTTTTGTGTTGCATCATATCCAGCAAAGCAAACTCTTTCTCTGGCGTCAGGGTTAAAAACATGGATTATGTACTATATGTCTGTATAAAGTAATGAAGTATTTCTGTTTCTACTTGTGAAGGTGTGTGTGTGTGTGTGTGTGTGTGTGTGTGTGTGTGTGTGTGTGTGTGTGTGTGTGTGTGTGTGTATGTTAGAGAGAGAAAAAGAGAGAGAGTTTGTGTTGAGTGTTGAGTGCTTGTGACATGGCATGAGCAGGTTATCTCTCTGTCTGTCTGTCTATCTGTATCTCTATCTGTCTGTCTCACCGTCTCTGTCTATGTGTCAGTCTGTCTTGCTGTCTGTGTCTATCTGTATGTCTGTCTGTCTGTCTGTCTGTCTCAGTATGTCCCAGTCTGTCGCTCTATCTGTCTGTCTATCTGTCCATCTGTCGTACTGTCAGTCTGTCTGTCCGTCCATTGGTCTTCATCCTCTGTGTCCTGCTCCTCCTGTGTCTCCTGTGTCCCCCAGGTGTCCCCCTGCCACTGTCCCCCTGTGCCCCAGGCCTCCCTGGCCTAGTGCCCCAGCCCTATGGGTACCGTCTGGAGAGGACGCAGCCCCGGGGGAAGAACAGCACAGCCCCCCTCAGCTGAGATTTGGGCTCTGCCTTAGCTTCCTCCCGCAGGTACTGTATGACAAAGGGCTCTCTGTGTCGCTGGGTCTCCAATTCTCTATTTCTATTGGATGTCCTGAGTGTCAATCATAGTTACAAAAAAAATTAAAGCAGTCTAAAAAAGGGAAACGGGGGAGGGGTAATTCTCTAATTGTCTGACTATTGATTACCTATATGTGTATATTTGATTTGCGAATCAGTGAAGGCTGGCTGAATTAAATGACAATGGGCTTCAAATGTGTATCAAATTACACTCGTTTGGATTTCGATATGTCAAATGTTGCCCTTTAAACATTACCTGTTGCCCTTTAAACATTACCTGTTGCCCCTTAAACATTACCTGTTGCCCCTTAAACATTACCTGTTGCCCCTTAAACATTACGTGTTGCCCTTTAAACATTACCTGTTGCCCCTTAAACATTACCTGTTGCCCCTTAAACATTACCTGTTGCCCCTTAAACATTACCTGTTGCCCTTTAAACATTACCTGTTGCCCTTTAAACATTACCTGTTGCCCCTTAAACATTACCTGTTGCCCCTTAAACATTACCTGTTGCCCCTTAAACATTACCTGTTGCCCCTTAAACATTACCTGTTGCCCTTTAAACATTACCTGTTGCCCCTTAAACATTACCTGTTGCCCTTTAAACATTACCTGTTGCCCTTTAAACATTACCTGTTGCCCCTTAAACATTACCTGTTGCCCCCTAAACATTACCTGTTGCCCCTTAAACATTACCTGTTGCCCCTTAAACATTACCTGTTGCCCCCTAAACATTACCTGTTGCCCTTTAAACATTACCTGTTGCCCTTTAAACATTACCTGTTGCCCTTTAAACATTACCTGTAAGGAAGTAGGCGGGGAAGTAAACAAGTGCTCACAGTGCTCTCCTGCACCCTCTATCCATGGCTAAAGTGCCCTTGAGCAAGGCATCTAACCCCACACCCTGATCCATGGGTGAGGTGCCTTTGAGCAAGGCATCTAACCCCACACCCTCTACCCATGGGTGAAGTGCCCTTGAGCAAGGCATCTAACCCCACACCCTCTATCCATGGCTGAGGTGCCCTTGAGCAAGGCATCTAACCCCACACCCTCTATCCATGGCTGAGGTGCCCTTGAGCAAGGCATCTAACCCCACACCCTCTATCCATGGCTGAGGTGCCCTTGAGCAAGGCATCTAACCCCACACCCTCTATCCATGGCTGAGGTGCCCTTGAGCAAGGCATCTAACCCCACACCCTCTATCCATGGCTGAAGTGCCCTTGAGCAAGGCATCTAACCCCACACCCTCTATCCATGGCTGAGGTGCCCTTGAGCAAGGCATCTAACCCCACACCCTCTATCCATGGCTGAGGTGCCCTTGAGCAAGGCATCTAACCCCACACCCTGATCCATGGCTGAGGTGCCCTTGAGCAAGGTATCTAACCCCACACCCTCTATCCATGGCTGAGGTGCCCTTGAGCAAGGCATCTAACCCCACACCCTGATCCATGGCTGAGGTGCCCTTGAGCAAGGCATCTAACCCCACACCCTCTATCCATGGCTGAGGTGCCCTTGAGCAAGGTATCTAACCCCACACCCTCTATCCATGGCTGAGGTGCCCTTGAGCAAGGCATCTAACCCCACACCCTCTATCCATGGCTGAGGTGCCCTTGAGCAAGGCATCTAACCCCACATTGCTCCAGGGACTGTCACTGAAACCCTGTACCTAAGTAACTTTAAGTCGCTCTGGATAAGAGCGCCAGCTAAGTGTAATGTAATGTAGTGAATGGCTGGTGGAAATGTGTGGCACTGGACAAAGATACATGGGGACATTGCCCAGCATCTGCTCAGAGAGAAGCCTTGTGCACCAGGAGCTTTTAAGGTGGGGCCTCATTTCTCAGCAATGTCGCTGGTTCCATGTGTTCGTATTGGATGATAGTGATCATTTGTCTACTGATGGAAACATCAGGGGGAATTATTGCCTCATATCAACGGGGAGGAGCCAAAACAACAGTAGTCAAGAACACTGCCAACAAAACATAGAAAGTCCTCAGGAAGTTGCTTCACACATCTTTAGTCATCACCATCACACACACACACACACACACACACACACACACACTCAGCTAGTTGAATCACACCTAATAGCTTATTTTAACATTTTGGAATAAGTTAAGAAGTCACACACACACACACACACACACACACACACACACACACACACACACACACACACACACACACACACACACACACACACACACACACACACACATATATATATATATACCAGGAGTGCTTTTGAGCTACAAAACAGAATTAAAGAATTTCAGTACAAAACACTACAAAAGCACTCAGAGAGCGTAGACCTACACCCAGTTCAATTCAGCCTACACCCTCCCCTCTTTTTTGTGGAATATAATCTACTAGAAGAGTAACAACAACAAAAAGTGAGCTAAAGAGAGAGAGAGAGAGATGTTTGTTTGCGCATGCACAGGTCACAATTTCCAGTAAGTTGCTAGCTTAGACCTTGCCCCTGCTAATCATAACACTGGCTCGTCCTGCCACTGTCACAAGTATATGCAAAAAGTGTTTGCGTGCATGCATGCATGAATGTGTGTGTGCGCGCGTTTGTGTGTGTCTGTGAGACAGTAAATGAGAGAGACAAAGGGACTGTGTGTGTGTGCGTGTGTGTGTGTGTGTGTGTGTGCGTGTGAGTGAGAGACAGTGAATGAGAGAGACAGAGGGATTGTGTGTGTGTGTGTGTGTGTGTGTGTGTGTGTGTGTGTGTGTGTGTGTGTGTGTGTGTGTGTGTGTGTGCGTGCGAGTGAGAGACAGTGAATGAGAGAGACAGAGGGATTGTGT
This sequence comes from Coilia nasus, assembly GCA_027475355.1. Classification (NCBI taxonomy): domain Eukaryota; kingdom Metazoa; phylum Chordata; class Actinopteri; order Clupeiformes; family Engraulidae; genus Coilia; species Coilia nasus. The sequence goes on from CM050198.1 coordinate 9,933,226, forward strand.
GTGTGTGAGTGAGTGAGAGAGAGAGAGAGAGAGAGAGAGAGAGAGAGGGAAAATGAGAGAGAGAGAGAGAGAGAGAGAGAGGCAGAGAGTGTGTGTGTCTTTGTGACTACATCTGTCTGTGTGTGCACACACGGGTCAATACACCAGACGCACGTGTGTTAATAAGCCCTAATTGGCCGTTTCAGAAGCATCATTGAGGGAGGTACTGTAGCAAGCCACACACACAGAAATGAGCAGCATGCCAGCAGAACAGAACAGAAACCAGTGAGCAGGCGATCCAGTAATGTGTGTCACGAGGGCACTGGAATGAGAAACACATGATGCCAATCTAGAGGAGAGCAAGCAAGAAAGAGAGGAAGGAAAAAAAAAAAAGAAAGAAATGCACTGCTAAGAAAGTAAGGAGGAGGGGAGAGCGAGTGGAGAGCAAGCAAAGCCAGAACACGAGAAAGGAAGAAAAGCAAATGAACAAGGGAAAGAACGGAGGAGGGAAGAGGAAGAGGGAAGGAAAGAGAAGAAAGGATGTGGTGTGACATGGAAAGTAGTCCGAACGAGGCTGTAGTAGGGGGCAGAGGTGTGTGTCCTCGGGCGACGGAGCTTCTCGTGTCTGTGTGAGCGTTGTGTAACGTGGACTTGCCCTGAAGTCCTAGCAGCAGACTAGCACACACACGCACACACACACACACACACACACAAGGAGGGGGGCAGTCCGCTTGCTGTAGCGTGAAAATTCACATTTCCTGCGAATTTGCCTTCTCAGGACCACACACCTGTGTGAGTTGTTGATAAGTGTGTAGGCCTAATTGCATATTTTGTTTTGCATTTAAATTGCTGGATATATGCATTCAGAGTGCTGTACTGCTATGCTTTTATTGACTATGCTTAATGCTTAGAGTTAAGCAGTAACGTTTTACTACGTCATCTTTAGATAAATAAATGTATTAACTTTTTAGTTCTGGTTCATGTGGGGCATCCCAGGGCTAAACATATGCTACATGTACAGTTTTTAAGTGAAATTTAAATTATTATCAGCTTTTCTTGTCATTTGTCAGTCTTTCTTTGCATGAACTGAAGTGTGTTAATGTTAAACCCCTTACCTTTTATTCATATAGATTTTATTTATTTAGATTTGTTTTTTTTATTTTTTTTCCCATGCATTAATAATTCTTGACCTAAGGAGATACTAGTCTTAAGGTTGTTACAAAGTCTGAAAACAAACCGGACCACCGTAAAACTAAGTTTGTCCTGAACGGATGCTATAAAGTAGCAAATCAAACAGTTATTTTGGACGTTTATACGTATTTTATCTTAAATATGAACGTAACTGTGCATTAAAATATTTTCTGGATGCAAACGGAAGATATGCAGGATAACGACCTTTGAGGTGACCTGTTCCGTGGCAATAATAATAATAACATAATAATTATTATGTGCCATATAATAACAACAACAACAATAATAATAATAATAATAATAATAATAACAATAATAATAATAATACAAAATAATAATGACTCGGCTAAGGGCACCCCACGTCAGAAGCACTATTTATTAATTAATTAATTAATTAATTAATTTTTATTTTTATTTTTTTTTGCTGACGACCTTCTTGCTAACTGAGTCTTGTCTCCACAGGTTGAGAGTGAAAGGCGCAGAGATGCACAAAAGCCGGTGGAAGAACAGGGTCCTGGGCTTGATGATGGCCAACGTGCTCTTCTTCGTCCTGGTGGACCTGTCCATCAAGATCAGCCAGGGCTGGTACCAGGAGGGCAAGATCCTAATCCCTTCCGAACGGTTCTGGAAGAAGCTCAAGGTCAGCGAGGCCTTCTGGAACCGGCACCAGCAGAGACTGGACCACGTGCACAACCCCCTCATGGCCGCGGCCATTGCCGCGGGCAACGACACCAACATCGACACCATAAAGAGCATCCCGGAGATACTCGACTGGCTAAATGACACCATACCTGAGCACACCTGCACGCCTGATTACGACGTGGTGGCGAGAGTCAAGGACTACCACCTCCTGCCACAGCGCTTCAAGGACTTCCTGCTGCACATGAGGTGCCGGACGTACCCCATGGTGCGGAACGAGCCGGACCTGTGCCGTGAGCCTCCCTTCCTGCTTCTGGCGGTGAAGTCGCTGGTGCCCCACTTCGATCGGCGCCAGGCCATCCGCGAGACCTGGGGTCGGGCGGGCGTGGTCCGTGGGCGCAAGGTCGTCACGGTGTTCCTCCTTGGCAACGCCACCGCGACCGACCATTTCCCTGACCTGTCTGGAATGCTGCAGCGCGAGGCGGAGATGAACCGCGACATCCTGCAGTGGGACTTCCGTGACACCTTCTTCAACCTCACCGCCAAGGAGGTTCTGTTCTTGGAGTGGCTCTCGGGGAACTGTGCCGGGGCGCGCTACGTCTTCAAAGGCGACGACGACGTGTTCGTTAACACCGGCCGCATCCTGGACTACCTGGGTGGGTTACGCCGCTCCAGATCCCGGGACCTCTTCATCGGGGACGTGATCACGGGCGCCGCGCCACACCGCGACAAAAAACTCAAGTACTACATCCCCGAGAGCGTCTTCCAGGGCAGCTACCCGCCGTATGCCGGAGGAGGGGGCTACCTGTACTCGGGCGAGGTGGGGCTGCGTCTCCACAACGTGTCGCAGCATGTGTCGCTGTACCCCATCGACGACGTCTACACGGGGATGTGCCTGCAGAGGCTGGGCCTGACGCCGGAGAAGCACAAGGGCTTCCGGACGTTTAACATCGACGAGAAGTACCGGGACAACGCGTGCGCCTACGACAGCCTCATGCTCGTCCACAGTCGGACGCCGCAGGAGGTCATTCAGATCTGGTCGTGGATACAAGACCCAGGCCTCAATTGCCACGCTGTGACTAAGTTTGCTGGATGAGAGTCACTAACTTTTGCTCAAAACTATCACTAATTGCCACCATTACAGGTTTTACATTCAACTCATTGTCCTGTTATATGCATTCATGATTATGGGCTAAAAAACTGCCATGACTAGGTGTGCTGAAAGCAACTTATTAATATTCCCTGTTGCTCAAAGCTGTCTCCAATGGCACAATTGCTGTGTCTCCATACAACTCATTCACAACAGTTATTTGCACGTCCATGGTGATTATGGCTAAACAAAATCCTAAATCAGGGGCTACCTGGCCACATTTGTGAGTTTACGCAAATTGCAAGCATTTCCAGGTAGGATTTCTCATTCAAATGGTCAAAATGCTGATTTGAAAAAGACCTGGATGGAAATGGACTTCATGCGATTGCATTTAGGTCTGGTTGCGGGCTGGGACTTCTGTCTTCTGATCTATGTAAAAGACTGTGACTATGTGAAAGATTCCATGCTCCAACTGGTAGCGATGTTTCTGTTTGTCAGTGTTTGCATTTAATGGCAGAAATGAACTGTGATCTGGACATCAACAGATGAGCCACTAGAGCACTTTACAAGTACAGTTTTGAACACTTGTAAACTAGTGTGGATAGGTTGGTGGTAGCGTATGACACAGACTTTAGAACAAGTCCTGTTGACAGCCTCCTTGGGACCTTATCCGTGTGTAAATGTTTGGTTGAACCGGGGTATTTATTTAATGTACTGTCTTTTTTTTGTAATTCTCAGCTATTGTAATTGTATTGTTTACAATGTTGCCTTGCATTGGTGGACAATAGCAGTAACTTGAAAAAAAAAGAATAAGAAAGAGGAAAGAAAGGTTTCTCAGCATTTCTCTTTGTAAACTGCTTTCTAGCATGTCTGTTGTGGCGCCTCTACACTGCAATTTGTTATCACCTCTGTTGTGACACTAAATGTATCATATTGTGTAGTGTGAAGGACAAAAATGCCACAGAGCCCCACTCCTCACCCACCTCACGGAGTTCAGAAGCAAAAACCTCTAAATTAAGTTTGATAGTATTATTATTATTCATTCAGTCTGTTTTGACTTGAAACTGTGTTTTCCACAAATCATGTCACTCATGTACTAAAATTTTTCTGATGTCTTATGACTTCCAACGTATTGAGGGTTTTGATGGTCTGTTAAAGAGACCTTTAATAATGCTAAGTGATACCAGATGACAAAGCAGTCTCTCTCTCTGTCTCTCACTTTTTCTCTTCCTCTCTGTCCCTCTCTTTCTCTCTTGCTCTTTTCCTCTATCACACACACAATCACACACACACACTTTTTGTCTACACACACAAATAATGCTGCAATTTTACTTTGTAACAATTGTTAGGTGCCTGAAAGTTTCGTGCCTTTTGCAAAAATTCAAATAGATTCCGTTTTCTTTTACATAAATTCAAAAAGGTGTTCCGGGGAGAGGGGGTTTATGGACAGACCTGCTTAATGTTTACCCCTCCTACAGTCAAAAGGTGTGTGCTTTGGCATGGTTGTGTTTTGCAAACACGGAAAAGGAAATCTGGTGTTATTTTTATAACTTAACGAATTAAAAAGTCAGTGAAACCATGCCTCATCATTTATATGTGTGATATGCAGTACATTTCACTGAGGTTACAGCAGTAGTTTGCAGGAGGTTTACAGGTTTGCAGCAGTAGTTTGATAGTGATATGGCTAAGACAGAAAGACAGACAGACAGATGGTTCACCACTGGACAATAAATCCAACTCCTCTTCAAGCTAATTTTGTTGTTTTGGAAAACTGGTACAGTAAGCCAACACCCCTAAATTCATTTCTACATAATGTTTGTTTGAAACCATGCAATGACACAAGCATCTGGGAAGAGGTTATCTAATTTATCTCATTTTAATGAAATGCTTAGTGACACAGTAAATAAATGTCATCCCAGATTTCAATACACAGCAATGTCATTTGCTGTTATTCACATATTGTAGTCTACTCAGACAAAAAATGGAGAGGGTGAAATGCACACGTACACACACACCCACAGACACACAGGCCCAGTATTTTATGGTATGCAGAAAGAAGATTGCGTTCAGGTTTGGCCAGGTGTTGTAAATGATCTACAGAATATTGCAACCTTGCATATCTTTTGCAGTCCTCATTTTTCTACAGGTCTACATGTCACTGCTGATTGCCCCGACATCAAATGTTCATACTGTTATATTCTCACAGGGTAGGTCTAAGCTTCTAAGGACCGTTTAGCTTAGCATAATTGAGAACAAAAAAAAAAAAACTGCTGTTGGTCAGCTTTAATTAAGCCGTTTATTAACTTTAGCCAGATGGCCTAATTAGTGTTGTTTGTTTAACCTTTATCCTTTGCATTTGCACTTGATTGGTAGTGTGCATACACTACAGTATATGTTTTTACATTACATTACATAACACTTGGTCTTGCAGACTTGATCTTGGTCTTGGTCTGTGCTAGCCTATTTAGCATCAGTGCTATTTGCAAAACAGTGGGTGCATTTCTCAGATGAAGCAGTGTAAATAGCACCACACTGTGGATTCCCAGCAAACGTCTCTGCAAACAATCGGCCCGAAAATCCTTATGTACATTATGCCTCAAAACATGTCAGCTCCAGCAGGATAGCCTAATAAATCCATTATTGTATGCAGTATTGTTAACATGACCAGGCTGACAGGTATTTAACCATTTTAGTTGTAATGCATGAGGCTTTTCTTAAGCCATAAAGGGCTATGAACTTCAAGAGTTACAAAGTTACACACTGGCATGTGGGAAACCGAATGCAAGAGATAACCTTACATTACATTGCAATTAGCTGACGCTGCTATCCAGAGTGACCTACAGTGAATTGGGCACAGGGACAGTGACCCTGCAGCAATGTGGGGCTCAATGTGGGGTTAGATGTGTTTGCTCACCTCAGGCACACCAGTCATGGATATGGGTGTGGAAGAGCATTAGTTATTCACTCCCCCACCCGCGTTTTTTTCCCTACTGATACGGAGATTGAACCAATGACCCTTTGATCCCAAGGCCAACCCCTCCTAAGGGCCCATTTCCACCGCACTCTCTGCGTGTTCGGCGCGTGGCCGTATTCTGTCCGTATTCGTTTAGAATGCACGTTAACAGATTAGACCATTTCCACTGCAAGCGTGTTCTGAGCGTATTCTGTCCCTAGACAAACCTATTGTATACGCCCACGCGCTGAACACGGCTACGCGCTGAACAAGGCGGTGGAAATGAGGCCTAACCACTACGCCACAGCTGCCCCTGAGGTAGACCGGGATTTATACTGACACTGTTAGTACAGTCATCTGCTGTCATTACAATACAGAAAATACAGACCACGCTAAAGAGTACAATAGATGTTTGGCTTTGGTTTGTGTGTGTCTCTGTGTGTGTAGAGTAGGGTATAGTTAAGTATAGCATAGTTAAGTGTAGTATAGTTCAGTGTAATAAAGGGAAAGGAGAAATCCTGTGTAAAATGAGCTTTGGGTATGTTAGATTATGATAACGAGTTGGTATGTTTGCTGAGGAGCAAAACTACACTAGCCTGTTGCATTCTGAACTTTCTCACCATGTTAGTTAGTTATCAGGGCACAGAGGAGGCTTGAAGACATCACTATGTTTAAACCATTAAAGAAGCTCAAGAGGAGCTCCCCCACCACATGGCCTTGAATGACAGCTCCTCACTCCACGACACTGTAACAGCATGGGGAACATGCCTTCAGGCTTTTCACATGTACATTGTTAAAAGACATCCAGGGTAGCAAAAATTGGATAGGCCAAAAAACCCTGCTGGATCATACTACCCCTATCAAATTGTCTTGTATAACACAGCCCCTCACTCCACAGACACTGTAACAGCATGGGGAACATGCCTTCAAGCTTTTCTTATGCACATTGTTAAAAGATATCCAGGGTAGCGGAATTGGACAGGCCAAACCCCCTATCAGACTATGCTACCCCTACAAAAATGACCTTGTACTACATAGCTACTCACTCCATGGGCACTGTAAAAGCATGGGGAACATGCCCTCAAGCTTTTCATATGTAGACTGTTAAAAGACATCCAGGGCAGCAAATTTGGGCAGGGCAAGCACCCTGCCGGATCACGCTACCCCTGCAAAATGGTCTTGTATGACAGCTCCTCACTCCATGGACACCGTAACAGCATAGGGACCATGCTTTTATGCTTTTATTATGTAGCCTTGTAGCCCTGCCAGATCATGCTACCCTTACTAAATGGCCTTATATGACACAAATTCTCACTCCACAGACACTGTAACAGCATGGACAGCATGCTTTCCATATGTAGATTATTAAAAAGACATCAAGGGCAGTGAAATTGGGCAGGCCAAAACGTCCTGCTGGATCATGCTACCCTTACTAAATGGCCTTATATGACACAAATTCTCACTCCACGGACACTGTAACAGCATGGGGAACATGCTTTCATGCTTTTCTTATGTAGATTGTTAAAAGACATCCAGGGTAGCAAAGTTGGGCAGGCCAAAACGTCCTGCTGGATCATGCTATCCCTAAAAAATGGACTTTGCCTATATGACAAAAATTCATACTCCATGGACCCTGTAAAAGCACGGGGACATGCTTTCGATATGTAGATTGTAAAAAGACATCAAGGGTAGTGAAATTGGACAGGCCAAAGACTTGACAGAAATTGTGACGAGAGAGAGAGAGAGAGAGAGAGAGAGAGCTACGACTCACGACGCCATCTTTTGGCAAAATTTGGTTTTGTAAATTAAGGTGATGGCTCGCCTCTCCGCTGGTAACACTGATTGGAGATATATTACACGTGGTTTCAACAGTCCACTGGAAAGAGATAGAAGTTTCTCAAACAAAACAAAGCGAAACGCTCACTGAAAAGCGTTGACATCTGAATTAGAAGTCAAACGACTTGGACAAACGCGCGTTAAAATGCCAGAGTTAATTTTGGCAAGCATATGCTTGATATTGGTTTACGGACCGACAGTTATCTGCGACACCATGGTAAGTTAACCGAGTTTAACTGTGTGATTGTAGAAAATGCTACCCCTGGTCTACAGCGGCACAATGGCTTTGTAAAGTTTTGGTATTGATTGATTGATTGATCGATCAACTTAAGTAGCGGGTGATGGACAAGGGCACAGGGCTTTAAAACAATACTGTGTTAAACGTGTATAGCTTCTTTACAGTCGGTCTCTGTGTTTTATTCTTTGTCTGTCAGGCCAGGAATGACCCCAGCAGGTCTCCTGGTAAGTTGTTTTCAGTTATGGTCCTACACTGTGTGTCCCTTTGGATTGTGATAGTGGTAGAAATTGCACCATACACGTACATAATCAGTGCCTTTACATAGCCCTATTATTTTTTTGTGTTGCTTATTTTTACATTTTAATTTCTGAAATGAGTCATACAAGTTGTGACTCCACAAAAAAAAAAAAAAACGGTAGGTGCCTTTCTAAAGAGTTAAATCATTTCGATTCTGAGTGGCTAACTGGGTTTTCAGCATTTTGTTTATTTATTTATTTATTTATTGCTGCAAGAGTATTACATTTTCACTTTGCGTTTTTCATGTTTCTGTTATGCTATCAAGGGGGAGCTTCCAGCAAGGAGAGAAATGCCTTCTTTGCGCTGCGGAGCTGCCACCAGATCTTGCGTGGGGACAGCGGCGAGTTCTTCTCCCCGGACTACCTGTGCTCCAACCCCCCGCTCTGGTGCAACTGGACCATCCAGGCGCCTCCTGGGAAACACGTGCACCTCCAGCTGGAGGACTTCACACCGGCCGACGCCTGCCACCTGAAGACGGACCAGATCCACGTGGACGAGTCGCCGGGTGCAAGCGCGGGTGAGGGCGTGGGCTTGCCTCCCGCCATGACCGGCGACCATCGCATCCTGGAGAAGTGCTGGAAGAAGGCGGAGTACACGTCGTACTCGGGGACCGTGCACGTGGTACTCCTCATCAGCCGCACCCCCAACCCCCCGCTCAGGGGGTTCTATGGCCACTTCAAGGCCCTCGGCGGGCCCTCCGGAACCATCGGACCCCCGAAGGACGGGGCAGACGTGGAAGGATTTCCTGAGAAGCCGGAACCATCTGATGTCCATCAGAACCGCAGTCGGACCGAACTGCCTGTACCGAATCCGAGGAGCAAGGCAAAGTCCCCCAGAGACTCTGGGAAGGCAGACACCGGCTTTCCTCCTGATCACGTTCACTCTCCCAAAACAGTTGGCCGCCATTTTGTTTCTCCAGCCCCTACCTCAATGGCCACCGAGCATCCCTCACAGCTAGGGTACGTGGAAGGCGATAGGGCTGAGAGGGCGACTGTCACGTGGAAAACTGTTAGAGGCCATTCCGAAACAGGTGTGTCTGGTGGAGGAAGAGGAGGAGATGAAAATAAAACAGGAGAGGTTCTGACTCCAGACACAAGCTCCACGAAGGCAGGGAAGAAAACCCCACATCTCCATGCTGACGAGCCCAGCCCTGCGACGGCCGCCCAGGACACAGAATCGGGGTCAAAGGTCACCACCCAAGTTCAGAGCAGGTGGCCTCAGTCTGAGAAAGAGCAGGATGAGTATTTGACTGTCACACAGTCAGGTTATTCGCCAGTGACCCATACAATGACAACAGCACAACGACACCTTGTTGAGGAGCAGCATGGCTCCACAAGTGTTTATCAGACGAAAGTTGAAGCAGCAAGGAAACCAGGAACAGAGACCAATCTCAAAGGTGCAAAACCATTCATAATTATGTCATTTTTAATTTAAATCTTAAAAATGGGCTTGGTTAAGTTTGCCTGTATTTCTATTTATTTATTTATCAGATGTTATTATACAAAGCTGTGCTACTGTTTGGTCGGGCCAGGAAATTAAGAGAAACAATGTCTTTGTCTTAATTATTCTCTCCTCTTTGTACATTAGACATGTATTTTTTTTTCCCAAAGGAGACTAGCTAATGTTTATGGAGAAAGGTATTAGGGGAAAATTTTAGTAAATGCAGCATGTCTTTAAGAAAACCAAAATAATCGTTTCAATAATCATGATTTTAATTTTGACCCAAGTAAATTGTGATTATGATTGTTTCCATAATGGAGCAGCCTTGCTTACAATACATCTGGTATTGTTTCCCTAATGACTCCCATGTCCACCTCTCGTCAAACAGAGAGAGCAGTCTCACACCAAACCCAGAACAACGGCACCCACCATCTGCACTTGCCTGGAGGTGAGACCTGATTCCTTCCAGATCGTTCTGCAGTATTTAATTCTCACTCTTGTCAAAGCTAAGCTAAGTTGTAAGCAACTGGATTTCTTTTTTGGGATTTGAAGACGTTTCACCTCTCATTCAAGAGGCTCCTTCAGTTCTGAAATGAAGCAGCCTTTTGGATGAAAGGTGATACATCCTCACGTTCCAAAAAGAAGTCCAGTTGCTTACAACTTAGCTCCTCTGACTACCATGATCTGGATGAATGAGAATCTACACAAACAATTCTCATTCTCATTCTATTGGTATTGGTGCAAGTTGATGTCACACTTCCTTCCCAGCGTCTCTCTTTGAGGTGTCACTGGAGGTTGCCTTTAGCCACCAGGCTGGGGAAAATTGGGACCAGCTGGTGACGCCTCTACTGTCTACGGCCAAGAAGATGGTGAGTTACAGATTGTTACAAACAGGCAAAACACCAAACCAGAGAGTTACAGACTGCTCATCTCAACCCTTTTGACAGCAAGTTTCATGGCACTGTAGTACTGTACATCACAGGGGTCATTGAAAGTAATCTACATGTTAAGTTAATTATAGCCAGGACGCATACATATGCAAACACACACATATGCACACACGCACATGCACACACACAGATATTTCTTACCCAGTCTCTGTACCTGACGATCTGTCTTTGTCAACATAAACTGCTGTAGCCACTGGTTTTGTTGTCTTTCTGTGCAGATCAAAGAGGAGTTAGTGAGATATGCTCCAACAACAATATCATCCAAGAGAATCAAGAGGTGAGTTTCAGCTTACTTTCGTGGCTCGTATGTGGCTCACTTGCAAAGTCTGGGGTGTATTTTTGGCTTAAAACTTTTGGTACACGGCCTCAAGTTGCTAATATGATGATTGAAACCGAGCTGTTTCTCTTTTTCCCTCCTCCACACATAGGTTGAGTTCGGGGGCTCTCTTTCTGCTCTGGGTTCATTTTGGTGAGGGGCAGGACGGGGCGCACACGCACGGGGTTCTCCACGCCGCAGCGGAGGGGCTCAGGGGGAGGAGCCTGCTCCTCCAGGGGGGCGGCACTGAGGGCGTCATCACCTACATCAGCGTCACAGGTAAGGAAGTCTTTTTTTTTTTTTTTTTTTTTTTTTTTGCGGTTTATCGCCGTTAACAATGGGATTCTCTTTTCTGATTGGCTGATGAGGTGGGCATTAAGTTTTCTGGTTAACTTACTGACTGGCTACCTTTTGAAGTATCACCATTCCATATCAATGAGCTTATGAATGGTAACCATAACAACTCTACCCGCCAAATCAACGATAATGACTCGTTGTAGGGAACGCCACTTCTCTTTTATTTGTGTCAAAGAGTTCTTTATCCCCACCCCATCATTATTTCCTACGGAACTGGTCACCTCAGTGGCATTTATCCCTGACTTATTTTATGGCACAATTGTGTGCACTCTTTCTCTACTTCGATTACTGATCACATTTTGTCCTGCACCTTGCCATGGTACATGTGCACAATCTTTGTATCTGTTGTAACTAAGCTTCACGTAAGGGCACATCTGCACAGATGAAAGAAAGAAAGAGAAATCTCAAAATGCATAGCAGCACACCACAACAATCTTGGAAAAGGTTGCTGACTCTTGTTAGGACAAAATATAAAGAGGGGGAAAAAACAAGACTACAGGATGTGTAAATGTGTGACAGGTCAAAACATTGTGTGTGTGTGTGTGTGTGTGTGCGCGCGCGCGCACTTGCTTTTGTGTGTATGGGTGTGTTTCCACAGACATCAAATCCTCCATTGCCATTGTGGCATTTTGACCTCTATTTGTATGCATGTCTGTGGCTTTGACATTGTGTCCAACCATTATGGAACTCAGCATGTGTTGTTGTTTTCTACTAACATACAACACATTTACACTGACTGTGTGTGGGCTTGGGTACACACACACACACACACACACACACACACACACACCTCAGATGTGAACGAGTGTGGCACCCAGCTGGCACAGTGTGACGCCCACGCCGAGTGCATGAACCGATTCGGCACCTATGTGTGCCGCTGTCGCCCCGGATACCTGGACAAGTCCCTCTCCGGACCTGGAGGAACCATTTGTATAGATCTCGCCACCACCGGTAAGTGCTAAACTCATCTGAATGATCTACTTCTTATTTATTTATTTATTTTATATTAATTATTCTTATTTTATTTTATTTATTGTCATAGGAGATAAGTTAGAAGCAACTGGACATCTTTTTATAGCTTGAAAGCTCCATTAAGAAGTCCATTTGCATACAACTTAGCTCCTTTGACTACCATGACCTGGATGAATGAGAATATACACAGTTATTTTATTTATCATTCTTTCTCCTTGGACTGAGCTTTGCTAACAGCAATTATCACCAACTTTTTGTGTGGCAATAAAGCATTATCTAGCTGTCTATCTTGAGATTTGAAAGCAATTAATAATATTCGCCAGCAGAGGGCACCAGGTGACAGATATTCACTACACAAACTGATGGCCCATGTTTTCAGGTCTGTCTACAGGTGGTCTTTACCTCAGTGTAATAGGCATGTTTCTCTTTTCTTTCTCTGTTTTTTTTTCAATGCTTGTTTTTCTTTGTGGTGTTATCCTTCTGTAGAACTCGTATGCCATACTGCAGTTATAGCAATGAAGTGTCATACTATGAACATCATTATGATGGTATTATGTTAAGAAAACCTAGGGTATGTTCCAAGTTTGTTGTGCACTGACAACTTGGACAAATGAACTCTGGTTAAGTGACAAACCTCTTAATAAAAAAAGCCCTACAGCTCTGCCCAAACAAGGTATTGGGGAACAGTCTCCGTGGTCTACACAACAATTATTGGAGTATTAACATTTCAGGGTTGACAAATTGGGAGTTGATTGTAACTCCCAAAGTTCAATTTTAACCCTTTCAGATTTAAGTGGTGTCCAGAGTTGGGGTTATTTCACATTTTGAAAGTGTTGATTTAACTCTGAAGAATGCAGAGCTATATAAACCCTCAAAAGTGTTAAAAATCAACTCTGTGGACGTTTATTCAACTCTGGTCTTTTTGCTGTGCAAACAAGGTATTGGAGAACATCTCTGGGCATCTAATGCTAAACTTAAAGCACCATCTCTGGTCTTTTTTCTGTGTAATGCTATAGGTTTTGAAAGTTTAACTCTGAAGAGTGTAGAGCTACAGGATATAAACCCTCAAAAGTGTTAAAATCAACTCTATGGGAGTTAATTCAACACTGTTTTTGCTGTGCAAACAAGGTATTGGAGAACATCTCCACTCCAATGCTTCACTAAGCACCATCTCCTCTGCGGCAGGTTGTGCCTGGTCCTCCCCCACCCTCCTTAAAGGGGTCTACTGCGTCTGCTTCCTGCTCAGCTTCCTCATCGCTGTGCTGCTGTTCTCCCTTGTCGCCATGTACCGGCGCCACCACCAGGGGGCGTTCATGCTCCACTGCCAGAGCCGCTGCCCCAGCCACGTGAGCGTCCTAGGTGCAGTGACGTCTCCACCCGGCTCCTGCGATAACGACGGCGATGCTTCCGGAAGGAAAAGTGGCTGTCTGAGCCTGAACCGACCTTTGCCCCCTCCGCCCCCGCCACCCGTGAGCAGGCGCCCCAAGGACGGCGGGGGCGGGAGTAGGGGCGGAAAGGCCCCGGACCCCTCGCTGCTGCACTTCGGGCCCCTGACTCGCACTGAGGAGTCGGGGGAGAACGGGCCGTCGGAGACCGGGCCGAACAGCTGCACCGTGTGATTCTGATGTCCATCCATTCCACCCACACACACTATCCTACCCAATCCTTTAAAGGCTGGACTGGACCTCTGTAGTTTAATGTGTCATGTCCCTGGATCATCAGTTATTATATTATGTCTTATGTTGGAATTTGTTGATGCGCATAATTCCATGTTGTATTTTGATGTTAAACTATTTTTTTATGTTTGGACAAGGTAAAAGTAAAGTGTCTTCACTGCTTTACTGCTGTCATTTTGGTGTAGTTTGGTTTTGGTTTGGTTATTTTTGACCCTGAAAGGGCTGTGATTGTATCTGATGATCTGATATTATTAAATATGGACTACGGTTTCAGGGAGGATTTGGGTGATGAACTAAAAACGGTCTGTCAAGTAAAGGTGACAAATAAATGTTTGCTATCCTAATTATGTAGTTTTGTGTTCTGTGTTAGTAATTTGTGTGTATGTGCATATCGTAAGACATGAATACCAAAATGAACAAACAACAAAGCCCTCTGAAATAATTATATTTTAGTACTAATATTTAGTTATGGGCAGTAGGGAAGTTCATCACATTGTTTTGTGAAGTAAAAGTAACATTTTAATGGACATTGGGAAAATCACTCATATTTTCCCATCTGTTTTCTGCAGAAGTGTTATCTCTCCGTAAAGTAAATGGAAAGCCATGACCTTATTTGGCCCTGGATGAGTACTAAACTTTTTGTATAAAATGGCTTGTGTGTGTGTGTACGTTTGAGAGAGAGCAAGCAAGAAAGAGAAAGTATACATGTACAAATATGGGCAATAACTATATATTTGGCCCTGGATGACAAACTTTGCATGAAATGATTTGCATGTGTGAGAGAGATGGTGAATGAGGGAGAGCGAGAGAGTGTGTACATGTACAAACCATATATTTGTTCCCGCGTATACGTATATGTGTTGGTGTGTGTGCGCTTGCTCTTTTATATATGTGGGGTGTGCATGCTAGCTGTTATATATATATATGTGTGTGTGTATATTTGTGTGGGGTGTGTATGCTACCTTTCATGTATGTGTGGGGGTGTGTATATGTGTGGGGTTGTGTGTGCTAGCTGTTACATATGTGTGGAGGTGTGTATGCTAACTCTTATATATGTGTGTGTGGGTGGGGTGCATACTAGCTGTTATATGTGTGGGGGTGTGTATATGTGTGTGTGTGTGTGTGTGTATATATGTGGGGTTTGTATGCTAGCTGTTTTATATGTGTGGGGGTGTGTATGCTAGCTGTTATATATTTGTGGGGGTGTATATATGTGTGTGTGCATATGTGTGGGGTGTGTATGCTAGCTGCTATATATTTGTGGGGGTGTATATATGTGTGTGTGCATATATGTGGGGTGTGTATGCTAGCTGCTATATATTTGTGGGGGTGTATATATGTGTGTGTGCATATATGTGGGGTGTGTATGCTAGCTCTTATATATTTGTGGGGGTGTATATATGTGTGTGTGCATATATGTGGGGTGTGTATGCTAGCTGCTATATATTTGTGGGGGTGTATATATGTGTGTGTGCATATATGTGGGGTGTGTATGCTAGCTCTTATATATTTGTGGGGGTGTATATATGTGTGTGTGCATATATGTGGGGTGTGTATGCTAGCTGCTATATATTTGTGGGGGTGTATATATGTGTGTGTGCATATGTGTGGGGTGTGTATGCTAGCTGTTATATATTTGTGGGGGTGTGTATATGTGTGTGTGCGCATATGTGTGGGGTGTGTATGCTAGCTCTTAACCTGGTCCCCTCTGGCGTTTGGTGTACTTCCTGTTTACCTCCTGCCGTGAGGTGTCATATTTCAGCTCTGTTTGCCAGGCCTCCTCTCATCCCCAGATAAGATAGCTTCTGCATTGTACGGGTGTCAGTGGCGCTGTTAGCGAGCGTCAGGACCCTTCTTAGATTGAGGTGCAAGCTGAACTGAAGCCATTTGCATAATGTCAGACCGTGAATGCATTCACTAGACTGCAGTCAGTCAAAGGTGTTTTCCACCACAGGTATTGCCAGTGAATAGTCTTCAGATGTGTGTGCAAGTGTGTGTGTGTGTGTGTGTGTGTGCATGCGTGTGTGTGTTTTTGTGTGTATGTGTGTATGTGAGTGTGTGTGTATGTGAATGTGTGTGTGTGTGTGGCACCATGGCGAGGGTTAATGCATTTTCTCCATTATGCAGACGTCCACAGAAATGAAATGCCACTTGATCCGGGTGCCACCGAAACAGACTCTCGAAGCCTTTTTAAATTTTCTGGCAAACACACACACACACTGACACCGACACACACACACACACACACACACAGACACGCTTTCTCTAAAACGAGCTAACAGAAGAACGAGAAATGGCAGAAGGACCCGTGTGCCCTCTTTCTTTGGCTGAGAAGAATAGAAAGAGTTTTTAACATTTCTGGCGGGAGGGAGGGAGGGAGGAAAAAATGAATTAAAAAAGGGAGCCGATCGGCGAGGGAGAAATGTAACACATACACACACACACACACACACACACACATATACACAGAATGGGGCATTGTGTCAAAGGGGGCTGATGAAACTCAATAGCCCTCTGCAGCTTATCCTCCAACTCAAACACAGCAATGTTAATCCCCCTGTTTCCGTGTGTGCATGTCTGTGTGACTACGTGTGCGCGTGTGTGTGTGTGTGTGTGTATGTGTGTGTGTGTGTATCCATAACTATGGCTCCATGTGTGTGTGTGTCTCTCGGTGGGTTTATGTGTGTCTGTGTGACTACGTCTGTATGTGCATGTGTGTGTGTGTCTACAAGTATGGCTACATGTGTGTGTGTCTCTCGCTGGGTCTATGTGTGTCTGTGGCTTTGTGTGTTTCTATGTGTGTGTACGTGTGCCTGTGTGGGTGTATGTGTGTGTGACCATGCTTGTGTATATATATGTGTGTGTCTGTGTGTGTACATGTCTATATGTACATGCCTGTGCATATTGTGTGTGTGTGTGTATGTACATGCCTGTGCATATTGTGCGTATGCGTGGCTGTGTGTGTGTGTGTACGCACATGCCTGTACATATTGTGTGTATGTGTGGCTGTGTGTGTGAATGTACATGCCTGTGCATATTGCGTATGCGTAGCTGTGTGTGTGTGTGTGTGTGTGTGTGTACATGTGCATATTGTGTGTATGCGTGTGTGTGTGTGTATACGCACATGCCTGTGCATATTGTGTGTATGTATGGCTGTGTGTGTGAATGTACATGCCGTTGCATATTGCGTATGCGTAGCTGTGTGTGTGTGTGTACATGTGCATATTGTGTGTATGCGTGTGTGTGTGTGTATGTACATGTCTGTGCATATTGCGTATGCGTAGCTGTGTGTGTGTGTGTGTGTGTACATGTCTGTACATATTGTGTGTGTGTATGCGTGGCTGTGTGTGTGTGTATGTACATGCCTGTGCATTGTGTGTGTATGCGTGGCTGGAGAGCTGGGCTCTGCAGTCCTCCTGTGTGTGGGTCGGGGCCATTCACTCCACTGGCATGGTGGCAAAGACCCAGAACCATGCATTCATGCTCGCTACTTGTGTCTGCAGACTTGATACTCTTGAATGTGTGCGTTTGTGTGTGTGTGTGTGTGCAAAACCCTGATTGTGTGAGTGTATGCATTTGTGTGTGTGTGTGTGTGTGTGTGCATGTGTGCATCAGTGTGTGTGTCCGTATGTATGCATGAGTTTGTGTTAGTAGACTCCTGCTTGGGTGTTTTCTCTGTGTGTATGTGTGCACAGCCCTAATTGTTTATGTGTGCGTGTGTATGTGTACATGTGTGTGTGTATGCGTACTTGTGCATGTGTGTGTATGTGTACGTGTGTGTACATGCAAGAGACTGGTGTTTGAAGTCTATACATTCCTGCCTGTATGTGTGAATGTAACTTCACATATAGCTATAGTTGTATCATTTTCTTTATGTATAAAATGTATGTGTGTTGTGTATGTGACAGAGAGAGAGAGAGGGAGTAAGTGTGTGTGCATGTGTGTGTCAAAGTGAGAGCGAGTATGTGTGTGTGTGTTGCTATAGACCTCAGTCTTCATGTTGTGTCCTCTTCTGCCAGACATGCTGATTAAATGAACCAGTTGCATTACAAAACAATTACAAAACAAAACAAACCATTTTTTTTCTACTCCTCACACACACACCCACACACACACACACACACACACACATTTTATTTCTTAGCAAATCCTCTGTGCTCTCTAACTTCAAAGACACCAAAAGATCAAATATATGCACACATCTACTAATTATTATCAGGCAAGACAGGTTCTCTTTCTTAGGTTTTTAACAAAGGCTATGTAAAGACACTCTAAGCCTTTGTGGGGGTGTTATCATAAATTAAATCATTATTGTATGGATTAGATTTCCCATTATATACCTATCAGAGTGATCAGTGGCTTAGATGTTCCACTTGACATGACATGGTGTCATATAAAAGATATATGTAGAGATATAAAAATGAGATATGCGCTAGATTATACCTACTGTAAAAAATGTAAACTCTCATTCATCCTAGGTTAAATAGATCCATGTTCCCCTAACATCTGAATATGTACAGTCCTGCCAGATCTTGAGAGAATAGTCTACATAATACAGACTTTTGACTTGTTTTGTTTTTTCCTCAATTAATGACACCAGCCTTGTTAATTTTGTGGAATATAACTTGCTTATGCAAATGTATACTTTTTTTGTTGTTTCATTCTTATTAGTTTATGTTATGCTTACTGTTATTGCTCATATGTGTACGAATGGGGGTTTCGCAATAATGCACACTGTTGTCCAATAGAACACAATGAATTAAATCCAATATACAAAAGCTTGTAGCTCTATAGGTTCCTACAAGTGCAAGTGTATATATGATCTGGATGCTTCCTGTACACTATAGCTACTATATCTGTGGACTATATACATTATACCATATACTACAGATACTATATCTGCAAACTAGATTATCTCTAGGAGTCAAAGCTAACCTGCTGAAGTGGAATCAACCTTCTTCATTTAGCTGTTGGCCTAGGGCTTGCTAAGTAGCTGTTAAACAAATTCCCATATGGACAGATTCCCATATCTGCCTTTTGATACTGTTACTCTTACATACACACGCGCGCGCACGCACGCACGCACGCACGCACGCGCGCAC
>CM050198.1:9957261-9959761 GCA_027475355.1 Coilia nasus
CTACGTTTATACATGTTTATGTTGTTGCTTTTTTTCTTCCTCTTCCTCTTCTCCCCCTCCTTTTCTTCTTCTTCTTCTCTTCCTCTCTCTTCCTCTGTTCACTCCATCCCCCCTTTTCTGCTCTCCTCGTCATTCACCGCTCCCCCGCTGTCCTCCTGCCACCTTCTTGACCTCCACCTGTCCTTCTCCTCCTCCTCTCCTCTCCAGCTCTCCTCCTCTCCTCCTCTTTTCCCTTCATCTGCATCTTTCCCTCCATCAGTCTCCTCTTCCGTTATGCCCCCCTCTCTTCTCACGCTTTTTTTCTTTTTTCCCTTGTAGTGGTGAAATTAGATGGATGAAAAATTTGATATTGGTATTATGATTATGAGTATTATGATTATAATGATTATTATGATTATTATTATTATTATTATTATTATTATTATTATTATTATTATTGTAGTTATTATTATTATTGTTATTGTTATTATTATTGTTATTATTATTATTGTCTGACTGAACTAATAAGTGATTATTTGACTTTAGTTTTACGTTCATCTTTTGTTTGTGGACATTTTCGTCTCCATTTCATTTTCCTTCTCTGTATTACATGAATTGTCAGTGACAACTCCAGACCTTTTTTATTTTATTTTACATCACCTTTATTTTATTTCGTGAAATCTCCCATGTTCATTTTCAAATCTTTGTGAGGTAATAATGACCTGATTTTCAACAGTTTTTAGATCTATACGTGCCTTTTTGAGTCATGTTGCTAACAGACAGACATACAGACAGATAAACGCAGGCAAAAAACCCAGTAGATTGAGTATTTGCTGTCTCTTTTTTTCACCACCTAGAACTTGACATTCAGATTAATTCACTTTATTTGCAGTTTGGGTTTGTCTTGAAGCCAAAGCACTTCCTACTTGTTTGCAGATGTGCCTTTTATCAGCCAAAGATGTTTTTGTTTTGCTGAATCACCAAATTGCCAGACAACTGCCGCCCCTTTTACAAACACACACACACACACACACTCACACACACGCACACACACCTACCTCACGTTGTTGCGGGGCAGAGTGGCTCAGACAGGGACATGCGGGTCATGTGACCAAAGGCATGTTTAGCAGCGAGAGGGGGGGGGGGGGGGGTGGAGGGGGAGATGCTGACCACTGCGTTTCCTAAAGGGGATGAGTTTTTGGGATAATCCCATAGATTTTTATTAACCTGGTGAAGTGTGTGTGTGCGTGTGTGTGTGTGCATGTGTGTGTGCGCATATGTGTGCCTGGGTGTTTGAGTGTGCATGTGCATTAGTTTGTGTGTGTGTGTCTGTCTGTATGTTTGTGTGTGTGTGTGTGTGTGTGTGTGTGTGTGTGTGTGTGTGTGTGTATGTGTGTGTGTGTCTAAGAGAAGGGTCTGCTCATTCTCATTTCTCCAGATACATGTGAAAAAGGCCTCAGCAATTTACTATCAGGTCACTGTGTGTGGGGAGAGTGGTTTGGAGAGCTAGACTCAGATAGGAAAAGAGAGAGAGCGAGAGAGAGAGAGAGAGGGAGGGAGAGAGAGAGATAGAATAGCAAAGAAAGAGAGAGAGAGACAGAGAGAGAGAGAGAGAGAGAGAGAGAGATGGAATGGCAAAAAAAGGGAGATAGATGGAGAGAGAGAGGGAGAGGAAGGGAGAGAGAGAGAGACAGAGAGAGAGGGAGGGAGAGAGAGATGGAATAGCACAGAAAGAGAGATAGATGGAGAGAGAGAGACAGGGAGAGAGGGAGAGGAAGGGAGAGAGAGAGAGATGGAATAGCAAAGAAAGGGAGATAGATAGACAGAGAGAGATAGATGGAATAGCAAAGAAAGAGAGAGAGAGAGACAGAGAGAGAGAGGGAGAGAGATGGAATAGCAAAGAAAGAGAGAGAGAGGGAGAGGAGGGGAGAGGGAGTCTGGTTGGTATATTAACTTCCAACTGTCTGTCTCTCTCATGCCATCAATCCATCCTGACCTCCCTGCTAACACCACATCATTTCCAGATCCATCGCTCCCATCCGCTCACACTCCCACTGATAACAGGATACAGCAAACCCCATCACCACCACCCCACCACCCCAGTGAACTGTCAATCAAACAGCCATGCTGTACAGACCACCTCCAACAATCCCACGATGCACTTCCCATTCAGCATCTACAGTGCACAGTGACTCGCTGCCTATCTAATTCACAGTAATGCAGACATGAGCTGGTTATTGTTATGATCATCAATATGGTGGGGGTGGCCCTGCCTCCTTCATGGTCAGTCTGTGCTTCAGAGAGCCCCCCCCCCCAACACACACACACACATGTATTAGTGCAGAGGACTGATAATGGAGGTGATCAATAAGGGAAGATATGAGACTCCATGGGGGAGGCAGGTGGCAGATGGGTTGGGGGGGGGGGGCTGGGTGGAAGGGTCAGGATGGTTGGGAGTTGTGTGTGTGGGTGTGGTGGGTTGGCGGGTGGATTAGTGTGTGTGTGTGTTTATGCATGTTTG
>CM050198.1:9964761-9972261 GCA_027475355.1 Coilia nasus
AAACACCACACACATCTCCCTTACTCCGCTCACCAGCTGTAACATCATCATCATCATCATCATCATCATCATGTACACCACACACATCTCCCTTACTCCGCTCACCAGCTGTAACATCATCATCACCATCATCATCATCATCATCACGTACACCACACACATCTCCCTTACTCCGCTCACCAGCTGTAACATCATCATCATCACCATCATCATCATCATCATCATCACGTACACCACACACATCTCCCTTAGTCCGCTCACCAGCTGCAACATCATCATCATCACCATCATCATCATCATCATCATCATCATCACAAACACCACACACATCTCCCTTACTCCGCTCACCAGCTGTAACATCATCATCATCATCATCATCATCATCATCATCATCACGTACACCACACACATCTCCCTTACTCCGCTCACCAGCTGCAACATCATCATCATCATCATCATCATCATCACAAACACCACACACATCTCCCTTACTCCGCTCACCAGCTGTAACATCATCATCATCATCATCATTATCATCATCATGTACACCACACACCAGCTGTAACATCACCACCACCATTACCATCACTGGCATCATCATCAACAGCAGCATCTTCATCATTGTCATCACCGTCTTCATCCGTTCTGTTTACTGTTGAGGTGGTGAAAACCCAGACAGCTCTGCCACTAGGAAATGCACACACACTGAGACACACACACACCGAGACACACACACAGAGACACACACACCGAGAGACACACACAGAGACACACACACCGAGAGACACAGACACACACACAGACACACACACAGGTAGGTGGAGGTACACAGACACACACACCCACACACACACACACACACATAGAAACAAACAGATACAAACACACACACATTTATACAAACAAACACAAAGAAGTAAGCAACAGAAATACCAATGGCCTTCTAATTGAATCCAGGCCCCTCATGCACCCTCCCATGTCACACATCCTCAGGTTACAGATTGGCAGAGTGGAGACAGCGATGTGTGCGTGTGCGTTCATGTGTGTTTGTATCCATTGTGTGTGTGTGTGATGTTATGTGATGTGATTCGGGGTGGTGGTGTGTATGTGTGTATTAGTTGTGTGTGTCTTTGTGTGCGCGTGTGTGTGTTTGTATTCGTTATGTGTGTATGTGTGTTTGTGTGTGTGTGATGTGATTGGAAATGGTGGTGTGTATGTGTGTGTGGTGGTCTGTGTGTTTGTTGTGTGTGTACGTGTGTGTGTGATGTGATGTGATTGGGGGGTGGTGTTGTTTGGTGTTTTGAACCGCCTCTGTCTATATCCGTCTGGCAATTATTTTTGTGTTGTGTTTTGTTTGGGTCTCCTCTAATCCCCTGCGTGGCCCCGTCCGTCTGCTGCTCCTGGTGCGGCTGTTTGCTTAGCTCCATTACCGCGTGCCGCGCTGAGCAAAAGCCAGCGTCTTTTTTAAAGAGGAAAAAGGATGGATGGCGGAGAAGAGGAGAGGAGAGAAGAGGAGGGAATGGTGGGGGGGGGGGTTGGGTTGTGTGTGTGGAGGGGTGAGGAGGTGGTGGTGGAGGTGTTTTGGGGGGAAGGGTTGTGGGGGGGTGGTTGGTTGTGTGTGTGGAGGGGTGAGGAGGTAGGAAGTGGAGGTGTTTGGAGGGGGGGTTGGTTGAGCGGTGAGGGAGAGGAGAGGAGGGAGAGGGAAGGTGGGGGGAGTCGTGAGGAGGTGGTGGTGGTGGTGTTTTGGGGGGAGAGTTGTGGGGGGGGGTAGGTTGAGCAGTGCGGTAGAAGAGAGGAGAGGGGGTGGGGGGGAATTTGTGTGTGTGGAGGGGTGAGGCGGTAGGTGGTGGAGGTGTTTTGGGGGGGGGGGGGGGGTTGGTGCAGGAGAGGAGAGAAGAGAGTGGGGGGGGGGATTTGTGTGTGTGGAGGGGTGAGGCGGTAGGTGGTGGAGGTGTTTTGGGGGGGGGGGGGTGGCACGAACAGGAAGCGGGTCCGCTGGGAAAAGAAGGGATTATATGAACGCGTAGAGGAAAACAGAATAATCTCTGATTGCTTAGCCAACAATGAGGCGAGCCGGGGGACAGGAAATGAGGCGAAGGGAGAGGCAGAAAAAAAGAAAGACAAAAAAGAAAGAGAGAAAGAAAGAAAGAGAACGACAGAAAATACACCACCGTAAACGCCAGCCGCGATAGACAAAAAAAAGAAGCGAAATGAGTAGGCAGCAAATATAGGGTGCAAAGCCACGCGTCGGCGTGAGAAGTTATACTGGCAAAGACGGCAAAAGTGCTTTTAATGTGGCATGCAGTTTAGTCGAGACCCGCGAGAGGCATTTGCATATAAACAGCCGACCATATAGACTGATAAAAAAATGAATGCCTTTCGCAGGGGGTGGCAAAAAGTCTTATTCACATGGGAACGACGACTCGATTATAATTAGTCTAATCATTAGATATTTACCAGACACTGGGAAAGTTCTTTTCAGAATGAAATATTTTGCGGGGAGAAAACTATTATTGACTCCCTTAGTGTAATTTACTGTTCAAAAAATGTTATTCTGGATAACGGCATACATTATAAATGCATAGATATAAATGCAAATGTGTTCGCTTATAACCTAGGCTCGCCCTATAATGTACATTGGTGAGGCCTGGTCACTGCTTCTCTAAGAAGAAATGTTTAAACTAAGAACTGCGAGTCGCATTGTAAACACATAAGGTGATGTGCAGATATGCGTGTGGGTGCGTGTATGAATCAAAAACTATAAAAAACTAAAAACTGTACTTTAATATGTACAATGACATGAGCCTTTGTACATGTATAGAACCATAAGCCATGAATAACATTGTAAAAGGAGGGTTGCAGGTTCAAATCCCGTACCAGTAGGAAGCATGTGGATGGAGGAGTAAATACCAAATTAGATTAGATTAGATTCAACTTTATTGTCTTTACACATGTATAAATACAGGTAACAAAATATCGTTTAGCATCTAATCATAAGTGCAAGAGCAGCAAGTGTGATATGTACAGTATATACAATATAGACAGTAGTGAATTATGTACAATAAGTAGGGCAATATGAACATGTGGGAGTACTTTATTGTTAATCTTTGTGGGGGATATAAACAGATGTGCTATAAACAAGTATACAGTAGAGCTATTAATATATATGATGGGCTATGGACAAGTATACAGTTGTGCTATAAATATATAAGTTAGTAAATATGATATGTATTAACAATATGTACAAGATATATACCGGATGAACTATAACACAGAGATATACCAGATGAACTATAACACAGAGATATACAGGAGATATACAGTATTGACAATATACATTTTTGTTTTGGGGAGGAGTGCCAATGGATGTGGGGATTGGGTAAAGTTCACTGACATTGGGAGAGATGGAGAGGTGAAGAGGGACGGGGCGTGGTGGTAGTGGTGTCATGGTAGGGGGAGAGAGTGGTGGCGTAGTAGGGGGACATGGAGGTTCAGCGGGTGGTAGAGTTCAGGGGGTGTGAGTGGTGGCATGGAGGGGGGGGCATGGTAGGGGGCGAGAGTGGGGTGAGAGCATCCTGACCAACCGCACCACAGCGCGGCATGGGAGCTGCGTAGTGGCGTAGTGGGAGGACATGGAGGTTCAGCGGGGGGTAGAGTTCAGCAGGGAAACAGCTGTAGGAAAGAAACTGTTCCTAAACCTTGCTCTCCTGCACCCTCATCCATGGCTGAAGTTCCCTTGAGCCAGACATCTAACCCCACATTGCTCCAGGGACTGTACCCTGTAAAATAACTAAGGATAAGAGCATCAGCTAAGTGTAATGTAATGTAAAATGTAAGGTTACATGTGTCTATCTGTGTTTATGACATTGCATTATTACGCCATGCAAGAGCCCGCATAAACGGGGCACTGCGTCGTTGTGACATTGCATTATTGCGTCACGCAAGAGCCCACGTTAACGGGGCATTGCGTCATTCCTTTATTGTCTTCGTCCGCTCCGGTGCCACTAGACTGCAAGAAATGTTGTCTTGTGGTGACCTTGCCAAACTATAAAGCACTTTGAGCTGCATCTTGTATGTATGAATTGTGCTATACAAGTACAGATTATTATTATTACTATTATTATTATTATTATTATTATTATTATTATTATTATTATTATTATTATTATTATTATGTAAACTATAAATTAGGAATCACACTCTTAGGCTTAAAGGGGTACTTAAAGGGCATGTTCTTAATGTTCTTAAGCTGTTTATGGATGATCACCAGTCCAAACCTCGTAATAGTAGCAGAACCACATAAATCGAATGAGTTTTCAGTCACTCAAGTCCCTCAGTCACTCAAGTCCCTCAGTCACTCGAGTCCCTCAGTCACTCAAGTCCCTCAGTCACTCAAGTCCTGTCCAAAATCATTGAAGTAGCAAATCACAAAAAAAACCACTGTGGGGTTCAAAATAACATTGTACTTCTGTGGTATGGTATGTAGGAGAGGAGGTATTTTTGAGTACCTGTAGCTCTTTAGGAGGGAATGTGATGGGAACACCAGCCTTGGTTTGTTATCCTCACTTCCTGTTTCGGGGCCAAGGTGACCAATGAGTGCGAGATGTACCCAGTGTTCCACATTCAACTTTTATTACCCTTACGAGTGCATTATTTAGGCACTTACAG
The DNA here is from genome assembly GCA_027475355.1 of Coilia nasus. Lineage (NCBI taxonomy): Eukaryota > Metazoa > Chordata > Actinopteri > Clupeiformes > Engraulidae > Coilia > Coilia nasus. Next base: position 9,969,430 of record CM050198.1, read on the forward strand.
TACACTGCATGTTGCAGTGTTTGTGTGTGTGTCTCTCTGCCTGTGTGTGTGTGTGTGTGTGTGTGTGTGTGTGTGTGGATGGTTAAGCACAAGTGAGCATGATCCTTCACTTCCTTATTCAAAGGGCAGGTCTGTCCCCCTCCATACACACTCTGTAATATTACGTACTTCCACTGTACATAACTAACAGTAACCCTATGGTACAGTGTAAGTGCATAATGTTACATATAGTTGCAGACTTTGTTACGTTCTACTTCATGATGTAGATATACTGTAACAGGGACCGTGAAATAAAGTGTAACCTTGTCCTCTTTCTTTGAGATGCAACCTCACTCTTTAATTTTTTTTAAAAAATCTGCCATCTCCAAGAACCAGCTCCAACCAGCTGTTCTCTCTCTCTCTCTCTCGCTCTCTTTCTCTCTCATTCATTCATTCACTGGCCCACTCTTTCTGTCTGTCTGTTTCTCTCTCTCTCTCGCTCTATTTTGCGATTTCTGTTTCTGCTATTTACTCACTTATCCTCTCTCTGCTCTCGCTCTGCTCTCTCTCTCTCTCTCTCTCTCTCTCTCTCTCTCTCTCTCTCTCTCTCTCTCTCTCTCTCTCCTCCCCTCCCCTTGTCTTTCTCTCTTCTTCTCTATTTTGCCATCTGAGATGACCTTTGCACGAATAAAGTCGGAGAGGATTAAGGACTAGGCCTCCTCTGCAACAACGGGGCTGAGGGGTGTGTGTGTGTGTGTGTGTGTGTGTGTGTGTGTATGAGAGAAGAGAGAAAGCATGCATAGTTCTGTGTGTGAGAGAGACAAAAAGAGAGAGAAAGCATGTGTGTGTGTGTGTGTGTGTGGGGGTATGGCTGGTTGGTGTGTTAGTTGTGTGTGTGTGTTTGTGTATGTGTATGTGTGTGTTGAGGGGGTTGTATGTGTGTGTGTGTGTGTGTGTGTTGGGGGGGTTGTATGTGTGTGTGTGTGTTGGGGGGGTTGCAATGGTGTCTAAGGGGTGTATGATGTGTGTGTGTGTGTGTGTGTGTGTGTGTGTGTGTGTGTGTGTGTGTGTGTGTGTGCAGGGCTAGGCGGGGTAGGAGGAACAGATGTGCTCTTTGTGGGATGTGGCTGCAGTGTAGATGCCCTCTCTGCCTCCTAAAGACTGGGGGATACAAACGCCTGTAGGTGCAGGTCACACACACACACACACACACACACACACACACACACACACAATGTGACACATACACACACACAAAAGCACACACACAATATCCACCACACCACGTGAAACACACACACACACACACACACACACACACACACTTACACACACACACACACACACACTTAGACACACACACACACACACACACACACACAATGTCCACCCCACCCCCTGTAACACACACACACTTACACACACACTAACATGCACAGACACGCTGTCTCTTTCTCTCCCTCTCTCCCTCTCTCTCTCTCTCTCTCTCTCTCTCTCTCTCTCTTTCACATGCACACACACCTCAGAATGAGAAAAACACAGAAAAAGAGTGTTAGGGAGACATTTACATGTGAAATGAAGTGCACGGCTGTCCAATGAAAAGACTGCCAAGTGAGCGGTTGACTGCGCCAACACTTATTTTTGTGTGTGTGTGTGTGTGTGTGTGTGTGTGTGTGTGTGTGTGTGTGTGTGTGTGTGTATGGGCTATGAGTGAGAATGTTTTTTTGAATCAATGTTAAAGTAACAACAAGAGTGTGTGAATTCAAAATTGATGTTGCAGTATTTGTGCTTGGTTGAGGGTGTGTATGGGAGACACTATGAGTGTGATGTCATCGTTTATTATTCTATTCTATTCTATTCTATTCTATTCTATTCTATTCTATTCTACTCTATTCTAATATTCTATTATTCTATGCCTGAGCTGGCCCAGACCCGGGATTGACTCTAAGGCATGTTGTGTGTTGTGTGTGTGCTTAATTAAAAAAATAATTCACCCCAGTTGACATTTGCACTTATTGCTCTGTATATCTCCTGTGCACTCTCCTGTGATTATGTCCTCTATTGTAAGTCGCTTTGGATAAAAGCATCTGCCAAGTTTAATGTAATGTAGTGTAATTTCCTCAGCTCTGCATATGTGTGTTAGTGTGTTGTATTGTGCTGTGCTGTGTCCTGTCATCTGCGGCCTGTACTATGAAGCACGGTTAATCAACTGTGACTTAACTTGTGGTTAAACAGAAAATACGTGTTTAAAAGTAGGTGAGGTTAATTGGTACTACGAAGACATTGAAGGTGTTGGTTTGTTGAATCGGTGTTAACTTAAAGTAAAGTCTATTCGCGTTCAAATGAATGCAGCGCAAGTCACCGTTTTGAACCAAGGTGCTTACTTCTACTTACTTTATGGACAAAGAGCCGTAGTCTACAAGGTTTTTGGAAGTTCAAAGCCAAATCCAACATGGCAGCAGCCAATAAAGTCGAGTGAGCTTGTTGGCGGTGTATTGCTGACTGAGGAAGTACTACAGGTACTACTCGGAAAATTAGAATATCATGTAAAAGTTGTTTTATTCAGGCAATCCAACATAAAAGGTGAAACTAATACATTTTATAGATTCATTACATGCAAAGTGAGATATCTCAAGCTTTTTGTTGTTGTAATTTTGCTGATTATGATTTACAGCTTATTAAAACCTCAAACCCAAAAACTCAGAAAATGAGAATACTGTGAAAATCGTCAGTATTGTAGGCTCACACCTGAAATGCATGCACTTTTTCAGGATATTCTATTTTTCCGAGTAGTACCTGTAAATTAACCTTTACTGTCATATGTATGGCAATATGTGTGCTACGGGTAATAAT
>CM050198.1:9977261-9994761 GCA_027475355.1 Coilia nasus
GTGAACAGCACTCCTGAATGCACTTTGTGGCCCTCCATGGGCTATAACCGCACTATGCAAGTTTGCAGAAGTGGATCACTGATCTGTAGTTCGAATGAGACATAAGAAAGACAATTCCACTTCCAACCTGTGGGACATCGAAGATAGACAGCAATTAAGTGGGATAGAGCGATGGGGTAGGATTGAGAAATGACCCATGCGGGATTTGAACCTGTAGAGAAGGTTCTCAGAAAGGATCCCCCATTAATACCGAAAGACTTCTGAGGAAACTGAGGGAAAATATATGTTTTTTTCTCCATAAGTAAATGAAACCTCTGAGTTGGACAGTAAGTGTAAGTGAATCTCGCATTAATACCAAAAAAGTTATGTTGTCTCTCGATATTAAGTAAAACCTTTGGATGTTCCAGTGGATTAGATGTTAGATGTGTAATTCTCGAGACTGGGTTACGACATTTACCTGCGGTCTTTAGGTCGCCTCCATATTCTGTACAAATCTCTGATAGACAAACCATTTCAACATCCAGTCAGCGAATGTAGACAGTTTTTTACCATTGATCAGTCTGTTTTTCTCCACAGTCTGTCAATCAGGAATGGAAATTGCCAACAGCCAAATGTTGGTAAATTATGAACGTGGCTGGTAGATTTCAGACACAAAATAATTATTTTCTGCCCAGTGGCTGGTTACCAAATTTTACCATTTATTTGGCAGTGGCTGGTAATGGTTCACATTTCGTAAAGTTAAAGAGATACTATGCAACTTTGAGTGTTTTTTCTCAATGGAGCTCCCCCTAGTGTCTCCGTTCACTATGTGCATGTGTTTTGAACTTAACTGATTAACTAATGTCCACCAAGGTAAGTAAAGTCAGAATTTCTTTAGAATTTATTGTGATCCTGCTTCTCGAGGGTGCCAGGACACACACCCAGATATTGCAATTGTCCACAGACAGTGGGGGCGTTCAAGAAGTTTTCCACCGACTTATGAAGATTATTAATTAACTTGGAAAAAGTTGCACAGTGTTGCTTTACGGTGTTTCTTTTTCACCTGTACTGAGTAAGTTAAATGCATTTAAGTGGCTCAAGGGGCTATATCATGGTTCACCTTTCAGTGTCCCCCTATATTATTTTTTTTTTCACTAATAATTCATTATTTTTTAATTAATAATTAAATCACTGCTTTAATTTGCACCCCCTGCTGACTATTCGTGGCAGCCAGTCCAGCATATAACAGCTTTGCTCTGCTCTGCGACAGACAGTGGGGGCAGTTAAGAAAGTTTTCATTCGCCTGGTAATCACTCATTTAACCATCTACCGACGTATAAAGATGAAAAAGTTGCGTAGTGCTGCTTTAATTTCCACCCCGGCTGGCTATCCTTAGTTAGCCTGGTAAACCAGCCCCTCAAACTTCATTTCCGTTCCATTTTATTTTCTGTTCATTTCATTTTGAGGGCCTGCCTTTGCTGCGGTTGACATTTGTGTATTCTGACCAAGCGAATCTGCCCAATCAGCGAACAGAGAGTGTGTTTGTGAGCGATATTGACTTTGTGTGCTACATTTGAATTGTAGTGGCTAGATTGTATATGTGACGACCAGACGTTAGTGATTGGGTAAAGGCAGAGCCACGTGTTTTAAACTTCAGCAGAGTCCACACCTCCAGCAAGAGATCGTTTGTCAGTGCAGCAAGGCCAGACCCTTTGTATAAAATAAAGTATAACGGGCTGGTTTACCAGGCTAATCCTTAGTGGCCAGTCCAGCATATAACATTGCTAGCCTGGTAATGACTCATTTAACCATCTCCTAACATATGAAGATGATTAATTAACTTAACTTGCATAGTGCTGCTTTAATCTCAACCCCCACTGGCTGTCCTTAGTGGTCAGTCCAGCATATAATGCCAGCCTACTCTACTCTGCTCTGCTCTGCTCTGCTGTGCCATATTAACTTATCAGCCAAGCCAAGACAGTGGCCGTGTGCCACAAAGCAGCCTTAAGGAGACTTACGCGGGATTAATCGATAGAGTTAAGACCAACGGTTCCTCAAAACAGACCTCTCTCTTCCTGCCACCCCTTTGTCTGGTTTCACTGAAGGGGGAGCTTGAGTGGCACTCTCAAGATTTTGACCTCAGACACCGATAGTGGCTGAGCTGGTGATTGTTTGGTGCAGTTGGCAAGGTTAGTTAGCTTAGCTTATCATAGCTTCATCAGAAATCTCCCAGCACGCATAGTGTAGAAACAAACACACACACACAGTTGAAACAATGACATAAACAATCACATACTTACCAGCAGATAGAAAATAAGGGACGTTTTTGCAAAGCACATCTGTGTGTGTGTGTGTGTGTGTACATGTGTATGTCTGTGTGCAGATGTGTGTGCGCAGGGGTGTGTGTATAGGTGTGTGCGCGCAAATTTGTGTGTGTGTATGCACGCGTCTTCTATGATTAGCAAAGAACTTTTGAATTTTTGTATTTAAAATGTGTATAATTTTGTTTTTCCTCTGTTTTGAGGAACCTCTCTCTCTCTCGCTCTCTCTCTCTCCTCTTTATTGCATTTGTAACCCACCACCACCCACCACCACCACCTCCCCTCCCCACTCTCGTCCCTCCCCTCTCATCCCCCCGTCAATAAAACGAATGGCTTTAGCTCTTTAATTTGATAGTGTGGCGTAGCGGCGGCTGGCGCACTGATCCTGAAACACTACTTTGATGAGGTCAGCTAGCGCTGGGCATCCAGGCAGGCCAGCGGATCAGAGAGGGAGGGGAGGGTGAGAAGTGGGGGTTTTAGAGTGATTAAATACAGCTATCGAATGCGCCTCTTTTCCTGCCCCCCCCCCCCTTTTTTTTCCCTTTTCTTAAATGCCCCGTGTCCATCCAACCCCTCTTTGTTGTTGTTGTTATTGTTATCGTTGTTGTTGTTGGGTTAAGATCCATTGTTGTCGTGTGCTGGGTGCTCTTGTGCCGTTGTCTGGATGTCGGGTTTTGATATTTTGTTTAATTACTGATTGGTCGGGTTGTTTACCTTATTTGCTGAATGTCACTATGGCGATGCGAAGGCACTTTTGGATGACTTGTCCTCATACAGTCATTATAAACACACACGCATACACACACACACACACACACACACGTAGATTCTTGCCTGCACACACACACACACACACAAACACACACACACAGGCACATTCTGTAACCTTGAGATGCTGTCCTCTACACCAATGACATTGTGTGTTGTTAAGGTAGGACGTCTCGCCTTCCTCTTCCACACAGAGACCTCTTATGACTCCCTCCCTCCCTTGATCTCTCTCTCTCTCTTTTTCTCTCTCTCTCTCTCTCTCTCTCTGTCATACATTGAGTATCCAAGAGGACCAGAGAATAGACTCACCATTACCATGTATAAGAGAAATGTATTTAATGACTGCTCTGACGAATGTCGACACACGTGCCGATGAATTTAAATTCAGATGATGTCATGAAAATGTCTTTGGTCTCTGACATCATATAAATATTTATGTCTATCCCATATAGCGTAAATATGGTCTCTGACACACACCCAATCCCCTCCAGGGTGACCGGAATATGATGCAGTTACCCACTTTAATGCATAAACCTTCAATTAACCCTCTTTAGGTATTACTCACTGTTTCTCTCTCTCTCTTCTCTCTCTCTCTCTCTCTCTCTCTCTCTCTCTCTCTCTCTCTCTCTCTCTCTCTCTCTCGCTTGCTCTCTCTCTGTCTCACTCTCTCTGTCTTTCTCACTCTCAATCTCTGCCTGGCTTGTTATCTCTCTTTCCCTTCCTCACTATCCTCTCTCCTTGTATCTGTCTCTGTCCTTTTTCATGCATCTCTTTTCTTTCTGTTGGTCTGTCCGCTTTAGTTATAGCTCCTAGCTTACTAGTGAAAGACTGAAGTGGCATGGTGTTGAGGGAATTGGCCCTGTGCTATTTGTATGGCATCCTATTTGCGTAACAGGATGCAGTACTTACTTCCAGCCAATAGGGGGAAACAGCAAGCAGCTAAATACTAACTTTTGCCTCTGCCAAAGGTTTTACTAAAAGGTCAGAGTTATATGGAGACTGAAGCTGCATTTTGTCTCAAACATAACTGTTTATGACCAGATTCTAGCTTTTGCATATCAATAAGTGTGTGATTTGTAAGTGGGTATATGCAGGTGGTATTTGTTTACAGATGTTTTTATGTGTGTAAATGTGCAAAGGAAACAGTATGGGATTTGAGTATGTGAATGTCTGTTTTAAATATCTTAATAAATAATGAATATTTACTGCTTGGGTGTGTGTGAGCAAGTGCAAGCAAACACGTGCTTGTGTATGTATGGATGCGTATGCATATATGTATGTGTGCGCATGAGCGAGTGTGTGCATATATGTGGGTGGGTTTGTGTGGTTGCTCACGGTGTGTTTTTAAGTGTAACTGTGTGTGTGTGTGTGTGTGTGTGTACCATTCCTTTTGAAAGAGGAAATCAGGCCTGATCAGACGCTAGCGTGACGTAACAAGATTACACCACAGAATCCTCGCTTCCAGGGAAAACACACAATCTCTTTTTCTCTCTCTCCCTCTCCTTTTCTTTCTCTCCCTCTCTCTCTCCTTCCCTCTCCCTCTCTCTCTGTCACTACCTCTCTCTCTCCCTCTCTTTTTCCCTCTCTCCCTCTCTCTCTCCTCCATTGCACATGTGTGGATCTGAGGAAGACCCGTCCTGTAATCCCGTGCTTGATATAACTTCAAAGCGGGGCTAATTAATGATATGTTTGCCGTAATCCACGCCTGCACAGTGCAGATGACCTCTGACCTCTCATTAGGAAATGGCCATGTTCTCATTATGCAGGAAATTCCAGGGGTCTGTGTATGTGTGAATGTCTGTGTGTGTGTGTGTGTGTGTGTGTGTGTGTGTGTGTGTGTGTGTGTGTGTGTGTGTGTGTGTGTGTGTGTGTGTGTGTGTGTGTGTGTGTACATTTGGAGCTTCAGGGCAACAAAAGCTTTAGGTATTGCACGCCTGTGTGTGTGTGTTTGTGTGCGTGTGCGTGTATGTGTGTGTGTGTGTGTGTGTGTGTGTGTGTGTGTGTGTGTGTGTGTGTGTGTGTGTGTGTGTGTGTGTGTGTGTGTGTGAAGAAAGAGAGAGTAAAACTGATCCCACTTGTGGACCTGATAGAAGAGACGAATGAGCAAATCTCATGAAGTTAACACTAACTAAACTAGCCAAGCACTTCAACCTAGGCGGGCTAAATGCCTTGTGATGGCTTTGATGTGAGGTAACGCTCTCGCTCTTCCTCTCTTTCTGTCTCTCTGTCTCCCTCTCTCTCTCTCTCTCTCTCTCTGTTCATCTCTTTAGAGAAATGATCCAGTGTTCGGCCAAATCCCCAAGTCCCTTATCCGCATCCCTCTCGTTTTTCCTCTTCCCTTCCATCTCTTCCAAGCCTCTTCTCTACTTCGAATTTCATTTTTTTTAAGCTTCTCTCTCATTTCCTGGCATCGAAATGAGTCATAAGAAGTCTACATGTTAAGTGGTCCTAAGGAGTCTACATTTGTATTGATACTAGGAACTAGGAAGAAGTCTAAATGTTTATGTTTTCAGACGTTTAAATGTGTATAGGTCCTAAGAAAGTCAAAATGTCTATGGGTCTTAAGAAGTCTGAATGTTTATGTTTTCAGATGTTTAAATGTGTATAGGTCCTAAGAAAGTCACAATGTCTATGGGTCCTAAGTGTCTATGGGTCCTAAATGTCTATGGATCCTAAGAAAGTCAAAATGTCTATGGGTCTTAAGAAGTCTAAATGTTTATGTTTTCAGACATTTAAATGTGCATAGGTCCTAAGAAAGTCACAATGTCTATGGGTCTTAAGAAGTCTAAATGTTTATGTTTTCAGACGTTTAAATGTGTATAGGTCCTAAGAAAGTCAAAATGTCTATGGGTCCTAAGTGTCTATGGGTCCTAAATGTCTGTGGGTCCTAAGCAGTCTGTTTGATGGTGGATAATCCCCTCTTGTGGTCTTCTCCTGCATTCTTCGCCTAGGTGGCCCTCTTCACTCTCAGCGCTTACGTTATGAAAGGCCACCATGGCGGGGGCACTGTAATACTGTGAAATCTGATTGGTAACAAAGTTAACTTTGAGCCAATCAGAATTGACGATACTGATTTATTTTTTGTGCTTGCAAAAAAAACTAGAAAAACTGAGTGGGGAAAGTAACTACACAAATAAAACTATTTATTTTGTGCCAACTTATTAGGTGCTGAGTTTTGGTCATGGTCTTGACAGAGATGCAAAGTTAATTTAAATAGTTGTCTTTGTCATATTTATCATCTGATTAAGTCTTTTTATGACTTAATTATCATCATTTATCCTTATCATTTATAAGGATACATTGTTGATCGTCATTCATGTTCATTTTCCCTTTTAATTTGTGCATTATATTTCAAACACTGCATAACTTTTTGTTTTGCTTTTCAAAAAAGTATTTCTGTCCTTTCATATCAGAAACACTAATGCCTAATTAATGATCTCTAAACAAAACAGCAGCAGAGATTAAAACAGGAACTAGACTTTGATCAGTACCAGTACTCTACCTCATAATAACACACCTTTATTGTGAGACGTTAAAAAATATATAATATATTTTTTAACATCTCACAATAAAGGTGTGTTTTTTTTATTTATTTATATATTTATTTAAATTATTTATTTGATATCAGTTTTATATTTTCTGTAGGTAATGGGTAATAAAAGCATCCAAACTAAAGTAAAATTCATTTGATATGTGGTATAAAAATTGTTATTAGTAGACATTGCAAAGTACTCTACACTGAATTAAAACATCTTTAATGTGTGATTTAGATTTATGTAATGAAATATATTTTGGCAAAATGATTGTGATGTGAAAGGAGTGGCTCGGTATGTGTCTTTCCCTCACATTCCTCTGGCTCGGCCCAGGAGACTGTGTGTGTGTGTGTGTGTGTGTGTGTGTGTGTGTGTGTGTGTGTGTGTGTGTGTGTGTGTGTGAGCCCAGGAGACAGAATGAGTGGTGACACATGAAACAGAGGGGGATTGTGGGAACGTGGGAGGAGAGGAGGTTCCATGGATGTCATCTCCACAAACGCAAGACTGCTCTGCTAGGATTTGTGCACTTGTTACACTCACACACACACACACACACACACACACGCATGCATGCATGCACACACACACTTAAGTTTCTCTTTCTCTCTCACACACACACTCTCTCTCTCTATATCTCTCTCTCGCTCTCTCTCCCTGTCTCTCTCTCTCTCTCACACAAACACACACACACAAACATAAGTCTCTCTCTCTCTCTCTCTCTCTCTCTCTCTCTCTCTCTTTCTCTCTTCCCCTCCTTTTCACACACACACACACACACACACACACACACACACACACACACACACACACACACACACACACACACATGCACACAAGGACGTACGCACTCTCAAGCAGCCATGCACACACACACACTGATTCATTTAACTGTGCTTGATTATCTGTGCCGTGGCTCAACAAGATCGGTTTAATTGGACTGCCTACCAATCCAGTGTATGACACACACACAAACACACACACACACACACACACACACACACACACACACACAGCATGGCATGACACAGCGTGGTTCACAGCATGGCATGACTATTTCTAAAGAATCGTGTGTGTGTGTGTGCATGTATGTGTGTGTGTGTGTGTGTGTGTGTGTGTGTGTGTGTGTGTGTGTGTGTGTGTGTGTGTGTGTGTGTGTATGTGTCAGCAGCTCTCCTGATCCTGAGCAGCCAGACCCCCACAGATTAGCTTGGATTACCCCACGCAACTGCACCACACCACACTCCACACCGCATCACCTCTCCACACACACACACACACCTCCACACATACACACACACCTCTCCAAACACACACACACACCTCTCCACACACACACACACACACACACACAGACCTCCACACGCACACACCTGTCCACACACACACACACGCACACACACTTCTCCACACACACACACGCACACCCCTCCACACACACACACACACACACACACCTCTTCATACACACACACCTCTCCCCACACACACACCTCTCCCCACACACACACACACACACACACACACCTCCAGGCCGTGATGGCATAGCCCACATACCTGAGGACAGTCTCAGCCTGAGGGGACGCTACGCTTGTTTCCCAACAGGGACTACAGAACTGCTGCTGCATGCATTCACTTACACATAGCGAGTCATGTCCAGTCAGTTTATTTATACCTCATATTTATACAACACTGCAATGCAAAGGCCAAAGACCAGACCACTAAGAGAGATGCTGCATGCATTCAATTACACATAGCGAGTCATGTCCAGTCGGTTTATTTATACCTAATATTTATACAACACTGCAATGCAAAGGCCAAAGACCAGACCACTAAGAGAGATGCTGCATGCATTCAATTACACATAGCAAGTCATGTCCAGTCACTTTATTTATACCTCATATTTATACAACACTGCAGTTCAAAGGCTAAAGACTAGAGCACTAAGAGGGATGCTGCATGCATTCACTAATGCATAGTGAGTCATGTCCAGCCTGTTTATTTATACCTCATGTTTAGCGCAATACTGCAGTCATGCTGCAATAAGACAAAAGATAGTAACTTCAAATTTTGGAGCTGAGATTAGTTATGTTTGGAGCAATAAACATCAGATTTATCATGTGGCCAAATATCTTGAGTCAATTTTGTTGGGTTTTTTTTTTTTTTTTTGGAAAAATTATAATGATGTCTGTCATTACGCTTGAAATACAAGCAAGTGGATGAATTTTAAAATCATTTTTCTCAGTTTCACACTGGTGAGTTAGGGTGTTTTGCCTTTGTAGGGCAGAATATGGTTGACCCAAAGTGCTTTAAAAATAATAAAATGGCAATAAACGATGATAATAATAATGAAATCATCGACTGAAAGATCTTTGAGTACAACAGGCACTACTGACCTAAAGCCAAATACTGCTATTTCTAATCTACTAATGTTACACTTATTTAATTAACAGCTGTAAAAAAGTATACATGATGTGACCATGTACTACTGAAATAATTTAAACACTCTACATATCAAGGATGAAAATGATGCTAAAAGCACTCAACAACGAATATTGCTAAAAAAAAAAAAATGGTTCAGTCAAAAAAGAGTGGGTTATGATAAATCAGTACTACTAGGTGTCATGTAGACTATGAAATAAATGTTCAAATATTGTGAGCAAACTAAACTTAAGATGACTCTGGTGAGTAGTAAGCAGATGTACAGTATGATGTTGGTATGGCAACTGTGGCGTAGTGGTTAGGGAGTTGGACTTGCAATCGGAAGGTTGCTGGTTCGAATCCTGCCCTATCCATGGTTGAGATGCCCTTGAGCAAGGCATCTAACCCCACACTGCTCCAGGGGCTGTAACTGAAACCCTGTAAATATCTGTAAGTCGCTCTGGATAAGAGCGTCCGCTAAGTGTAAGTGTAATGTAAAAAGTGTAATGTATGGGTGGGATATTATTTGGGCATATAGCCAAACATTTACTTAGTACTATTTTTTGTAATGGTCCTGAATTAGATATATGCACAAACTCTAGCACAACCATAAATGAATGATAAAGGTTCTGAACTTAGGTTCCATTTTGTTTGCTGTACATGAAGAAATGGCTTTAGAGACAGTGTAGATGAATTTTAATGACATAGTGTTATATCGTAGTAGGTACACACCTTATCTAATACCATTTAGTGCACATCCACTGAGTTCCGTCTACTTTCTAGTAAATTCCATCACATACAAAGAATGGTGATTGGGGTGGGGGTGGGGGGGTTAGAGGAAAAACAACAACAACAACAACAAACAACAATTCTTTGCTCCTTGAAGATCAACACAAACAGATAGACTGTCTCTCTCAAACTAACAATAGGGTTTAGACGATGCATGTGTGGCCTGAGGAAAGGAAAGTATTTTTTTAAAACAGTCTAACAAATACCCTTCCATAAGCCATAGACACCCAAAGCACAAATCAACATATTGATTCATTTATGAAACTTTGAGCAGATAGGATCCCTGTGGGGACCTATAAGCTAACTAACACAGTCACAGAGTTCACATATCAACCCATACTTACTCTTGTGTGTCCCATCAGGTGGATATTCAAACTTCCAATCCCCCCCTATACACACACGCGCACACACACACACACACACACACACACACACACACACACACACACACAGACACAAATACACACACGCACACACACACGCACACACACAGACACAGACACAGACACACATGCACACACACACACACACACACACACACACACACACACACACACACACACACACACACACACACACACACATATGCACCACCCTGACCCCAATCATGGGTATCTATCTTATTTGTGAAATACACAATAGGCAAATTCACCAAGGACCTTGTTAGACCCTGGCCCTTGCCTTTCTACCCACTCAACCAGTGGCTCGACGTTTCCACACTTAGGCCGTCCTTTTACAATAACAACGCAATCCAAATTCAATATCGCTCCGCCGGTCTGGTTGACAAGATTGTGAGTTTTTATACTTTATTTTATTTGTTTTCTACCATATGCCCGCGTGTTGATTAAAAAGAGTAGCCCCGTTTCATTAATTTATTCTTGTGTTGTGTGCTCATAGTTGTTATTACGAGACTAAATGGCCCATTTCTGTCAATGTACATTACAGTCTATTTTCCTCCTTATCAGTGAGTATTTCCGAATTGGCCTTGATTGGAATATGGTGGGGGAGGGTTGTTTAAATTGCGCGTGGAGGGAGAGAAAAAAAAAAACGAGGAAATAGATTGTCACCCATAATTAGCTGTGTCGGTATTCCTTAAAATAGAGAGAATGGGGGGGGGGGGGATGATAGAACGAGGGGAAAGGAAAAGAGCCGGAACGAAGAGAAACGGATAAAAACAGCAATCTCGGCACAATTACAGTGTTGCGTTAATGAAAACATCTCAGCAGCTCTGCCCTGAGGTCAGAGGGGGAGGACTAGTATGCCATTAGCCTCCTTCCCTGAGGTGTTTCTGTGAAACAGGGAGGAGGAGGAGGAGGGTGAGGGTGAAAGACAAACATTTACAGTAACACTTCATTTAAAGGTGTCTACATTAGGGTGACATGAGCCCTGTATAAACATGACATGACGCATATAATGACATTTCAGTTATGTTTATGGCATGCAGTAGAATCGTATATCATGCACGCCTCAAAAGTAGTTCTGGCAAAAAAAGTTTAACGTCAGCACCGTTCCATATCAATACCCAATAGAAGGTACGTACCTATAGCAACCGTCCCTATCAAACTTCACAATAATCAACACTTTATATAAAAGTGTCTACATAAGGGTGACATGAGCCCTTTATAAACATGACATGACACCTATCATGAACAATAATGACACTTCAGTTATTTCTCAAAGTTTTTCAGACCGAGGACCACTTCCCCCCCTTAAAAAAAACCTCAGTGACCACTCCACCTCCGTCTGAGGGTAAAAGGGCTACGTAAATGCATGAATTGGAGAGGCATCTCAGCCCTTACCATGGAATGGCATGAAGGTGATATACATGTTGGTTAAACACACTATGAATAGCATAGGTAGCTTAAGAAACATGAAAAAAATATATATTTTAACACATCTGCTCGCAGACCACTTGGAATGTCTTGCCCACCACCAGTGGTCCATGGACCACACTTTGAGAAACACTGCTTTATATAAAGGTGTCTACATTAGGGTGACATAAGCCCTTTATAAACATGACATGACTGATGAATATGAACTTAACATTACAAGAAAAACAAATGCCACTTAATGGCAACAGTCATGAACATGCCAACATGCCATTGCCATTTATGTTCATGACGTGTCGCGTGTCTTGTTTATAACAGGCTCGTGTCACGCTTATGTAGACACCTGCAAATGAAGTGTTACCGAACAGTCCGACAGTCCAATCTCACTCTCAGCCTGCTCTGGTGGTGAATGGAGAGACATTCTGATGAGTGTCCACAGAAATTGAAATGGGCCAAACAGAAACAAGCGCAGAGTTAGCACAACCCCAATGTCACTATGGCAAAGGCAATGGCATCTCTAATCCACACTTAAACACTGTGCATCACACTCGTTTTAGTATTTCCTACTACTACTCTATGTTCTTGTCATCTTACTTTCTCCCTCCCTTTCTCTCTCTCCTTCTTATCCCATCCCTTTATTGCTCTTTTTCGTTATCTTTGTCTTCTTCTTTCTTTTTTCAGTCTATCTTTCTCTTTATCCCTCTACTGTCTCTCTCTCTCTCCCTCTGTCCCACCCTCTCTCTCTCTATCCTCCTCTCTCTCTCTTGCTCTCTCTCTCTCTCCCTCTGTCCCGCCCTCTCTCTCTCTATCCCCCTATCTCTCTCTATCCTCCTATCTCTTTCCCTCTCTCTATCCCCCCCCTCTCTCTATCCCCCTATCTCTCTCTATCCCCCTACTCTGTCTCTCCCTCTCTCTGTCTCCCTCTGTCTTTCTCTCTGTGTCACCCTCTGTCTCTCCCCCCCCCCCTTCTCTCTCCCCCTCTCTCTCTCCTGTCCTCCCTAAAGTCATATCAGCTGTTTGCCCTGCAGGTCCATCAGGATGCCTGCTGCTTCTACTTACTACTGCACACACACACCACACACACCCACCAACACATACCCAAACACACACACACACACACACACACACACACACACATACCCCAAACACACACACACACACACACACACACATACCCAAATACACACACACATACCCAAACACACACACACACACACATACCCACAACACACACACACACACACACACACACACACACACACACACACACACACACACACACACACACACACACACACACACACACATACCCAAACACATACACACCCACACCTCTCTCTCCTCCACCACCCTCTGCTGTGCTCCATTAGAGTGTTGGTGTGTGTGTGTGTGTGTGTGTGTGTGTGTGTGTGTGTGTGTGTGTGTGTGTGTGTGTGGTGTGTGTGTGTGTGTGTGTGTGTGTGTGTGTGTGTGTGTTTGTGTATGTAGTGTGTGTCTATGTATGTGGTGTGTGTATGTGGTGTGTGTGTGTGTGTGTGTGTGTGTTGGGGGGTGTTATTGGGATGCAGCCATTTGCATCTCGGTTGGCCATTGTGTGTCCCAAACAATGGCGCCAAACAAAGCATTAGCATGGCAATGGCCGAGATGTACCTCATTAGTTCTCCCAGCCTGAGCAGTTAAGGTGTGAAAGGATGCCGCTAAATTGCCCCGGACCCTGGCTGGGAGGGGGTACCGGGCGGAGGGGGGGGGTGGGGGGGGGGTAGCAAGGGGGTACCGGGGGGTGGTTAGGGTGGGTACCAGGGGGTGGTATCGGGGGATGGCGATAGTGATACCAGGGGGTGGCGAAGCGATGGGGGTGATAGGCATGGAGGAGACTGGAGTTTGAGGTGTGTGTGTGTGTGTGTGTGTGTGTGTGTGTGTGTGTGCTGTGTGTGCGTGTGTGTGTGTTTTGGTGTGGGGGATTGTTGATTAGGGGGAGTGAGCTGTTTTTAGGATTAGGGGAGTGGTATATTTTGTCCTACTTGTACATTATGCGCCTATCTATATATTATTGCCTATATTATGTGCCTATATGTATATTGTGGTCTGTATTGTACAGTATGAGCCTATATATTTCTACTTGTTTATTGCATTGTATATTGTGTTGTATATATATTACTACATGTCTATATGTGGAATGTATAGAGAATGTGCATTTGTTTATGTCGAACTTTTGTAAGGCGCTTCAGGACATAGCACTTTTGCTCCATTTGGGCCTGATCTTATTACACATGCCTATGTTGGGCCACTGAAACATTTTTTGGACAATAGTGGGTGCTGTGTGTGTGTGTGTGCGTGTGTGTGTGTGTGTGTGTGTGTGTGTGTGTCAGAGGTGGAAATCAATTTTGTAAAATGTGCACTTCTGCCAGCCACTGACAAATAAATGTTAAAATTCGGATATCGCGGACATCCATCCCTAGTGTGTGTGTGTGTGTGTGTGTGTGTGTGTGTGTGGAAGGGGGGCTTGTTTGAAGGAGGGGAATTTGCAAGTAAAGTGAATGTGAACTGGATGTCACCTAATGCCCTGATGCCATTCTTACAGCAAACTGCCTGACTGTTATTGTTTCTCCTCCCATCACTTCTCACCTCACCCTTCTGTTTGTCCTAAGTTTGTTTGTTTGTTTGTTTGTTTGTTTGTTTGTTTGTGTGTCTGTCTGTTTCTAAGGGGGTCAGTTTACACCACTCTGCAACATAATATGGCCTGAGGTTAGCTGGTAATATTCTGTTAACAAGACTATAAAATCTAAAAAGCTATTATGCAAGCTGCTGTTTCTTGCCTGACAGCATGTTATTTTCAAGCTGCTTTGGTGTTAATACCCAAATGCCTACACGGATGCTGCATAGCGTAGTTTGTTATGTACATTTGAGAACTGATGTCAGTGAGAGGGCAGAAACAGACAGAATAAGCTCTTAGGGAGGGGTAATTAGATAAGACAGAATAAGCTCTTAGGGGGGTAATTAGGTAAGGGGGCAACACTCAATACCCGCACAACTGCTATACATAGTGATGTTCATGCAACTTCACACAATTGGTGGCACCCATGCACTGACACCACACACACACACACACACACACACACACACACAGTCTCTCACACACGTGAAAACATACACATGCACACACACACACACACCCACAAAACATGTACACACAAACACACACACTCACACACATGACAACATGTGCATGCAAGCACACACACGAAAACATGCACATACAAACACACACACACACACACACACACACACACACACACACACACAGAGACTGATGTTGGTAAGTATGCCGCACAGTATCACCTGAGCTGGTAGAGTGTGTTACACAAAGTGGCAGGAGCACCAACTCCAGCGCAAAGGTCACGCGAACAACCCGGCCATCTTTAGTTACATATGTGTGACTTTGTTAATGTGTGTGTGTGTGTGGGTGTGTGTGTGTGTGCACCTTTTTTTATGTGGCATTTACATGTATAGTATTTTACTCTATACTACCTATAAACAAAAATGACAAACATAATGTTTAAAATCTTTTTAGAACAAGCTTTGCACCGCATACACTGGGTATGAAAGTGTGTGTGCGTGCTTGTGTGTGTCTGTGTGCGAGTGTGTGTTTATTTGTGTGTGTGTGTGTTTGCAGGTGTGTGTTTATTTGTGTTTGTTTTATTTACCTGTGTGTGTATGTGTGTGTGTGTGTGGTAAAGACAGAGTAAGAGGCAGTAAGTCAGACAGACAGAAAAAAGACCATGTGTATTTCCTGTAGGCACAAAACTTCTTTTTTAAACGTTTCCATATCCCAACACAAGCTGAGGTGTTGCCATGGTGGCTTATTTACCAGCACTAATTAACACCAGCAGCACTTGCCAGATCAATCTTTATTAACAGTACTCTAGGTGTTTACAGATCATTAAGTCATTAAGGTATTGATGAAGTTTCTCTGAGACAGAGAGAGGGCCTGCGCTAATGACAAATATCGGTTACCAGAGCACTGCGGTCTCGATAGCGACCCATACCACAGAGCAGGTAAATAGTGCTGTTTTTTTTTTCACTTAATTGTTTGTTTCCTCTGCCAGGGAGGTTATGTTTTTGCCGGCTGTTTTGCTGTATGTATGTTTGTTTGGTTTGTTAGCAAAATAACTCAAAAAGTCATCAGTGTGCCATTCTGAAATGTTGACAGTATGTCTGTATTGTCACTGCCTCGAGGTGATTTTATTTGGTGAAATTCAGTTAATTGGTAACCTCACAAAAGACAATCGAAAAATTTAACAGAAATAATTAAAAAAGGGCCGGTGAGGGATTTAACTTTTCAAGTGCTTTTCTAGTTGTTTTTATTTGTTTGTGTGTTACCCCATAACAAAGTAAAAAAGGCTCTGTCTAATTCCACTCAAATACAGCATAAAGCCCTAAAAGTTTGCAGTATTTTGCTCTGCACTTTATCAGGCGTAATGTGAATTGACTAGTACTTGCACACCCATTAAGTACATTCTAGGGCCTAGAATGTACTTAATGGGTGTGCAACTAGTTTGCCCTTTGGTAGGCATTATTCTCGGTTTTATTTCGCAAAGAAAAATCATACATCTTTCTATTATGTCGTGTGATGTGGCTATTATTAGCTCTCTTAACAGCAGGTTAGGTTCTTTAATACGGACGTTTATTTGACCAACGAACATTGTAAAAATGGGGGAAATAATATGTAATCACAACATTCACAAGAACACTTCAAAACGACATGATGATCTCTCTGATATCTTAAGTTGCTTCTGCCCCCAACAATCGCAACAGCAAGCGAGCCAGGATGAGAATGGATGCGGTATTCCGTGATGTTCCACTTCGGGAGAAAATGGTATTTGTGAAGCTCACATATGTTGTGGAAAGAACCGGTTGCAATGCTCGTTGAACTGCAGTGTGACACTGACACAGACTGTCGGAGTCGACACCAGCTGGATAAAGACAGGTTCCAAGAGATTCAGACATTTGCCATGAAAATGCTGAGCTTATTTCGCTCGAATACATGTGAGAAGACATTCTCACTTTTGAACTTTACAAGAACTGCTGTGAGGACAAGACTGTGACTCCCACTTGCGTGACATCATCAACCACTGCGTTTGAGCCAGACTTAGCATTTTTGCAGCAATCGAAATCTCAGTACCACCCATCACATTAGTGCAAGGAGAGTTACTTGTTTAGTCTTCTGGGGTAGGCTAAATAAATTCTAAAATCTGTGTGTGTAATTGTGATCAAAACTCTCAGTGTTTGTACTTCTGAATAAGATAAATGTTAGTGCTATTTCTTGTTCACATGGTATAACAGTAAATTATGAATAGTGTTTTTTTGCATTTTATTACTGGTCTTCAAATATAAAATGCACAGTAATTTTGGTAAACACATATTTTCATTTGTGTTTGAAATGTGACGACATAAAAACTATGCCATTGCAACAAAAATTTCATTAAGTGCTTAATTTGCATATTATTAATATTATTAGTACTATTAATATTATTATTATTGTTATTCCTATTGTGTCATTGCAATGGTTGGCCCTCACACATGTTCACCTCGCCAAATCCGGCCCCCTGGCAAAAAGTTTGGACACCCCTGCTCTATTGCCATCACTTGGACCCCTGAATGGCTTAAAACTGTTTCAGGATCTTGCTGAATCAAAATATACTTACTTCAATGTCGATCTTTTTATCTCCTGCATTTGCTGTTTGGTTACATGTTGCACATGTGCGTATGTGTGTGTGAATACGTGTGTGTGTGTGTGTGTGTGTGTGTGTGAGTGTGTGTGTGTGTGTGTGTGTCCTGTCTCTATGTGCGTAATATCAGGTAG
>CM050198.1:10004761-10014761 GCA_027475355.1 Coilia nasus
ATCGGAGATTAAAATAGCACCAAACACTTACCTGGGTCTAGTTTTATTCCCTTAAACCCGTAGATGTTAAATGTTTTTCGCATAGCCTATAATTTAAATGTTTTGAACAAACTTTATCTGTAATAATACCAGTAAAATGTCTTCCTCCTTGAAGCGCAACGATGAGCTATCCAAAGGTTGCTGGTGCTGTTCTTCACTTCGTAAAAACTCCGGGAGTTTGACGCATGGCACTACCGTAGCCTGGCGCAGCCTACCTGCGAAAGCACTGTCAAAATGGAGCTCTCACATGTGTATTACACGCGGAAATACTTAGACGTCTACTGCAGTCCACCTCGCAGGTGTTGATCAGACGGTATTTATATAAAGCACCGGGCCATCGCGAAGGAACAGACAGGGTGAGAAAGGGAGAGAGAGGGGAAGGAAGAAAGAGATTTTGTTAAAGGGTGAGAGAGATAAACCTGTCCGCAAGCTCAAACCGTCTTCTGACAACTCCGGGGGTTTTAGTACGGATTTTATGCATCATCGTTTTAATAAGCACCGACAAGTTACAAGAGCCGCGCCAATCCAGCGGGTTAAAGAGACCAATCTTACAATCTCTCCCTACCCCTAACACACACACGCACACACACACATACACACACCGCGGCTGCCACCACCCCTCCAATACTCTTTAGCTTTCCTGATCCCACGGCTTTACGGGCTTAGCTTTGAGGAAATTCTACTGCTATTTAGGATTAGACAAAATAGTCCCTCAACAATGCCTCAGTGCCACTGGATATCTTGATAGTTGTGCGATCGATTCCAGCGTTTTTAACCTGTTCCCCCCCTGAAAAAACCGCAAGACAGTTGAAAACAAATTTGTGAAATTGTCTTTGAAATCCCTTGTTTTGTGTTCTTTGTGTACAGCATATAATGCGATGTCATCGACTCCCTCTTGGTTAGAGTAGAAGAGTCGACGTCCCAAATCCACTCATTTTCCCCTTTTCTTCGCCCATATTATGTAAAAAGACAAAAACAGGCCTAGCCGTGGCTTCTTAAGCAACTGATAGTTGTTCGCCTTCATTGCTCTCTTCGTTGGCATTTTAGTCGTCGTGAATGGCATAGTTTGAAACTGGAGTATTGGTTACAGAGTGAAAAAAAAAAACTTCGACATCAGTGCTTGAGTGAATAGGCATTGGAACACAAATAGCATAATCCTGTACTAAAATTGGGCAATTGCGCTATTTGACGCTACATGATGTAGGCTGTTTAATAAATTGTAGCTTGCATTAAAATATCTCAATTTCTCAAATGTGTTTTTAGGCCGCTTGGATTTTTTTTTCTAGCTGGGGATGTAATATGTTTCTTTCTTTAAATGATCATTATATCCCCCTTGCGTCAAAGTTCCACCCCCCTAAATAAATGTTGACTGTTGTAAGATGTAAATTTAAGTGAGGATTAGCGATTCCATCCATATTCATGAAATTAAGCAATACAGCTAATTTATGCCACAACCCCAGATTAAAGGGGTAAACATTCGATGCATCCAATTATGGGCACGCATGATAACTGATCTCATTTGAAATTCTTTTATTATTTTTACGCACGTGGATTCTGCGTTTGTAGCTTGCAGTGACAATCTGCAACAATTTAAGATGTGTTTTGCAATTAGTAGCTTTACTTCCTATAAAAGTCACCTGTTTTGAGACAGAATACATGTGAGAAATGTAAAGACCCATCTAAGCCCACTTATTGAAATATTTTTTAAATCTGTCACTTCAGCTAAAAAAAATTTTTGCAGCAAAAATGTTAATGTTAACAAACACTTCACTTTTGCAATCCACAATCCGCGCGCCTCAACTTGTGCTGGAAGTTTATTTCTGTCCTTAACTGATTGGGAGGGGCCACAAGTATTCTGTCGCTTATTTGATTGGCTGCTCTTACCGCCTGTAGGGAAGCCACTGGCGCTCGGATTGGACGGAGGGGGCGGTCCCGCAGGTATCCTTCGCTCTTAGAAGGGCAGGGCAGCGTCAGGATGATCAATCTCTATCCGTCAACATTAGCCATCAACTTTACAGAGAGGGATATGCGAAGATAATGAACTTAATTCGTTTGCTTCCTCTCAGCACACGTCGTTTGATTGAATGCCACAGTTAAATTGGAGCTAGAAGACGTCAGAGTTGAGTGATTACTGGAAGCCAAAGCCAAGGATTTGAGTTTCTTGTTTTTTGCATGCGTGTGTCTTTTAAGAGTGAGCATCGACTGCAAGACCCCTATTGTGGATATCGCTAATAAACTGGATTTTGATCATCAAGATTGAAAAAAACGACATAAAAGAAAACGGAAATAAAACGGTGAAGGTAAATATATATTTATTCTCATTTTGAAATATCTGGTAAATAATTCATTGCTCTGCTAACTTGAGAGTTTGTCGGTGTCGATTTAGATATGGTATAAAATATACAGCCAAATAAATGTCAGTACTCTTCATGTTAAAATTATCCTGTTTTGCAAATCTACAACAAATAACGCAAAGTGAATTCCACACCATCAATGGCATTCTGCCGTGAAAGCAACATCACCAGAATACTCTCCAAAATCCACACCACTTCAGTTAATTAATCCAGCATCGGTCTCTCGTTATCCTTGAACGCCATTATCTAGTTTCATAGCCCATTCTGGTAAACACTGCGTTGACAAATAGCGCAGGAGGTAGAAGTTCTTATCTGCTAATATCAGCGATAAAGCCTGTTGTTGCCAATGGTGTCCCCGTGGGTCCAATCTGAATGGCTAAAGAAGTCATTTGCACAGAGTTTGCGGCCATTTGCATCTGGCTGCTCCGTCCTACGGGGATGGAAATACAGTGAAGTGCTTAAACTGTCCCAAATCCTCGTGTTTATCGCGGCGCGGCAGGGGACTAATAAGCAGCCTTATCAGCGGTCGGTTGAATTGAGAAAGGCCCGCGGAGTTAGTTGCTGATTCTCTTTTCCTAATTCTGTCGTATTGTTACATCTCTACGTGCTGCGGAGAAGTTAATTATCAGGCATAATGACGCGGGGAAAATGTACTCTTTTGTGTGCCTTTTTTCCCCCGTGTGGTCAATATCTCGGGGTTGCAGAGATTTTAAGGGCATCAAAGTCCTTGCAAGAGCACTGCTTCTGTGGGATACTTGGTTTATAATAACAATAATAATAATAATAATAATAATAATAATAATAATAATAATAATAATAATAATGCAAAAGAATGCTGTGTGTGGTCCAAATGTGGAAAGTGCAAATAAGCGACTACGCACCACTACAGACTGCAGAGACATCTAAGGACGCCTAATATTCACACTTTGACAGTGGATAATTAATTGCAGTTGTTTCTGTCTGAAGTAGGTAATCAGTCTGGTACCCTAACTTTACTCCCCGAGAAGTAGTTAGCTTTCATCTTAACACTATTAATCAAAAGGCTTTTCATTAGGGTAACTGCGCAATCAGTTACAACACACAACTGTGAAGGTGTGGATGACTTCAACACTTGACCTTTTCTAGTTTTACCTAGACATTCGCAGAGGGTTTTACTGGGGGAAATATTAATTTCGCTATGGTAGAAATGCGCACTAATTAGTTGAAATGGCAGATGAAAAAAAATAAAACGAAGTATTAGTAACAAAGATGAAGTTAAGTCATTTTGTTTTAGGAACACTCACCATGGCGCTCCACTTGAGTTTTGGCCGCCATTTCGTCAACACTCGGCTTCAGTCTCCAGCTGGCTCCCGTTGCCCACTTCCTTGACAACAAAATAGTGTCTATAAAAACCCTAAATTTAACAAGTTGTGACAGACTCCAATTGCCTAGGCCTGCTTACGTTCGGCACATAATCTTTTATCATATGTCATCTGTCTGTTTTTTTTCTACAGTCGATCTAACGCCACTTGGTTAGTAAATCTCTCACACAATCAATGGAAAACAAACAATTTTGCTAATATTGCTCTTTTTCTCCCCCAGTTCCACCGAGTGCGTTCCCCGATACAACCGAAGGGGGAACCGACCCTTTCCTTGAGAAGCACGGTGCACCCCCAATCAAGCCTTTAGCATGATGTCATACCTCAAGCAAGCCCCATACGGCATGAATGGCCTGGGGCTCGGCGGCGCTACAATGGACCTCCTGCATCCGTCTGTATATCCAGGTATGCAAGCAGAACTTCCTTGACCTTTAGAACTTGCAAATACCCCTGCCAAATTCTATTGACAGGTCCACATCGACTTAAAATGTTGCCGTGTTTGCTGTTCAAACATGGCAAGGCAAATGTTTGCAAAAACTGTACCATAACGCACCATAATATTTATCTGTGTATGCTCTGAGCTGTAGTGGATTTCCTGTTAAGCAAATCAAGGACGTGGTGTACTTGTTAAATGCCGTTGATGATTTACTGGTATAACCACCACCTCTACCACAAGCTGGTCTCACGCCTCGTCGCACTCAAGGATGGAAATTAAAGTACCTATTTACTGTGCTCAACAGCCCATCCGCGGAAGCAGCGCCGGGAGAGAACTACTTTTACGCGCACCCAGTTGGACATTCTGGAGTCTCTGTTTGCCAAGACGCGATACCCAGACATCTTTATGAGAGAGGAGGTGGCTCTGAAAATTAATTTGCCCGAGTCCCGAGTGCAGGTATGTGCCACTTCATTTGAAGTCACCAATTTTGAAATTCAATTTTTTTTTTTTCGGTAGGATAAAGACCATGAAGTCGATTGGTCCAGCGGCTCAGTTAAGAATGAACAGCTAAGAGGTGGACGGTGTGCACATAATTAGGGCGTGCACGACCACATTAAGAGCTCATAGCGATGGCCCTAAGTGTGAGGGAAAATTAAAAATGAATTCAAGTACCATGGAATTGAAGTTTCCAAATGTGCATAATACATGAGATTCTTAAAAGCGGTGTTATTAGACAAGCATACATTCTATAATGTTCAGAAAATGAAAGTCTGAATGGAATGCGGATGCAATAATATAAAAATAATAATTTTGCTACTATCCCTAACATTTCTATTTGACATCACACTTTTCCTGTGTTAGACTCTTACTTGTCAATGATGAGATGATTCCAAAGTGGATACATGCGTTTTTAATGCACACTTTAACGTTAATAACATAATTAGTCCTGACCACACTTATTCATTTTACAACATTGTCCTCAGCAGCCAAATGACTTGTTCAAATGGTCAATATAGTTGTAGTGATGATTTGTGTCAGTCAGGCTGCCAGTGATGTCAAAACTTTGTAGCACAAGAATCCTATTCCAAAAAAAGAGCTAGTAAAGATACTTCATTTATCCAAAAGAAATGAAAGAGTACTTTATTTTTTTTCTTTGACCCTTTATTTAATCAGTAGGGTCATATTGAGATACAGTAGGCCTCAGCATCTCTTCAGCCAGGGTGTCCTGGTCAAGTTTGGTGGCATTAAAGATTCGTACAGAAAGAAAGACATCAAAACATTAGACTAGTAAAAAAAAACAATCGTCCAGCCAAAAAGTGATTTTAAGTGGTATTAAAATATGGTGTAGAAACAGGCGGGTTGTAGAGGATCTTCATAATGCGCAATATCAATAATGGTAACAGTGCCATGTATGTTTTAAATTTGCATTATATTGTGAAGTTAAACTGACCACAACATCCATCCATTTGCTTGCTTAGTTTTTTTTAAGTTGGCTCAAAGCAGCACTTTTCACAAGTCCATAAGACTTGATAAGTTCATTCAAACTGATCTCTCTCTCTCTCTCTCTCTCTCTCTCTCTCTCTCTCTCTCTCTCTCTCTCACCTGTGTGTATGTGTGGTTTATTACCATAAGTATTAAAATATGGAGTAGGAAACAGACAAGAGGTGTAGATAATAGGCTCTTTATTAGAAATGATGACTATGGACCGATGATTTTAAAAGATTTGTAAACAAACCAAAAGAGGGTAATGTGTCCCATGTTTATCTGTCCCATAGGAGACCACTAAACCTCAGCTGAGTTCTTAGTTGAGTTTCAAGTAAAGCAAGTAAAGCGCTTCACTGTGTGGCTGAAAGATTGTGATAAAGTAAAAGAAATGAGTAGAGGCACTCCGAGATTTGAACAAAATCTACAAAAAAAGCCTTTAATAATACATGGCTAGGACTGGTTAAAAGCACATGGGCCTACGCGTTGTGATCATATACAATTCCTTTTTCTTTTGGATGATTTTGACTTCACCGGTAGCAGAGGAGCACCCGAGTAAAACTTCCAGAAGTCTCCTGAGCGCCCAAAGCCCTTTGTGTCTTCTCATTATGATAAAGTGTTCCAATATAATAAATATTCAAACAAGTATTCAAATATAATAAAATGTTCAAAAATCTAAACCCCTCTCTCTCCCCCTCTCCCTCTCTCTCTCTCTCTCTCTCTGCGCTGCTGTGTGTAGGTGTGGTTCAAGAACCGGCGGGCGAAGTGCAGGCAGCAGCAGCAGACGGGCAGCAGCAGCAAGGTGCGTCCGGCCAAGAAGAAGGCCTCGCCGTCCCGCGAGAGCCCCGGGTCCGAGAGCAGCGGCCAGTTCACCCCTCCGGCCGTCTCCAGCTCCGGCTCCTCTTCCTCGTCCTCTTCCTCAGCCTCCTCCTCCTCTTCCTCCGGCCCGGCTGGATCTCACCCGTCCGGCCTGGGTGGTGTCGGCTTGGGGGGCGGTGTGTCCTCTTCGGCCACCTCAGGTGCCACCCCGGTGTCGGCCATCTGGAGCCCGGCGCCCATCTCCCCCCTCCCGGCACCCCCCTCCGTGCCAGACCCGGCCCAGCCCCCCACCAGCGCATCCTGCATGCAGAGGCCCTTGTCCGGCTCCAACAGCGGGAGCGGAGGTGGTGGTGGTGGAGGCAGCACGCCCGGATACCCGGTGTCCTACGGCCAGACCTCCGCCTACAGCCAGGGCTACTCCGCTGCGGCCGCGGCTGCTGCAGGGTCCTACTTCGGGGGCATGGACCCCAGCTCCTACCTGAGCCCCATGCACTCGCACCACCACCCGCACGCCACCCACCACCATCCCCACTCCCACCACCACCACACCGCCGGCGCCACGCACCCCCAGCTGGGCTCCATGTCCGCCTCGGGCATGTCCGGCCACCACCCGCACCACTCCATCGGGCAGAGCGCGGCCCACCACCACCCGCACCCCCATCACCCCCACCACGCTCACCACCACCAGGGCTACGGCGGCAGCGGCTTGGGATTTGGCTCCACGGACTGCCTGGACTACAAGGAGCAGAGCACGACGGCTGCAGCCGCTGCTGCAGCGGCGGCCGCCGCGTCGTCATGGAAACTGAACTTCAGCTCGGCCACGGATTGCTTGGACTACAAAGATCAAGCCTCGTGGAGATTTCAGGTCCTGTGAGGAGCAAGCACGTTGAGGACTCGCGGAAAGTTCACGGAGAGAACCTCGTTTGCTTTGCGGGAGAGAGACAGATAAAAGAAGGACAAAGCAGAGAGAAAAGTTTGTGGCGTTTGATCATAGCCTAACTAAAGTATTATGGTAGCAAGAATTAAACCGTGTCAGGACAGCACCCTTCCTCTTTTTTCACTCTTATTTTAGTTTTCAAATCGGACACTTTAAATAACAAAATGTGAAAATGGCCAAACGGCCAGCTCTTGTAAGACACAAAGGCTACTCCGAAATCTCCTCAAGACATGGGCTATACAAAAACCCTAAAATACATAAATTCGAATGGATGCCAGTGGATGAATACCGAAACGGAACATACCAGTTGAACTGTCACCTTTCACTAAATCCAAACGTATTTTTAAAAGAAATGAAAATAATATCTATAATGCTCCGTCCTCCGTGTAGTGACTCGCCATTTAGACTAAGAGTTTTGTAGCCCATGGCAATTTTTAATCTCTTAACATGATAGCCCAAGATGCTGCTGATGTTGCCTCTGTAATGAAATGTGCGTAACGCATAAGCTTCCACTTTAAACTCGGGACATCCAGACTGATAACTGTTTTCATTCCTGAGACTAAACGTCCAAATCGCAGCACTTGAGGTTCTTGTCAATGAAGTGAAAGATTTTCGGCTTCTGTCTGCGAGAGGAAAATGTGAATATGAGATGCAATGAAATCTTCCCTGTAAAATGTTGAATTGTTTTGTTTTGTTTTTTAATAAAATATGGTGAAAGTCGTTTTGATATTAAGTGTCTGCTTATTTTCGAACATTAACCTAATTTAGGAGGCAAAGAAGCGTGGGTCAATCAGCTTTGCTGGGCTGGCACCTATGCGCCTTAAGCCAGTGGTTAAGCAAATTAAACGCATGCCTAGAGCATTAAGGATGGTAGAACTCAGCGACTGTTTTTTCTTAATAATCACACATTAGAGAGGGACTGGTTTAATGGGTGGGAAACGGTATGGTAATTTTTTTCCTGCCATGCAATTTTGTGCAGTGCTGTCGCTGTTTTCCAAATTTAGTAAAACAATAGTCATGGTCATATAATAGGCTACACATTAGCAGTTGCAGAACACAGCCTAGAAATAAGTCTAACGAGCATTTTTATTTGTTAATGTCCCACAATCCATTTTCCACAATCCCGCAATTCATGCAATCAATTGTTAAGTTTGCTAAATTATCATATTGGTATTAATCAGCATACTGGTAACTCTGGGGAATTGTGACGGTTATTGTTTGATCGTCCTGGGTCAGTGGGTTAAGCGGGATTCGATTTACAATTTTGCCATCAAATGTCACTGCAAACGAACTGTCAAATCGAATTGACCTTGGATGTAACAAAAAGGCAGATTTGGGGAAAAAACGCGTGCGTGCAATGTAAAATCAGGAATTTGGTGAAGTTGCCATAGTTATCTCAGTTCAGAGGAGAACGTTTCGTGTAGTTGGTGTTGCAAAGGCATTTTACTCTCACGACGAACAGTGCAGGAAAACGAACAAATAAAAAATATACTAGATTGATTTGGGCGTTGCGTTTGACCTCTGCTCGTGTCAAAGCAATGCGCAATTTTGTTTATCCTACGACGAGAGGACGAATCACGATTTTAATTAACCGCCTTCGCTGTGTATGTGGGTGTAGCGCATCGATGTGTCCCAGCTGAGTAAATATTGTAGAATAAACACTTGCTCCGTGTTTGGCCTGCTGCGTGTGTGTGTGTGTGTGTGTTTGTGTGTGTGTGTGTGTGTGTGTGTGGGAGAGAGAGAGAGAGAGAGTCCCTCAGAGGCCTTTCAGAATGTGTACACGCTGACTAGCAAACATGCTGGCTTTGGTGCGTTTGAATTCAGCATGTTGTGGCTAATCCTAAAGCATGTTTAAGGATTCTCTCTCTGTCTCTCTCTCTCTCTCTCTCTCTCTCTCTCTCTCTCTCTCTCCCTCCCTCTCCCTTCTTCCCCCCTATGTCCTCTTCTTTTCTTTTCTTTTTTTCTTTCTTTCTTTCACCCTCAATCTCTGTGTGTGTGCCAGGTGCTCCATGCAGATGCAAGTCTCTGTCCTCACACCTGTCCTGTGTGTGTGTGTGAGAGAGAGAGAGAGAGAGAGAGAGAGGGTGGTACATTGTTTGACTAAAGGACTGTACATGCATATTGATGGTTATTAATTAATCTGTTAATAACTGTTAGCATCATTTGTGTATGACAATAGAATCACACACAGAAGCACACTTCCCATAGTCTAGTCTGTTTATGAGTGCTGTGTACATTTGTTTGGGGTGGGGATTTGTCAACAGTTTATGTATTTATGTAAATGCGACATAATTTGCTCTGGACCAGGACAGCACTGTAGCACTGTATCAACTGGCAAACACAGACCTCAGCATTCACACATTCACACAAGCGCAGGAAGAGCACTTCATTACTGTGTCTGTTTAACTGTATAAGTATTCACACTCATTCACTGAGCACAAATGATGCCCCCTGTTCAAATGTAGTGAAATGCAAAGATTCTTCATTTGGGTCAAATTGGCAATATTCGTGTAATATGTGTGTGTGCGTGTGTGTGTGTTTGTGTGTGTGTGTTCCCCTGGTTTAGTTCAATAGT
>CM050198.1:10027261-10029761 GCA_027475355.1 Coilia nasus
CCCAAGATGCTCCATGGCGGCATCACCAAAGATGGTAGATGGACAGACCAACACACTTCATGACAAGCCACTTCCTGAAACCACGATTGCACAAGGGGAGGCACTAATCCCCCTTTATGCAGAGCAGAGGCACGCTCTGTAACATTGAGGTCTATGGGGGAACCCTACAATTTCACAGAATATTTAAAAGCCATATTTTTCTGAGTTATGGAAGCAGCACAACCCCTCCTGCCCATTTAATCTCCAATTGCGTGCTGCCATTGACATTGATGTATTAGGAACCAGCCAATCCTAGCCAATCAGCGAACAGAGGGAGTGTTCGTGAGCGATGACAGCAATGACTCTCTCTCTTTCCCTCCCCCCCTCTCTTTGTCTCTCTATTTCCCTCCTCCTCTCTCTTCCTCTCTTTCTCCATCTCTCTCTCCACCCCCCACCGTCTCTTTCTCTCCCCACCACTCTCTCTTTCTCTCTCTCTCTCTCGCTCTGTGCCTCCCTCTCTCCCTCCTTCCTTCCCCCCCTCTCTCTGCCAGGTGTCTGTGGTGTTGGTAATCCTGACCATCCTGTCTCGTGCCATGCCATGCCGTTCCATAGCAGCCCTTTGTCTCTTTTTCTATTCCTTCCATCACTCTCTATCTCTCTCTCCCTCTCTCTTTCTCTTTCTCTCTCTATCTGTCTTTCTCCCTCCCCCTTTCTCTGTCTCTCTCCCTCCCCCCTCCTCTCTCTGCCAGGTGTCTGTGGTGTTGGTCCTCCTGACCGCCCTGTCTTGTGCCATAGCAGCCCCTTGTCTCTTTTTCTATTCAGTCCATTTCTCTCTCTCTCTCTCCCTCCTCTCTCTCTCTCTCTCTCCCTCCCCCCTTCTCTCTGCCAGGTAGTTGTGGTGTCAGTCCTCCTGGTGTCAGTCTCGTGCCATGCCATAGCCCCTTGTCTCTCTCTCTCTCTCTCTCTCTCTCTCTCTCGCTCTCTATCTCTCTCCCCCTTTCTGTCTCTCCCTCCCTCTTCTCTCTCTCTCTCTCTGCCAGGTGTCTGTGGTGTCAGTCCTCCTGACTGTCCCATGCCATGCCGTGCCATGTCATGCCATCACAGCCCCCCCCCCCCCCTTGCAGCAGCAGCAGCAGCAGTGGTGACAGTGGCCGTGGCAGTGGTGGCAGCAGAGGCAGCAGCCAGCGGGCAAAGGTGGCATCCTGACTGGCAAAGTGG
Source organism: Coilia nasus (assembly GCA_027475355.1). Lineage (NCBI taxonomy): Eukaryota > Metazoa > Chordata > Actinopteri > Clupeiformes > Engraulidae > Coilia > Coilia nasus. Next base: position 10,028,459 of record CM050198.1, read on the forward strand.
CGCTGCCAAAGCTGGGGAATTACAGGCAGGCGCCCACCGCAAGCTAGGCCTGGATAAGGAGGAAGGGTGGAATTCTTTTTTTTCTTTTTGTCTGCTGTGCTATCCTTCCAGAGCAGATTCCCTCACCCCATCATCACCAGGGCAAAAGCATGGTAAGGGGGCAGAAGCACGGTAGGGGGGCAGAAGCATTGCAGGGGGGCAAAAGCACGGGGGGCAAAAGCATTGCAGGGGGGCAAAAGCATGGCAGGGGGGCAAAAGCATTGTGCTGGGGCTGGTGCTGATGCTGGTACTGTCGGGGAGGGGGGAGGATTTTGAGAGGGGCTTGCTGGTGGTGGTGATGGTAGGTGTGTGTGAGTGTGTGTGAGTGTGTGTGTGTCTGTGTGTGTGTGTGAGTAGTTGCACATGCGTACCTGCCTGCCTGCATGTGTGTGTGTGTCTGTGCATATGTGTGTGCACATATGTCGTATGTGTGTGTGTTTGTGTGTGTGTGTGTGTGTGTGTGTGTGTGTGTGTGTATGTGTCTGTGTCTGTGTCTGTGTCTCTATGTGGTGTGGGTATGCGTGTGTGTGTGTGCAGGGAATGGCAGGAGGGTATTTTAGGTGAGACCAGGTGGTTGTTGGGGGATGCTGACAGCAGGGAAAAAGCCACAGGGGGTGCGGATACGGTAGTGGGGGGTGGGGGTCAAGGGGTGCGGGGCTGAGATTTGGGGACAGAGAGGCCAACATGGCATTATTGAGTCCACCATGACTGGAGCACCACACAGGCAGCCACAGCCATGTCACGACGCACCCCAGCCCCAGGGGCCCACTGGGGTGCCGGTACCCAGGCACGGTGCCTCCTCCCTGGGTCTGGAGCCTGAGTCTGGAGCCTGGAGCCTGGAGCCTGGAGGGTCTCACTGGCCCCTTTGAACATGGCAGGCAGGCAGGCCACCGAGATGGCCTCCGGTTTACACCGTCAATTTCAATGGCAAATTATCTATGAAGCACTTTACAAAACAACAGCAGCTGACCAAAGTGCTGTAAAAGAAAGCCAAATAACAAAACAAAAAAATACAGAAACAAAAAGAATAGAAAAAATATACAATAAAAATATGCAATATACAAAAACAGAATAGATAATAAAATAATAGTTTTAATATAACTTAATTTAATACATGATAGTTTTATTTGTAATTGTTCTATGTGCAAAGATCAGAAAGAAAAGATCAATTTATAATTTTTAAGAAATTAAATGTAGGATAAAATAAAATAAAAAGACAGTGAATCCAAAATAAGAGCGAGGGGTACATAAATTACAATACATT